>CM038680.1:319809852-320281379 GCA_021605205.1 Aegilops longissima | reverse complement strand
GCAAATGTTCCTTATGCTCTTCCTCGCTCTTGGATAAAATCAATATATCATCGATGAACACCATGACAAACTTGTCCAGATATTCCATAAACACCTTGTTCATCAAATTCATGAAGTATGCAGGAGCATTAGTCAATCCAAATGACATGACGGTATACTCATATAAACCATACCTGGTCGTGAATGCTGTTTTGGGTATATCCTTTTCACGGATCTTCAACTGATGATACCCTGATCGAAGATCGGTCTTAGAGAATACCTTGGCTCCAACTAGCTGATCAAACAGATCATTTATCATCAGCAGAGGATACTTGTTCTTGATGGTTACTTCGTTCAACGCACGATAATCCACAACCATCCTCAAGCTTCCATCCTTCTTCTCTACCAAAAGAACTGGGGCTCCCCAAGGTGATGAGCTTGGCCGAATATATCCTTTCTCCAATAACTCATTTATTTGATCCTTGATCTCTTTCAACTCATTCGGTGGCATCCGATAAGGTCTCTTGGATATTGGGGCTGTGCGGGCAATAACTCAATCGAAACTCAATGTCCCCTGTCCGGTGGCATTCTGGTAATTCCTCCTAAACACATCGGAAAATCTTGCACCTCGGCACTTCCTCTGAACAACTCCCGTGAGGGAATGCACTGATTCTTCATCGGCTATGCTGGCTACATACTTGATCCTCTTACGCTCCGGTGGTGAGCAGAATAGACTTGTGGGCACGATCTATGTTTCCTTGAACTTCGTCAACCAATCCATGCCTAGGATTACATCCAAGGTCCGGGTTTCCAACACTATGAGGTCTGCGGAAATTTATGGTTCCCGATGTTGAGGGTTGCATGACAGCCTAAACCGCCATCATTTCTCCTCTGCGGGCCGACGCGAAGGGGCTTCTAAGGGTTTTAGTGGGCAACCCGTACTTTTCCACAACTACCCTTGATATGAATGAATCGCTGCACCGTAATCAAAGAGTACCAATACTGAACGTGAATTCAATAAAACTTACCAACCACGATTATCCGGCTGATCATAGACGCCCTCCACGTCGATGTGGTTCACCCGAGCACGAGGGAACGGATTGGGCTTCTTCACTGAGCCTCCATTGCCATTTCCATTCCTCCGCTTGGCCTCCGGCAGTCGGTGGCATAGTGCCTTGTCTTCCGGCACTTGAAGCGGTGATGTGGCTCAGATCCTTGAGCCGGGCAGAACGATGCTGATTGCCATTACCGCTTCCATTGCCATTGCCATGGCCCGACTTGTTGTCCTGGCTGCGGTTGTTCCCATTTCCTCCATGGTTATGGCCTCCATGGTTATGATGGGTGTGCCCTCCCGAGTATGGTGCATAACGGGCTTCTGAGCTCTGAGTTGTGCTTCCCTGGCTGTACTTCCGCTGCGGCTTTCAATCTGCCGCTGCTTGCCTTCAAGTATGGTGGCCTTGTCTACCAGCTCCCGGTAGTTGTTGAAGGTAGCCACAATAAGCTGCATACTCAGCTGGTCGTTGAGTCCTCGAGAAATTTCTCCTGCTTATGCATCTGTGGCCACATCATCCGGGGCATAGCGAGCTAGCTTGCTGAACTCATCCACGTCATTGTGCCACAAGACGGTTCCCTGGCGTAAGTTGCGGAACTCACGCTTCTTCGCACTCATGGCTCCAAATGAAACATGAGCGGTGCGGAAGGCTGCTGGAATTGATCCCACGTGATGGCACCAATGGGATAAGTTGCGGTGTAGTTCTCCCACCAAGAAGATGCAGGTCCATCAAGTTGATGCGCGGCAAAGCGCACCTTCTCTGCATCAGTGCATCCAACAGTGATTAGCTCTCTTCCGACTTTGCGGAGCCAATCATCACCACAATCGCTCGGTGCTACTAGAGAACACCGCGAATTCAGCCTCAGGAATCGAGTCAAGTTGTCCACAGGGGGTGGTGGCGGTGGATTGTTGGTGTTGTTGTTCTGATTCTGGATGAGTAGCTGCATGAGGGCATTCTGCTGCTGGAGCAGCTGGGTGAGCTCTGGCGGAAAACCGGTGTCACGTCTCGGAGGCATCTGGTGTTTTGGAGTGGATGAGAAAATTAGAATAGAACAATGGTCTATGAGAAATAACACTACCCATATGAATGCACAATCATAAAACACACCAATCATTTATTCATTCCACTCAAACATGGTTCAATCTCGATTACAAAAGCTCATGACTAATCGAAAATATCGGCCTAACTGATCGATGAAAAAGGTAAAAAATAACATGGTGGTCGGCTAAAAAGTCTTCATCAATAATCCTTGCGTCCTCTGGCGTGATGTACTCTGTTGTGGCGCCTCCTCTTGCGGCTTCCTCCAGTGGAACTCCCTTCATAATCCTGATCATTGCTCACGAGGGGTCCGTCATCTCCACTCGGAAAAAGGTCCTCTCCCAAGTCCATCTTTTCCTCTATCGCGCAAGCTTCATCTTCGGTCGCCATTTGTCTCCATGAAGTCCGCGACTTCTTCCTCATGGTTAAGGAAGTCTGCGTGTGCCTTCTCCTCTAGTTCCAGTTCACGGAACAAAAGCCTCCTATGTGCCTTTGAATTACGGCGAGTCTGAATCTCCCGTTTCCTGAGGAGACACTCCAAGTCCTGGATGTAAGAGAGTGGAGTCGTCCTCCACAGTACGGATGATATCTCCATTCCTTGCCTGCGAGAAACCATGGCGAGGTCCGAGGATCGAGCTCGCCTCAGACTCTCTCGGAGATGTCCAAGGGCACGATAGATCGCCATGTCCTTCCGATGACCCAGCTTGAAGTCGGTGAACTCAAAGTTAATAGGCTCCGTATGTCCTCCGAAGGTTCTCCCAGGATATGCACTTCAATCAGTGGCGGGTGTCCGTCGGAAGTGCATTAGTTGGCTTCCGTGATCGAGGGTAGAGCAATTTTCAGCTTCTTCACCATCTGGACCAGCTTCCTTCGAAGGGCATCGTCTCGTCGGGCTGGCAAAACTCCGATAGCAAAACTGGGGTGAACTCGACGGCCATCTAGAATGTTGAAAATCGGAGAGGAGTTAGAAATGAACAGGGGAGAATTACGGAATGATAAGGATACAAAGTAAATGGTCTCTTCCTATGGCTTTCCGATCCTAGGGGTTACGATCCTACGGTCAGCGTGTGCTCTGATACCATCTCTCAGAGCGACCGACCCAAATTCAGTCAAATCTCGTGGTTCTGTACCATCCCAAGATCATGCTTTGGTACTCACAAGACATCGATGAAATAATCAAAGTTCAATCACACCTGAATTTATTACACGTTTCTCATATAGAGTCTTTATTACAAGGAATAAATTCGCTCAAGGCCAACTCATGAGAAATAAACTACTAATGCTGCGAAGCGTAGAAGATAAAGCGAGTCCATCCGACTCCAAAGGGCAATCGCCAAGCGCGGAGCGTAGCCTCACTCTGATCGAATATACCCGCAACATAAGACGTTGCAGCCGTGTAGGTCAGCTTTTTGAATAAGCTGGCAAGTCATGAAGAGAATAACAATAATAAAATTACTAACACTATATGCATTTTTGGCTGTGGGGCTCTAAGTTTCATCATTTTGCGAAAAGCCAATTTTTCCCTACTACAGTGGACTTGCTTGCAAATTACTACAAATTGTTGGTAGTTATTGAGATGGTTCCGCCAACCAATATCTCATTCCCAAATTATTAAGTCATAAACCCCTCAAATTAATTCATTAGTTTTAGTGTTGAGATTTCGAATACTTCCAAGTTCCAGAGGCTCAAATTGTTCGTAATCGGGACACGGCTAATCGATTAGATCTTTAACTCTCAGAGGTTTATGACTTTTCCGCAAGAATCATTCCTCCTTTTAAGTCTTCGCACTTCATGGTGTTTGAAGACGGACGAATGAAACAGGTCTTCCAAAGAGTTCTTCTGCTACTGCGGTACCCATCCAATCCTACCGTTCTTCTACATCTCGTAGTACCGCCCAGCCAGCGTCACTACTAGGGTTGACCCAGCCAGAGCCCATAATGGCTTGCGGCTGCATGTAAGCTTCGGTCATGGGGCATCCATCCATCTCTTCGTGGCTGGGTGAAGCTTTCCGCAAGATGTCATGGCACTTCTCCATGCATCCCGCCAACCTTTGGGTTCTCCAGGTGCCCGTCAACAAATCCTCCACCCAAAGAGTGAATTTCAAGTCCATCTTGATTCTTGTAGTTCATGGGGTTGTCATCATCATTGACTCTCACATCTTTCTTATGAATTTCACTCAACCAAAACCCGTCTCGAGCATAGCAAAGTAAACTACTTAAATCCGGGTCATGGTAACAAGGGATTGGTTCATCCTACCACATGATACTACTCAAGATTAATAACTTCAAAATTTCAACTACTGCATGCATGGTGGGTGGTGATAATTTCTAATGCACAAAAACATAGGTATAGAAAATAACATGATCAAAACTTGCCTTGTCGATGATCCTCGTAAGCTAAAGATTCAGTAGTAGCAAGCTCAGACTCGGAAACTCTACCGAGACAAACAATAATCACAATAAGCATATAGCATAGGATCACATAACACAATAGCATAACAAGGTAACACACCAAAACCAACAAAGCAAAACCCAAAGGGAAAACTCAAAGAAAACCAACTCAAAGTTTTCCTACTTCAAACAACAACTAAAAGTAGTTTTATATAACAAAAATTTTCTTAACATAACTTAATCATGGATTTATGTTAACTTAACAGAAAAGATTTCATTAAGCAACTAGGAGCAAAAAGAATTAATTTAAAATCTATTATGAAACTCCTATTAGGCCTAATTCAATTTCTATTAAGAAAAATAAAATAAAAGTTTTATTTATTATAAATAAAAGTTCTTCCTATAAAGTGACAGAAACTATCCTAGAATAATCAATCACATGTGAAAAATAAATTTATTTACTAATTAAAATAATAGGAAAACAGAGCAGTTAATTAATTAGGATTAACAAGATTCTGCTTAAAACTATTTTTTTATTAATCCTAAAATACCCAAATTAATTCCTATGGTTTGGCAATGTCAAAATAAAATTGGGACAAAAAGAATCATATAAAAATAATTTTTCTAACTTATGTCATAACAGATTTACTATTCTGACTAAAACTAAATTAAAGCAATTTTAATTAATTATAACATAGCCAATTATATTTTCTACAGAAACTATAGAAAATTTGCAAACCAACAAAAAAAGAATCACTCAAAAATATTAAACAGAATAAAAGATATGAATTTTTCAAAACAGGAACTATTCTGTTAAAACAGAAAATGAAAATAAAAGAAAAATGGCCTAATGGGCCTAACCTACGCACTGAGCGTAATATAAACTAAACGGGCCTAGGGTTAAACGAGTCGGGCCGGCTAAATAAAATAAACCCTAACTAAAAACTAAACCGTAAACGAACCGGCCGGTTTTATTTAAAAGACGTACCCCTTCGGGGGTCTAATCCTAGCCGTTGATAACGCATCGGACAGGGGAGGGGATCTCCGCGAATTACGGAGCTCTCGGCGGCGGGCGAAAAGTCGTTAGCCTCTCCGGTCGTCGGGAGGTCGGCGGAGAGCTCCGGGGAAAGTCGGACGAGCTCGGGAGGTGTTTGGTGGAGTCGGTGGAGGTCGGGAGGGCTAGGGCGGCGACGGCGACGCAAATGGCGGCGGTGAGCTCGGCTCCAGCGGCGTGAGAGAGAGGGGTTCATGAGGGGCGAGGGGGAATAAAAGGGGAGGGTTTAAATAGGGGACCTCGGCGTGGCAAGGAGGCGATCGGGAGGGGATCGGATCCGGATCTCACGGATCCCGCGATCGGCGGTGCGGCGTGGCGTGGCGGGGGTTGAAGACGGTGGTGGCCCACCCGCCCGAGAGAGAGAGGGTGCGGGCGGGCGGTCGGCCGAGCCAAGGCTGTTCAGGCGAGGGTGGCCTGGTCGGCTCGGCTGGCTCGCTGGCTGGCCTCTGGGCCGCCTGGTGGGCAGTCTGGCTGGCTAGGCAGGGGCTGTCTGGCGCTGGGGGTGTTTGTTTTTTTCAATTTATTTTTTTAAATAAAACAAAAACAGAGATAACTTAATAAATATAAATATTTATTATAGGACATATATATACCAAAATGATCAGGGGAATATTCCCTATCATTTGAACATTTTTCCAAAGGCAAAATCCAAACTTTATAAAATTTCATTTTTTCCAATATTCAAATAAAACCCAAATTTGAATTCAAAACTTTTGGCATTGTTTCCTCTGATATTTTTGGAGTGTCATGTTTACTCCTCTCATACTTTTGATCAAGTATTTATCAGGCATAGTTTTTGAAATGATTCCCACTTGCCAAAGTTTGAATTCAAATTCAAAACTCAAAATCTCTTCTGAAACTCCAAATGGCATTCAAATTCAAACAGGATGCATAGATGCTTAGCTATAATTGTAAAACATTCCAAATAGGAAATTTGGGATGTTACAACAGTCGACTGCCCGCAGTCAACTATAGTCTCAGGGACTACACCCATTGGGTGCACTCAGCGTGCCCCCACTAGTTCAAAGATCCAATCGACACAACTTAATCGACTCAAGATACAAGTTTGCTCAATGGCAAATCAAGTACAAATGCGAAACGCAGACAGATGAAAATATTTTTCAAAGGAAGTTTTCAGGAAGCATATCCTAACAGAACAAGTGGCAAGCTAAAGAGTCAATCGGCGATCAACCAACCTAGACGTTCGTCTGAAGGGCTGAGCTGGTGTCGTAAGCCGCTTGGCTAGCTTCCCGGACCATCTTCATCTGCTCCATCATGATGCCCGCCTGGCATATGGCTTCCTTGGCAGCACCCACTTGGTCCTCTGGGACGTGATGTGCGGTAAAGAGCGAAGATGGATCGGCTGGAGTCTCAGGAGTCGACGCTGAAGGCTGAGCACTCGTAAGTGGTACGGCGAAAGTTACAGAAGTCCGATTGGCATTGCCACCTTCCTAGATCGTTGTTTCGGTCGCCGATGCAGACTGAGGTGTCTTTCCAGCTGACGCCTTCCTGTTTCTTCTCCCCTGGGACCTCAGTGGCACGTCTTCGTCATCATCTGGAAGATCAATGACATGGGGAGGAGCCGCAAAAAGAATCAATTGCCAGAAATTCAATCGACCAATAAAACGACCGAGTAAATAAGGACAAGATTATAAGAATCATACCTAGATTGGAGGTGACTGCATCTTCCATTTCTTTGTCTTCATTCTTGTAAGTGGAAGTCTCGGAGGAAGCAGCACTGCAAATTTCAAGATTCAGTCGGTCATGTCTATAACAGTGAGTCGACCAAGACCCAGTTCGTACTAAACAAGGAATTCAAGTCCAACTATTAACCGGAAACAATGGGAATGGTCACTTTGATCTTGGGCAAGGCTTTCTGCGGTTTTGATGGCGCAGCTTTCGGTTGCTTTGGTGCCTTCTCAGTCGGCGCTGGAGAAGACATCCGAGGGCGCTTTGACAACTGCCCGGTTTGCGAGGTCGCTTTGCCGCGGATGCTTGTCGGGTCATGAGTGTGCTTAGATCGCCTTTCCCTATGGGGAGGTGAGTCGCCCTCTTCTTCATCACTCGGGTCGTCGCTCTCCTCGTCCTCCTCTCCGTCAGAATGCCACTCGCCGCTATCGCCTCCACTCGCATCCCCCTTTGGATCCTGCTCCTGCTCCCCGTTGGGCATCGAGTACATCTCAGTAAATACCTGAAAGACAACAAGTGAAACAAAAATCAGTCGGTTGACAACAAGCAGTTACATGATAAATCAAGAAAACACTCGAAAATTCAGAGTTGGACCTTGTCTGTTTCGTATGAGTTGTCGAGTGGAGGGACTCTCCTGGACCCCCTGGGGTTATCTTTGTTGCCAATGATACCCTTCAACCACTTCTTCACCGTATCCTCGTCGACCTCTTCTGGGTGGATCCGAGTGGAATCATCAATGCCCGAGTACATCCACATTGGATGGTCAAGAGCTTGAATCGGTTGAATGCGGCGTCTGAGGAAGACCTCCAACAGATCCATGTCAATCACGCCATCGTGGACGAGCTGGACCACTCGCTCTACCAGCACCTTCACCTCCGTTTTCTCCTCCGGGGTCACTTTCAAGGCGGAGGGCTTCTCTACTCGAGCCATGGAAAAGGGGGAAAGTCCAGTCGACTGACCTGGAGTCGGCTGGTCTTTGCAGTAGAACTAGGTCAACTGCCACCCTCGGACTGACTCAGGAAGGATCATGGCTGGGAAAGAACTTTTACCCCTCATCTGAATCCCAAGACCCCCACACATCTGTATCACTTGTGTTCTTTCCTCACTCGGATTGGCCTTCTTGACCGACTGAGAGCGACATGTGAAAATGTGCTTGAAGAGGCCCCAGTGTGGTCGACAACCCAAGAAATTCTCACGCATAGACACGAAGGCAGCAAGGTACACGATGGTGTTGGGGGGAAAATGGTGGAGTTGTGCCCCAAAGAAGTTCAAGAAAGCTCGAAAGAAAGGATGAGGAGGCAGAGAAAATCTATGGTCGACGTGGGTGGCGAGGAGAACGCACTCACCCTCCTGCGGCTGCGGCTCGGTCTCGCCCTCCGGGAGCCGCACGGATCCGTGGGGGATCAGTCCCCCCTCGGCCAGATCGTCGAGGTCGTCCTGATGGATCATCGACCGAATCCAGTCGCCCTGGATCCAGCCGCGTGGCAGGCCGGACCTCGACGAGGATCCGCCTCGGCTGGACTTCTTCCCCTTCGCCTTCGCCGTCGCCTTCTTCGCGCGCTCCATGGCCACCGTCTTCTCCTTCCCCATCGCTGCGAGCGGGTGTTAACCCCTAAGTATAGGGGATCTATCATAGTCCTTTTGATAAGTAAGAGTGTCGAACCCAACGAGGAGCAGAAGGAAATGATAATCGGTTTTCAGCAAGGTATTCTCTGCAAGTACTGAAATAAGTGGTAACAGATAGTTTTGTGATAAGATAATTTGTAACGAGCAACAAATAACAAAAGTAAATAAAGTGCAGCAAGGTGGCCCAATCCTTTTTGTAGCAAAGGACAAGCCTGGACAAACTCTTATATAAGGAAAAGCGCTCCCGAGGACACATGGGAATATCGTCAAGCTAGTTTTCATCACGTTCATATGATTCGCGTTCGATACTTTGATAATTTGATATGTGGGTGGACCGGTGCTTGGGTGCTGTTCTTACTTGAACAAGCATCCCACTTATGATTAACCTCTATTGCAAGCATCCGCAACTACAACAAAAGTATTAAGGTAAACCTAACCATAGCATGAAACATATGGATCCAAATCAGCCCTTACGAAGCAACGATAAACTAGGGTTTAAGCTTCGTCACTCTAGCAACCCATCATCTACTTATTACTTCCCAATGCCTTCCTCTAGGCCCAAATAATGGTGAAGTGTTATGTAGTCGACGTTCACATAACACCACTAGGGGCTAGACAACATACATCTCATCAAAATATCGAACGAATACCAAATTCACATGACTACTAATAGCAAGACTTCGCCCATGTCCTCGTGAACAAACGTAACTACTCACAAAGCATATTCATGTTCATAATCAGAGGGGTATTAATATGCATAAAGGATCTGAACATATGATCTTCCACCAAATAAACCAACTAGCATCAACTACAAGGAGTAATCAACACTACTAGCAACCTACTAGTACCAATCCGGACTTGGAGACAAGAATTGGATACAAGAGATGAACTAGGGTTTTGAGATGAGATGGTGCTGGTGAAGATGTTGATGGAGATTGCCCCTCCCGATGAGAGGAGCGTTGGTGATGACGATGGTGATGATTTCCCTCCCGAGGGAAGTGTCCCCAGCAGAACAGCTCACGGAGCCTCGGATTAGTTCCGCCAAGGTTCCGCCTCGTGGCGGCGGAGTTTCGTCCCGAAAGGTTGCTTATGATTTTTTACTCGACGAAAGACCTCATATAGCATAAGATGGCCATCGGAGAGCCAGTAGGGGGCCCACGAGGTAGGGGAGCGCGCCTAGGGGGGTAGGGCGTGCCCCCACCCTCGTGGACAAGTGGGCCCCCCTCTGGTGAACTTCTTCCGCTCAATATTTTTCATTATTTCGAAAAATGACTTTCGTGGAGTTTCAGGACTTTTGGAGTTGTGCAGGATAGGTCTCTAATATTTGCTCCTTTTCCAGCCCAGAATTCCAGCTGCCGGCATTCTCCCTCCTTATGTAAACCTTGTAAAGTAAGAGAGAATAGGCATAAGTATTGTGACATAATGTGTAATAACAGCCCATAATGCAATAAATATCGATATAAAAGCATGATGCAAAATGGACGTATCAGCGGGGCTCGAAAAGAGCGGCAGCGCTGAGGGCAGAGGTGGCTGTGGCAGAGAAAAATGAGGAGGAAGAAGAGGAATGGGAACGCACAGTCGAAAACCCCAGGCCAGTGCCTTATATGAGATTTTTTTTCCGAGTGGCTGACGCGTGGGTCCAGGCGATCCTGTCAAATCCCAAAACAGTCGTGCACGTGATACGTGGCGAAAAAGGTGACACGAGAATCGAGGCGGCCCTGCCTAATCCGTCCCTATTACTGCTGCCCCCTCCACTTCGTGCGCTTCCCAAAATTCGAATCCCGGGAGATCCGCAAACAGCAAAGCAACCTGTCAGACTGAAGATTATTTCCTTACCAGCACTCGAAGATTAACAATGAAAGTTCACTCGACAAAACCAAGAATGGATCAAGGGGACTGAAAAAGAAGTTGGAGTCAACGTGTTGATTCACTGAACCAGGCAAGACACTTCCGAAGCACAGAAATTGAGTCGGAAGAATTCTCAACTCCTTCTCCACTCGAACCCTGAACCATTCGGGGGCTAATGATGAAGCTATGTACCTATGGTAGGGTCATAGGCCTGACCTAGACACCCTCCCCTAGGACATCACCCTAAAGTCAGAAGTATTCAAAGGATAACAGCATCCACTCGACCTAAAGCATTCCACTTGGAATACTAGATGTCACTCGACCATAACAGAAACCACTCGACGGACAGAAGACCCAAAGTCACTCTGCACGGCAACGGTCAGGCGTTACTCATAGACTTAATGATCATTTATGTCACTTTATTATAGACGTTACGTGTAACGCTCCTTCTTTATGTACATTGAACTCCTTGTAACGTGGGCTGGATGGGGTCCTGGCGCACTTTATATAAGCCACCCCCTCCACTGGCACAAGGGTTCGCACCCCTTGTAACACACACACGCATAATCCAGTCGACCGCCTCCGGGCACCGAGACGTAGGGCTATTACTTCTTCCCCGAAGGGCCTAAACTCGTAAAACTCGTGTGTACAACTTCGCCATAGCTAGGATCTTGCCTCCTCATGCCTAACCCCCATTATACTGTCAGTCTTAGATCCACGACAGGGACCACTCCCGGTGATGATCGTGGTTTGAGGATTTCACGTATTGACTCTGTGTTAATGCTTTATTCAGGTTCTCTATTAAAAGGAGGCCTTAATATCCCTTAGTTTCCAATTGGACCCCGCTGACACGGGAGGGTAGCACAAAAGATGGCATGCAAGTTCTTTCCATAAGCACGTATGACTATTTACGGAATACATGCCTACATTATATTTATGAACTAGAGCTAGTGCCGTATCGCCCTAGGTTATGACTGTCACATGATGAATATCATACAAAAAATTACCGATCCAATGCCTACGAATTTATCTTATATTGTTCTTGCTAAGTTACCACTGCTATCGTTACTGCTGCACTTGCTACGAAACTACTGTTATCACTGTTACCATTACTATTGCTGATGCTACTATTATCAAAACTATCATATTACTTTGCTACTGATCACTTTGCTGCAGATAATTAATCTCCAGGTGTGGTTGAATTGACAACTCAGCTGCTAATACTTGAAAATATTCTTTGGCTCCCCTTGTGTCGAATCTATAAATTTGGGTTGAATACTCTACCCTTGAAAACTACTGCGATCCCCTATACTTGTGGGTTATCAAAGTGGTATTCAGCAAGGTAATGTTTGCAAGTGCTGAAATTGTAAGTAACAGAGTAGTTTGATAGCAAGATAATTTGTAACGAGCAAGTAACGGCAATAGTAACAAAAGTGCAGCAAGATAGACCAGTCCTTTTGAGGCAAATGACAGGCCAAAATGGTCTCTTATAATAAGCAAAGCGTTCTTGAGGGTACACGGGAATTTCATCTAGTCACTTTCATCATGTTGATTTGATACGTGTTCGCTACTTTGATAATTTGATATGTGGGTGGATCGGTGCTTAGGTGTTTTTCTTACTTGAACAAACCTCCTACTTATGATTAACCCCCTCGCAAGCATCCACAACTACGAGAAAAGTATTAACAATAAATTCTAACCATAGCATTAAACTTTTGGATCCAATCGGTCCCTTACGGAATAGCGCATAAACTAGGGTTTAAGCTTCTTTCACTCTCGCAACCCATCATCTAATAACTACTCCACAATGCATTCCCTTAGGCCGAAATATGGTGAAGTGTCATGTAGTCGACGTTCACATGACACCACTAAGGGTATCACAACATACATACTATCAAAATATCAAATACATATCAAGTTCACATGATTACTTGCAACATGATTTCTCCCGTGACCTCAAGAACAAAAGTAACTAATCACAAATGATAATCATGCTCAAGATCATATGGGTATTAAATAGCATTTTGGATCTGAACATATAATCTTCCACCAAATAAACCATATAGTAATCAGCTACAAGATGTAATCAACACAACTAGTCACCCACAAGCACCAATCTATAGTTCTGGTACAAAGATTGAACACAAGAGATGAACTAGGGTTTGAGATGAGATGGTGATGTTGAAGATGTTGATGGACATTACCCTCCCCAAGATGGGAGAGTTGTTGGTGATGATGACGACGATGACTTCCCCCTCCAGGTTGGAAGTTCCCCTGGCGGAATCGCTCCGTCGGAGGGCAAAAGTGCTCCCGCCCAAGTTCAGCCTCGAGACGGCGGCGCTCCGTCCCGAAAGTCCTCTCCTTATTTTTTTTCTAGGTCAAAATGACCTGTATACCAGAAGATGGGCATCAGAGGTGGGTCGAGGGGAGCACAACCCACTAGGGCGCGCCTGGGCTCCCTGGCGCGCCCAGGTGTCTTGTGCTTACCAGGTGCCCCCCCCCCTTATTTGCTCCTTTTCCAGCCCAGAATTCTAACTGCTGGCATTATCCCTCCTTATGTAAACCTTGTAAAGTAAGAGAGAATAGGCATAAGTATTGTGACATAATGTGTAATAACAGCCCATAATGCAATAAATATCGATATAAAAGCATGATGCAAAATGGACGTATCAACTCCCCCAAGCTTAGACCTCGCTTGTCCTCAAGCGGAAGCCGATAACGATAAATATGTCCCCATGTTTAGAGGTAGAGGTGTCGATAAAAATAAAATACAGACATGAAGGCATCATGATTATTCTCATAACAACAACATCAATAGATAATGTCATATGATTTCTTGTACTCAAGTAATAATTCATTCACAATGCAAAAGTATGAATCATAAACTTTATTGAGAACCAACAAACTATAATCTCAGTCATTGAAGCAATTGCAATTTATCATAACATTAGAAAGAGTCTATGTCAAAGCTTAATAGCAAGTCCACATACTCAACTATCATTTAGTCTTTCATAATTGCTAACACTCACGCGATACTTGTGGTTACAGAGTTTTAATCGGACACAGAGAAAGATAGGGGCTTATAGTTTCGCCTCCCATCCTTTTACCTCAAGGGTAATGTCAACAATAATAACTCATGCTCCCCTACATCCAATTAGATATATCTATCAGGATCTTTCCAACATACTGTGCTTGCCAAAGGATAAAATGTAAAAAGGAAAGGTGAAGATCACCATGACTCTTGCATAAGGTAGAGGATAATAATAAAAGATAGGCCCTTTGCAGAGGGAAGCAGAGGTTGCCATGCGCTTTTAGGGTTGGATGCACAAAATCTTAATGCGAAAGAACGTCACTTTATATTGCCCCTTGTGATGTGAACCTTTATTATGCAGTCCGTCGCTTTTATTTCTTCCACATCACAAGATTGTATAAAGCTTATTTCTCCCACACCAATCAATCATACATATTTAGAGAGCAATTTTTATTGCTTTGCACCGATGACAACTTACTTGAAGGATCTTACTCAATCCATAGGTAGGTATGGTGGACTCTCATGGCAAAACTGGGTTTAAGGATATTTGGAAGCACAAGTAGTATCTCTACTTGGTGCTGAGAATTTGGCTAGCATGAGGGGGAAAGGCAAGCTCAACATGTTGGATGATCCATGACAACATACTTTATCTCAGATATAAGAAAACATAACCCATTACGTTGTCTTCCTTGTCCAACATCAACTCTTTAGCATGTCATATTTTAATGAGTGCTCCCAATCATAAAAGATGTCAATGATAATATATTTATATGTGAAACCTCTCTTTCCTTATTACTTCCTATTAATTGCAACGATGACCAAAGCTATGTCTGTCAACTCCCAACAACTTTTAATCATCATACTCTTTCTATGTGAAGTCATTACTCTCAATAAGATCAATATGAACTCTTTGTTTCTTCTTATTCTTTTTCTCTTTTCTTTTATTCACTCAAGATCATGGCAAAATAATCAAGCCCTTGAATCAACACTAACCTTTATTATATAGCTCACGGACTCGATTACATAGAGAGAACATAAAGCAAAAATTCAAAACTAGATCATGCCATAGACTTTATTCTACTAGATCAAGATACTACTAATAGGATCGAACTAAGAAAACGGTAAAGATAGGAGTGTGATGGTGATACGATACCGAGGCACCTCCCCCAAGCTTGGCAGTGGCCAAGGGGAGTGCCCATACCCATGTAATTATATCTCCTTCTTTGTTGTTGGAGAAATATTTTTGGCGATGTTGCCCTTGAGGATACGATTCTCCTCCTCAAGCTTATTGACTTGTTGCTTGAGGTCCATTATTTCCTTGCGAAGTTTTCCTGTAAATGCTAAGGCTCCTTGCACCCAAGGATGTTGCATAGCTGCAGGAGAACAAGTGACACTCCTCCTCATATTTTCATAAGAAAGAAATCTAACATTGGAAGGGATAACCGACTTTGGAATAGCTGAGCTCTGTAGTTCCCCCCATCGTGAACCCAGCTCGGAAGCGAGAAGTGACTTCTTGATCCTCCATGGCATCTACCCTCATCAAGTCAGCCTCAATCTCTTCTTCCGTTGCTGGCCCAAAGTGGCCAGCGTCGCTGTTTACCCTTGGTTCCGATGCAGGATGAGACACCCGGCTCTCCCCGACTGACTCTTGAGAAGACATCTTGCTCTAATCTGCAGCAGCAACAGCTTGAAACAAGAACAGAGGATATTTGCATGATACAGGAGTCAAAACCTTCGGGAGAATATATAATGAATTTTTACCGACCAAAATATGTATCGTGCAAGAAAACGGAGTCCGGAAGGCACACGAGGTGCCCACGAGGTAGGGGGCGCGCCGAGGGGGGTAGGGCGCGCCCTCCACCCTCGTGGGGCCCTCGTGTCCTTCCCGGACTGCTACTTATTTTTCTATTTTTGTAAATATTCCAAAACGGAGAAATATTGCCTTAAAAGCTGTTTTGGAGTCAGTTTACTTAACGTACCACATACCTATTCCTTTTCGGAGTCTGAAACGTTCTGGAAAGTGTCCCTTATGTACTCCTCTGAGGTTACGGTTTCAATAACATTGGTTTCAACATTTATGGGATTACCTGAGATATAATGTTTAATTCTTTGACCGTTTACCACCTTCGGATTTGTGCCTTCAAAGTTGTTGATTTTTACGGCACCGGAACGATAGACCTCCTCGATAACGTAGGGGCCTTCCCATTTAGAGAGAAGTTTTCCTGCAAAAAATCTTAAACGAGAGTTGTATAGCAATACATAATCTCCTACATTAAACTCACGCTTTTGTATCCTTTTGTCATGCCATCTTTTAACTTTGTCTTTAAACAACTTGGCATTTTCATAAGCTTGGGTTCTCCATTCATCAAGTGAGCTAATATCAAATAACCTCTTCTCAGCGGCAAGTTTGAAATCATAGTTGAGCTCTTTAATAGCCCAATATGCCTTATGTTCTAGTTCGAGAGGTAAATGACATGCTTTTCCATAAACCATTTTATACGGAGACATACCCATAGGATTTTTATATGCAGTTCTATAGGCCCATAATGCATCATCAAGTTTCTTGGACCAATTCTTTCTAGACCTATTGACAGTCTTTTGCAAAATTAATTTGAGTTCTCTATTACTCAATTCTACTTGACCACTAGACTGTGGGTGATAAGGAGATGCAATTCTATGATTAACATCATACTTAGCAAGCATTTTACGGAAAGCACCATGAATAAAATGTGAACCACCATCAGTCATTAAATATCTAGGGACTCCAAACCTCGGAAAAATAACTTCTTTAAGCATTTTAATAGAAGTGTTATGATCAGCACTACTGGTTGGAATAGCTTCTACCCACTTAGTAACGTAATCAACAGCAACTAAAATATGTGTATATCCATTGGAGGCAGGAAAAGGTCCCATATAATCAAAGCCCCAAACATCAAATGGTTCAATAACAAGTGAATAATTCATAGGCATTTCTTGACATCTACTAATATTACCAATTCTTTGACATTCATCACAAGATAGGACAAACTTACGGGCATCCTTGAAGAGAGTAGGCCAATAAAACCGGATTGCAATACCTTATGTGTAGTTCTATCTCCAGTGTGGTGTCCTCCATAAGCTTCGGAGTGACACTTGCGTAGGATCTGTTCCTGTTCATGCTCAGGTACACAACGTCTAATAACACCATCTACTACTTCTTTATAAAGATGTGGGTCATCCCAAAAGTAATGTCTCAAATCATAGAAGAACTTTTTCTTTTGCTGGTATGTGAAACTAGGTGGTATAAATTTAGCAACAATATAATTAGCATAATCAGCATACCATGGAGTACTACGAGAAGTATTTATGACATTTAATTGTTCATCAGGAAAGCTATCATCAATAGGTAGTGGGTCATCAAGAACATTTTCTAACCTAGACAAGTTGTCTGCAACGAGGTTCTCAGCTCCCTTTCTATCAACAATATGCAAATCAAATTCTTGTAGCAAGAGAACCCATCTAATAAGTCTAGGTTTAGCATATTTCTTTTCCATAAGATATTTAATAGCAGCATGATTAGTGTGAATAGTTCTTTAGAATCAACAATATAAGGTCTGAACTTATCACATGCAAATACAACTGCTAACAATTCTTTTGTCTAGAGTCTTACTAGCATAATGGATAACATTTAATTTCTTATCAACTCTTTGCCCTAGAACAACACCTACAGCATAATCACTAGCATCACACATAATTTCAAGGGGTAAATTCCAATCAGGTGGCTGAACAATAGGTGCAGAGATCAATGCTTTCTTAAGTATTTCAAATGCTTCTACACAATCATCATCAAAGACAAATGGTATATCTTTTTGTAATAAATTAGTTAGAGGCCGAGAAATTTTTGAGAAGTCCTTAATGAACCTCCTATAAAATCCGGCGTGACCAAGGAAACTTCCTATACCTTTAATGTCCTTGGGACATGGCATCTTTTCAATAGCATCAACCTTGGCTTTATCAACTTCAATACCTTTTTCAGAAACTTTATGCCCCAAGACAATACCTTCATTAACCATAAAGTGGCACTTTTCCCAATTCAAGACAAGATTAGTTTCTTCACATCTCTGCAAAACTCGATCAAGGTTGCTCAAGCAATCATCAAAAGAGGATCCATAGACAGAAAAGTCATCCATGAAAACCTCACAAATCTTTTCACAAAAGTCAGAGAATATAGCCATCATGCATCTTTGAAAGGTAGCAGGTGCATTACATAAACCAAAAGGCATACGTCTATAAGCAAAAGTACCAAAAGGGCAAGTAAAAGTGGTCTTTGATTGATCTTTAGCCGACACAGGTATTTGAGAGAAACCAGAATAACCATCTAGAAAGCAATAATGAGTATGTTTGCATAATCTTTCTAGCATTTGATCGATAAAAGGTAAAGGGTAATGATCCTTTTTAGTAGCCTTATTTAATTTACGGAAATCAATTACCATCCTATAACCTGTGATAATTCTTTACGGAATCAATTCATCTTTATCATTAGGAACAACAGTAACACCTCCCTTCTTAGGGACACAGTGGACAGGACTTACCCACTGACTATCAGCAACGGGATAGATTATACCTGCCTCCAGAAGCTTTAGTATTTCTTTTCTTACCACTTCTTTCATCTTAGAATTAAGCCTTCGTTGATGATCACACACTGGTTTGGCATCTTCTTCCAAATTTATTTTATGTTGACATATTGTGGGACTAATGCCCTTAAGATCATCAAGAGTATATCCAATAGCAGCACAGTGCTTCTTCAGAGTTCTCAACAATCTCTCTTCCTCATGTTCTGAAAGTTTAGCACTAATAATAACAGTATATATCTTATTTTCATCAAGATAAGCATATTTAAGATTATCAGGCAACGGTTTAAGCTCAAACACGGGATCACCCTTGGGTGGAGGAGGATCCCCTAGGATTTCAACAGGCAAATTGTGTATCAGAATAGGTTCCCGCTTAAAGAATACCTCATATATTTCCCTTCTTTCATTCATAAACATATCATTTTCATGGTCTAGCAAATATTGTTCTAAAGGATCACTAGGAGGTACGGCAATAGAAGCAAGACCAATAATTTCATCCTTACTAGGTAATTCTTCTTCACGGTGTTGTCTACTAAATTTAGAGAAATTAAACTCATGAGACATATCACCCAAACCAATAGTAACAACATTCTTTTCGCAGTCTATTCTAGCATTGACAGTGTTCAAGAAGGGTCTACCAAATATAATGGGACAAAAGCTATCTTGTGGGGAACCAAGAACAAGACAATCAGCAGGATATTTGGTTTTCCCACACAAGACCTCAACATCTCTAACAATTCCCATTCCTAATATAGTATCTCTATTGGCAAGTTTAATTGTAACATCAATTCCTTCTAACTCAGCAGGTGCAATTTCATGCTTAATTTCTTCGTATAAAGTATGAGGTATAACACTAGCACTAGCACCCATATCACGTAAGCCATGATAACAATGATCTCCTATTTTAACAGAAATAACAGGCATGCCTACCATAGGTCTATGTTTATCTTTAGCACAAGGTTTGGCAATTCTAGCAGTTTCACCGCAGAAATGAATAACATGCCCATCAATATTATCAGACAAGAGATCTTTAACAATAGCAATATTAGGTTCAACTTTAACTTGCTCAGGAGGTGTATAAGTTCTAATATTGCTTTTACGAACCAAAGTTGAAGCTTTAGCATGATCCTTTATTCTAACAGGGAAAGGTGGTTTCTCAACATAAGAAGTAGGAACAATAGGATCATTATAAGTGACAGTCTTTTCTTCAACTTTAGTAGGTGCAGCTACTTTTACTTCTATGGGAGGATGATATTTAAACCACTTCTCCTTGGGGATATTAACATAAGTAGCAAAAGATTCATAGAAAGAAGCTACTATCTCAGAGTCAAGTCCATATTTAGTGCTAAATTTACGGAAAATATCGGTATCCATAAAAGACTTAACACAATCAAACTTAGGTGTCATACCTGACTCCTTACCTTCGTCGAGATCCCAATCTTCAGAGTTGCGTTTAATTCTATCCAATAAATTCCATTTGAATTCAATAGTCTTCTTCATAAAAGAGCCAGCACAAGAAGTATCAAGCATGATGCGATTGTTTTCAGGAAGCCGAGCATAAAAATTTTGAAGAATTATTTCTCTTGAGAGCTCATGATTGGGGCATGAATATAACATTGATTTAAGCCTCCCCCAAGCTTGAGCGATGCTTTCTCCTTCGCGAGGCCAAAAATTATATATATAATTGTGATCACGATGAACAAGATGCATAGGATAACATTTTTGATGAAATTCCAACTTCATTCCATGATCCCGTATCATCACATAGCCTATACCATGTCGATGCATCTCCCTTCAAAGATAAAGGGAAGACCTTATTAATAACATCATCGGGTATACCTGCAAGCTTAAATAATCCACAAACTTCATCCACATAGAGTAGATGTTCATCAGGATGCTTTGTTCCATCTCCTGTAAAAGGATTATCAAGCAGTTTTTCTAACATACCCGAAGGAACTTCAAAGGGAATAAATTCATTTTCAGTAGGTTCAGTAGGTTGAGGAGCAACTCTTTGCTCTACTGGTCGGGGTGAAGATACCCTGAACAAGCCCCTCAGAGGATTACTTTCCATAGTATCAAGTGACAGTAAATTTCAGCACACTATATAAAAATTTTCCTTACCAAATTCCACCTACCAAAGGCACTTCATTCCCCGGCAATGGCGCCAGAAAAGAGTCTTGATGACCCAAAAGTATAGGGGATCTATAGTAGTCCTTTCGATAAGTAAGAGTGTCGAACCCAACAAGGAGCAGAAGGAAATGATAAGCGGTTTTCAGCAAGGTATTCTCTGCAGGTACTGAAATAAGTGGTAACAGATAGTTTTATGATAAGATAATTTGTAACGAGCAACAAGTAACAAAAGTAAATAAAGTGCAGCAAGGTGGCCCAATCCTTTTTGTAGCAAAGGACAAGCCTGGACAAACTCTTATATAAGGAAAAGCGCTCCCGAGGACACATGGGAATATCGTCAAGCTAGTTTTCATCACGTTCATATGATTCGCGTTCGGTACTTTGTTAATTTGATATGTGGGTGGACCGGTGCTTGGGTGTTGTTCTTACTTGAACAAGCATCCCACTTATGATTAACCTCTATTGCAAGCATCCGCAACTACAACAAAAGTATTAAGGTAAACCTAACCATAGCATGAAACATATGGATCCAAATCAGCCCTTACGAAGCAACGCATAAACTAGGGTTTAAGCTTCGTCACTCTAGCAACCCATCATCTACTTATTACTTCCCAATGCCTTCCTCTAGGCCCAAATAATGGTGAAGTGTTATGTAGTCGACATTCACATAACACCACTAGAGGCTAGACAACATAGATCTCATCAAAATATCGAACGAATACCAAATTCACATGACTACTAATAGCAAGACTTCTCCCATGTCCTCAGGAACAAAAGTAACTACTCACAAAGCATATTCATGTTCATAATCAGAGGGGTATTAATATGCATAAAGGATCTGAACATATGATCTTCCACCAAATAAACCAACTAGCATCAACTACAAGGAGTAATCAACACTACTAGCAACCTACTAGTACCAATCCCGGACTTGGAGACAAGAATTGGATACAAGAGATGAACTAGGGTTTTGAGATGAGATGGTGCTGGTAAAGATGTTGATGGAGATTGCCCCCTCCCGATGAAAGGAGCGTTGGTGATGACGATGGCGATGATTTCCCCCTCCCGGAGGGAAGTGTCCCCGGCAGAACAGCTCTGCCGGAGCCCTAGATTGGTTCCGCCTCGTGGCGGCGGAGTTTCGTCCTGAAAGGTTGCTTATGATTTTTTCCTCGACGAAAGACCTCATATAGCAGAAGATGGCCATCGGAGAGCCAGTAGGGGGCCCACGAGGTAGGGGGCGCGCCCTGGGGGGTAGGGCACGCCCCCCACCCTCGTGGACAGGTGGGCCCCCCTCTGGTGAACTTCTTCCGCTCAATATTTTTCATTATTTCCAAAAATGACTTTGGTGGAGTTTCAGGACTTTTGGAGTTGTGCAGAATAGGTCTCTAATATTTGCTCCTTTTCCAGCCCAGAATTCCACTACTTGGCATTCTCCTCCTTATGTAAACCTTGTAAAGTAAGAGAATAGGCATAAGTATTGTGACATAATGTGTAATAACAGCCCATAATGCAATAAATATCGATATAAAAGCATGATGCAAAATGGACGTATCAGCGGGGCTCGAAAAGAGCGGCAGCGCTGAGGGCAGAGGTGGTTGTGGCAGAGAAAAATGAGGAGGAAGAAGAGGAATGGGAACGCACAGTCGAAAACCCTAGGCCAGTGCCTTATATGAGATTTTTTCCGAGTAGCTGACGCGTGGGTCCAGGCGGTCCTGTCAAATCCCAAAAGAGCCGCGCGCGTGATACGTGGCGAAAAAGGTGACGCAAAAATCGAGGCGGCCCTGCCTAATCCGTCCCTATTACTGCAGCCCCCTCCACTTCGCGTGCTTCCCAAAATTTGAATCCTGGGAGATCCGCAAACAGCAGAGCAACCTGTCAGACTGAAGATTATTTCCTTACCAGCACTTGAAGCTTAACAATGAAAGTTCACTCGACAAAACCAAGAATGGATCAAGGTGACTAAAAAAGAAGTTGGAGTCATCGTGTTGATTCATTGAACCAGGCAAGACACTTCCGAAGCGCAGAAATTGAGTCGGAAGAATTCTTAACTCCTTCTCCACTCGAACCCTGAACCATTCGGGGGCTAATGATGAAGCTATGTACCTAGGGTAGGGTCATAGGCCTGACCTAGACACCCTCCCCTAGGACATCACCCTAAAGTCAGAAGTATTCAAAGGATAACAACATCCACTCAACCTAAAGCATTCCACTCAGAGTACTAGATGTCACTCGACCTTAACAGAAACCACTCGACGGACAGAAGACCCAAAGTCACTCTGCACGGCAACGGTCAGGCGTTACTCATAGACTTAATGATCATTTATGTCACTTTATTATAGACGTTACCTGTAATGCTCCTTCTTTATGTACATTGAACTCCTTGTAACGTGGGTTGGCTGGGGTCCTGGCGCACTCTATATAAGCCACCCCCTCCACTGGCACAAGGGTTCGCACCCCCTTTAACACACACACGCATAATCCAGTCGACCGCCTCCGGGCACCGAGACGTAGGGCTATTACTTCCTCCGCGAAGGGCCTGAACTCGTAAAAATCGTGTGTACAACTTCGCCATATCTAGGATCTTGCCTCCTCATACCTACCCCCCATTCAACTGTTAGTCTTAGATCCACGACAGGGACCACTCCCGGTGATGACCGTGGTTTGAGGATTTCACGTATTGACCGTGTGTTAATGCTTTATTCAGGTTCTCTATTAAAAGGAGGCCTTAATATCCCTTAGTTTCCAATTGGACCCCGCTGCCACGGGAGGGTAGCACAAAAGATGTCATGCAAGTTCTTTCCATAAGCACCTATGACTATTTACGGAATACATGCCTACATTATATTTATGAACTGGAGCTAGTGCCGTATCGCCCTAGGTTATGACTGTCACATGATGAATATCATCCAACAAATTACCGATCCAATGCTTACGAATTTATCTTATATTGTTCTTGCTAAGTTACCACTGCCATCGTTACTGCTGCACTTGCTACAAAACTACTGCTATCACTGTTACCATTACTATTGCTGACGCTACTATTATCAAAACTATCATATTACTTTGCTATTGATCACTTTGTTGTAGATAATTAATCTCCAGGTGTGGTTCAATTGACAACTCAGCTGGTAATATTTGAAAATATTCTTTGGCTCCCCTTGTGTCGAATCTATAAATTTGGGTTGAATACTCTACCCTTGAAAACTGCTGCGATCCCCTATACTTGTGGGTTATCAAAGTGGTATTCAGCAAGGTAATGTTTGCAAGTGCTGAAATTGTAAGTAACAGAGTAGTTTGATAGCAAGTTAATTTTAACGAGCAAGTAACGGCAATACTAACAAAAGTGCAGCAAGATAGACCAGTCCTTTTGAGGCAAATGACAGGCCAAAATGGTCTCTTATAATAAGCAAAGCGTTCTTGAGGGTACACGGGAATTTCATCTAGTCACTTTCATCATGTTGATTTTATACGTATTCGCTACTTTGATAATTTGATATGTGGGTGGACCGGTGCTTAGGTGTTGTTCTTACTTGAACAAACCTCCTACTTATGATTAACCCCCTCGCAAGCATCAGCAACTACGAGAAAAGTATTAACAATAAATTCTAACCATAGCATTAAACTTTTGGTTCCAATCGGTCCCTTACGGAATAGCGCATAAACTAGGGTTTAAGCTTCTATCACTCTCGCAACCCATCATCTAATAACTACTCCACAATGCATTCCCTTAGGCCGAAATATGGAGAAGTGTCATGTAGTCGATGTTCACATGACACCACTAAGGGTATCACAACATACATACTATCAAAATATCAAACACATATCAAGTTCACATGATTACTTGCAACATGATTTCTCCCATGACCTCAAGAACAAAAGTAACTAATCACAAATGATAATCATGCTCAAGATCATATGGGCATTAAATAGCATTTTGTAGCGACCAGACCCGAATGGATCAAGTCTCTGTGCTCAGTGTCATCCTGGATCAAGAATGCCGACACACACAAGATGCTTGAAGGATTTATAGTAGAGTAGCAATCACACACTTATTACATCGTTGTCCATAAGGGAACTTATTACAATAATATGGCTTAAGGCCATCTAATAATAACAGCGGAAGGCTTGGAAGATAAGTGAGTCCATCAACTCCATCGGCATCACTGAGTATAGAACCACGACCTAGCACCTTACTCGTAAATGCGAAAAGTCTCGCAACGTGAAAGTTGCAGCCCGAAAACGGGTCAGCACATGGAATATGCTGGCAATGTAACACATAGAGAGCAATGAAAGAAATAAGCCTATACTACATGCATATATGGCTGGTGGTAAAGCTCTACGGTTACATTTTTGCATAAAGCTAGTTTTTCCCTACAACAAAGGAATAGTTTTATTTAACTATCATGGTGGTTGTTAAACATTGAGAATGGTTGACAGCATCCTCAATCCCAATTAAAAGTACTCATCAAATCCCAATAACATTTATTAGAAGTAACATGTTGAGACTCACATGATATTCAATTACCAGATACTCAAAACGTCCATAACCGGGGACACGGCTAATCATGATTAGTTTGTACACTCTGCAGAGGTTTATGACTTTTCCCCACAAGACTCGATCGCCTCCGCTTGGTTCTCGCACTACATGGTGTTTGAGAAGCGGATGACCGAGACATAGTCTTTCGAAGCGCTAGCACCTTACATGTGGGTAGACCATACCAACCTACATCCCCTACATCAGCTAGCCTACCCGTAAGAGTTCGCACAACTTAGTCAACTACGCCAGAGCCCATAATTGGCTTGTGGCTGCACACGGAAGTTTCAGTTTGAATAATCTTATGATCCCTTAGAGCACAGGTGGCGGTCCAAGAAATACAGCAAGTCTGATAGAAACCAGGTGCCTCAATCCACCCGGATGTGTGTTTAGGTTGCCACCTTAGATAAACCATTAATTAACAATCTCACATCTGTCATGGATATTCACTCACCCAATCCACGTCTACTAGCATAGCATGGCATAATAAGCAAGCGAGAAGTGACTCCCAAGGTTTCATAAATAAAGCGGGTAATAGGTACTACCTCGTCTACTTCCCAATCCCACAATTTAATTAGATCCTAAACATGCAAGTGTTTGAGGGTTTGATCTAATGTAATAAAACTGGGTAGTAGAAAAGGTATGATCAAGTGTTACTTGCCTTGCGATGATCCATGAGACCTAGAGATTCAAGTAACAAGCGGCGCACCGGGTGATCTAACGCAGACAAACAACAAGCATACAATAAGTACTCATCTAATGCACAGGGAAATCTCGAATAAAAGATCTAACCAGAGAGTTCAACTTAAGAACCCTGGTTACAAAAGAATCAAATCAAATAAAGCATCGAAAGTCGAAAATCGAGAGAGAACGACTCGGTTTTAGCAATCTGAAACTAGGTCAAAATTTTATAGTAGCAAAACTTTGTTTAAGTAGGTTATCGGAACGGCGGTTTCGTAACGAAACTCCAGGCGCTTGAATCAGCTGATTCCGATAAACGAGCGAGAAAATAAACAGATTTGAAAATCGAATCGGAAATCGAAATCAGAAAATAACGGATTAAATCCGATTAAAAGAAAAACGACGAACAGATTAAACGGCGGACATTCGTTAACAGATCTAATCCGACGAACACGTTCATTGAAACGAACGGGTCGGTGAGCGTTCACTAAATAATAAAACCGAAAAAAAATAAACCATCTAGGGTTTTTTAAAAAAAACCGAACAACGCGAGAAAAACCGGATCGGGTTTTTGAAACAAAAACCGGACCGGGGGGGGGGGCGGCGAGGTGGCTACCTCGCGAAGTCGCCGCGGGCTCAGGACTCGGCGGGCGGCGACGGGTCGGCGGGTTGGCGGGTCGGGCGAGGTCGAGGCGAGGTCTTGGCGTCGGCGACAGCAAGCGGCGGCGGCCTCAAGGCGGGCGGCGGCTCGGCCTTGATGTGGTGTGGGTTGAGGGGAGAGGGGGGGCGGCGGGGTATAAAAGGAGGGGGCTCCGGTTGCTTTGGGGAGGGCAACGGCGGCGAGGCGTGGCCGAGCCGGACTCGGCAGCGTCTTGTGGGCGGGCTCCTCCATGAGGAGAGGGCGGCTGGGCAGGGTGGCTCGGTTGCCTTGGTGGGCCCTTGGCCCAGAAGTATGCGTTTTTTTTAACAAAACTAAACGAATTTAAAATAAAACCAAACGAACTCCAAATTAAATAAAATTAATTTTCCCGACTCCTAAAATGAGTCGAACAAAATGAACTTTAAAACGGGCAAAATGCATATTTTAAAATACTCATTTTTTGCCTAAAGCAAATAAACTTTCAAAAACCAAAATTTGACTTATTTATAAAATCTTCATTTTTCCTAAATGTTGGGAAAGTCATGTTATTCCCTCTCTTAATTTTTTTTTATCGGAAAAACTTCTGAAGATAAATAAATAAATCCAAATGATCCTATTTTCAAAATTTGAGAAATCCCAAATATGAAAATAATGAAATCTCCAACTCTCTCCGAGGGTCCTTGAGTTGCTTGAAATTTTCTAGGATCGGAAAAATGCGAGAAAATATGATATGCATGATGACCTAATGTATAACATTCCAAATTGAAAATTTGGGATGTTACAAACCTACCCCCTTAAGATGAATCTCGCCCTCGAGATTCGGGTTGGCTAGAAAATAGGTGAGGGTGGTCCTTGAGCAAAACTTCCTCTCTTTCCCAGGTGGCTTCATCTTCAGTGTGGTGGCTCCACTGAACCTTACAAAACTTGATAACCTTGCTGCGAGTAACTCTGCTGGCATAATCGAGAATCTTAACTGGTTTTTCCTCGTATGTTAAATCATCCTTCAACTGAATTGCTTCCAGTGGCACTATGTCTCTTAACGGTATCTCTGCTATCTCGGGGTGACATTTCTTCAACTGAGAAACATGGAATACATCATGAACTCCTGACAGTTCTTCTGGCAATTCCAGCTTATAAGAAACTTCTCCCATGCGTTGCAAAATCTTATACGGTCCAACGAAACGTGGTGCTAACTTTCCTTTAACTCCAAAACGCTTAACTCCTCGAAGCGGGATACTCTAAGATATACTGTCTCCAACTTCATACTCAATCGCTGCGCTTTGAATCCGCATAGCTCTTACATGCGGACTGGGCTACCTTGAGCCTATCTCGAATCAGTTTAACCTTCGCTCGAGACTCCTTAATCAAATCTGGTCCGAACAAGCGACGATCTCGGTTTAGTCCCATGACAACGGTGTCTGCATCTTCTTCCATCTGAGCCTCGAAAGGTGCCATCCTTAGGCTGGTTTGGTAGCTGTTGTTGTAAGAAAATTCTGCATCTGACAAATTATCATCCCAACTAGATCCATAATCTAGTTCACAAGCTCAAAGATATCCTCCAAAATCTGATAGACCCTCTCGGTCATCCATCGGTCGTGGGTGGAAAGCTGATCAATTCCATCTGGTTCCCAATGTTTCGTGTAACTGGTTCCAAAATTTTGAGGTAAATTGGGTTCCTCCGTCTCGACACGATGCTCCTCGAACTCCGTGTAAACACACAATTCTGGTCATATATATCTTTGCCAACTTAGCACTGCTATAGGTAGTCTTGATGGAATAAAATGAGCTACCTTTGTTAAACGGTCGACTATGA
This sequence comes from Aegilops longissima, assembly GCA_021605205.1. NCBI lineage: Eukaryota > Viridiplantae > Streptophyta > Magnoliopsida > Poales > Poaceae > Aegilops > Aegilops longissima. The sequence goes on along the minus strand of CM038680.1, from coordinate 320,253,264 downwards.
CCCAAATCGAGTCATATCCTGAACGGGTCTTTGGCAAACCTGTGATGAAATCCATGCCTAGTTTGTCCCACTTCCATTCGGGTATCGGCAATGGTTGTAACAATCCTGCTGGCTTCGATGCTTCGCCTTTACTTTTCGACATACATCGCAAACTGCTACATACTCCGCAATATCCTTCTTCATTCCGTCCACCGAAAGTATTCTTCAAATCCAAATACATCTTGGTATTTCTGGGTGAATCGAATAGGGGAATCATGAGCTTCTTGCAAAATCAACTTCCCGATCTACGGGTTATTGGGCACATAAACACGGTCCTCAAACCATAGGGTATCGTGCTCATCCTCACGAAATCCTTTAGCTTTTCCTTTGCTCATTTTCTCCTTTATAGAGGCAACTTCCTTATCTGCCTTTTGGGCTTCTCTGATTTTGTCCATCAGTGTTGACTGAATCTCCAATGCTGCTACATAGCCTCTCGTAACTATTTCCAAACATAGCTCTCGAAGGTCCTCGGCTAACTCATTGGGTATCCCTCCCATCATTAGGGTATTGACGTGGCTCTTACGGCTCAATGCGTCTGCTACGACATTAGCCTTTCCGGGGTGATAATGCAATCTCATATCATAATCCTTGATAAGCTCTAACCATCTCCTCTGTCTAAGGTTTAATTCCTTATGTGTGAAGATGTACTTCAAACTCTTGTGATCCGTATATACTTCACAATGATTTCCAATGAGAAAATGTCTCCATGTCTTTAAGGCATGCACAACGGCTGCTAACTCCAAATCATGTGTGGCATAATTCAACTCATGGGGCTTAAGTTGTCGTGAAGCATACTGAAACAACTCTTCCTTCCTGCATAAGCACGGCTCCAAGTCCTCGGCGTGAAGCGCCGCAATACACCTCGTAATCCTTGGTCTGATCCGGCAATATTAAAACTGGTGAGGTAACCAATCTTTTCTTCAACTCCTGAAAACTTGCCTCACAGTCCTCGGTCCATATGAATTTGTTATCCTTCTTCAACAATTCTGTCATAGGCTTGGCAATCCTTGAGAAATTCTCAATGAATCTTGGTAGTATCCTGCGAGTCCAAGGAAACTCGAATCTCTCCAACTGTCGTTGGTGCTTCCCATTTGGTTACGGTCTCAACCTTTGTGGGGTCAATGCTATTCCTTCTCCGGATATAATAGGTCCGAGAAATCCAACTTCCTTTAGCCAAAACTCACATTTGCTGAACTTGGCATACAACTGGTGTTCCCTCAGTTTCTCCAAAACCAATCTCAAATGTTCCTTATGTTCCTCTTCATTCTTCGAGAAAATCAAAATGTCATCAATGAACACCACGACGAACTTATCCAAAAACTCCATAAACACTTTGTTCATCAGGTTCATGAAATAGGCTGGTGCGTTAGTCAGTCCAAATGACATAACGGTATACTCATACAGTCCATATCTCGTGGTAAACGCTGTCTTGGGTATGTCTTGCTCCCGAATCTTCAACTGATGATACCCTGATCGCAAATCGATCTTGGAAAACACCTTAGCTCCTTGTAAGCGATCAAACAGATCATTTATCATAGGTAGTGGGTACTTGTTCTTGATTGTTACTTCATTCAATCCACGATAATCAACAACCATTCTTAACAATCCATCCTTCTTCTCCACTAACAATACGGGTGATCCCCAAGGTGAAGAACTTGGGCGAATAAAACCTTTATCCAATAGTTCCTTAATCGCTTCTTGATTTCCGCCAAATCTCGTGCGGGCATCCTCAGACGGTCGCTTCGATATCGGGCCTGTTCCTGGCAACAGCTCGATCAAAAACTCAATGTCTCTATCCGGTGGCATTCCTGGCAACTCTTTCGGAAATACATCAGGAAAATCCTTCACCACTGGTACTTCTTCCTGCACCACTCCTGATAAGCAATTTACTTGCGCTCTCCTCGGCTCGTGTCGTGATACATACTTGATCCTTCTTCCCTCTGGGGTGGTGAGCAAAATTGACTTTGTGGTGCAATCTATGTTCCCTCCATACCTTGATAACCAATCCATTCCTAATATCACATCCAATCCTTGGGATTCCAGAACTATTAGGTCTGAGGGGAAAACATAGTGTCCAATCCTTAATGGCAGTCGATCACACCATTTACTAGCCATGTATTCTGCTCCGGGTGAGGTTACTAGCATGGGTGACCTAAGGGCTTGGGTCGGTAATTTGTACTTATCCACAAATCCCCTTGATATGTATGAATGCGATGCACCAGTATCGAAAAGAACAACTGCATAAATGACTTAACCAAAACTTACCGACATCTTGCATCGGGCTGATCTTCAACCTCCTCCACATCAATGTGGTTCACCCGTCCTCTGTTGAAAGGGTTGGGCTTCTTTCCGAGCTTCCGTTGCCATTTCCATTTCGCCTTACGGGATAGTCATTGGCATAATGCCCAGTCTTGCGGCACTTAAAGCAAGTGATGTGACTCAGGTCTACCTTGGATGGTGTTGACGGGTTGGTGCGGTTCTGTCCATTGCTTCCTCCATTCCCGTTCCCATTCTTAGTGCCATTATGGTTATGCGAATTACCTCCTCCATGGGTATGCTGAAACTGAATTCCTGATTTAGGGGTATAACGAGGCTTCTGCTGGGCTCCAGAGTTATACTTCCCTTGCCCATACTTCCTCTTGCGGTTCTCAATTTGCTGCTGCTTTCCTTCAATCATGAGGGCTCGGTCTACCAACTCCTGGTAGTTGTTGAAACTTGCTACCATCAACGGCATGCTGAACTCATCATTCAGTCCTTCTAGAAACTTCTCCTGTTTAGCAGCGTCTGTAGCAACGTCATCTGGGGCATAACGTGCTAACTTACTAAAATCATCCACATACTGGCCAACAGTCCTTCCTCCTTGGCGTAAGTTGCAAAACTCACGCTTCTTCATGGCCATGGCTCCTGCTGAAACATGGGCGGCGAAAAGCTTCTTGAAACTGATCCCATGTGGCGGTGTCTCACGGGTAAGTGGCTGTAAAATTCTCCCACCATCTTCTGCTGGGTCCTTCAAGCTGATGTCTGCAAACTTCACTCTTTCTCCATCATGCATCCTGCAGTGGTCAACTCCTTCCTATCTTGCGGAGCCAATCATCCGCCACAATCGGCTCGGTGCTCTTTGGAATATACCGCGGATTCAGTCTAAGGAAACGAGTCGGTGATCCGCAGTGGTGGTGGTGGTGGGTTGTTGTTGTTGTTGTTGTTGTTGCCCTGGTTTCGCACCAATGTTTGAATCAGGTATTCTGCTGCTGAATCAATTGGGTGATCTCTGGCGGGAAAACAAACCCGGGGTCGCGTCTCGGAGGCATCTGATGGGTTTAGAAAAGACGAGAATTTAAGAATAGATTGAGGTCTAAGGGGAATCACTACCCAAATGCACATGAGCAAATGCACACAAAATCACTTCATTCAATCAAACAAGGGCTTACAACGATCTAACTATCGCAAAAGTGCGTGTACTATAACGTTTACATGGAGGGAGTACTACTAATATGTGAGGGACTTCTACTAATTTGAACCGGTGGAAGACTCCATGATGTCTGCTCCAGCTTCGTCTTCAAAGTCGGGTTCACTTGGATCTGATTCGGTGTCGTCGATGTTGATGTAGTCGCTTGGGCAACCGACATACTGGTCTTCATTCCTGAGCGCCAACTTCTTCTTGAGTTCTTCGATCTCGTACTTAAGATCGTTATTGTGTCTTGCTAGAGCTACGATCTCGTCCATGTAGTCCTTGCGTGTAGTCTTTAGTTCTTCTTCAAGTTCGATGATCCTTCCCTTTGCGTTTTGCAACTCCAACATATCGTTGCACATCTGGTTCTCCTGGCGTCGAATGTGCTGGTTTAACTCCTGTATGAAAGCTGCAATGGATCTATCCTTCTTGGTGCTGACTATGTCCCATTTATCATCTCGGCGTCCGCAAATCTGGTAGATAGTGTCCTTGAGGTCTTCTTGATAAACTTCTCCAATGCGTCCCATGGTGATGTGAGCTGCCATGCTCTTTCCCAGACTCCAAGTTGGTGCACCGAAAACACTATCTATAGGCTTGGTGATTGGGGCGAATGTCCTTCTGAACGTGAGCTTGAATCTTCAGCGCTCCTCTTGAGCAAGAGTGGCGTTGAAAGTTCGGTGAAGCTGGGTAGTCCAATGTTCGGTACTTGGTGACTTCCTTCAAGTGAAATCCAAAAGGTGTGCCTTCATCTGGTTGGGTGTACTTGATTTTCGCGTCCGTCATCCTAAGAGTAGAAAAAGATGAGGAGTTAGAAAATGGGAAGAGAGTAGTGATCTATGGCTTTAACTTAGTGGTCGTGTCCTATAGTCAGCGTGTGCTCTGATACCATCTCTCAGAGTGACCAGACCGAATGGATCAAGTCTCGTGCTCAGTGTCATCCTGGATCGAATGTCTTGACACCACAGTACTTGAAGGATTTATAGCGAGTAGCAATCACACACTTATTACATCGTTGTCCATAAGGGAACTTATTACAATAATATGGCTTAAGGCCATCTAATAATAACAGCGGAAGGCTTGGAAGATAAGTGAGTCCATCAACTCCATCGGCATCATCGAGTATAGAACCACGACCTAACACCTTACTGTCATTCGAAAAGTGCATAACGTGAAAGTTGCAGCCCAAAACGGGTGACACATGGAATATGCCGCAATGTAACACATAGAGAGCAATGAAAGAAATAAGCCTATACTACATGCATATATGGCTGGTGGTAAAGCTCTACGGTTACATTTTTGCATAAAGCTAGTTTTTCCCTACAACAAAGGAATAGTTTTATTTAACTATCATGGTGGTTGTTAAACATTGAGAATGGTTGACAGCATCCTCAATCCCAATTAAAAGTACTCATCAAATCCCAATAACATTTATTAGAAGTAACATGTTGAGACTCACATGATATTCAATTATCGATACTCAAAACGTCCATAACCGGGGACACGGCTAATCATGATTAGTTTGTACACTCTGCAGAGGTTTGCGACTTTTCCCCACAAGACTCGATCGCCTCCGCTTGGTTCTCGACTACATGGTGTTTGAGAAACGGATGACCGAGACATAGTCTTTCGTAAGCGCTAGCACCTTACATGTGGGTAGACCGTACCAACCTACATCCCCTACATCAGCTAGCCTACCCGTAAGAGTTCGCACAACTTAGTCAACTACGCCAGAGCCCATAATTGGCTTGTGGCTGCACACGGAAGTTTCCAGTTTGAATAGTCTTATGATCCCTTAGAGCACGGGTGGCGGTCCCAAGAAATACTGAGCAAGTCTGATAGAAACTAGGTGCCTCAATCCACCCAGATGTGTGTTTAGGTTGCCACCTTAGATAAACCATTAATTAACAATCTCACATCTGTCATGGATATTCACTCACCCAATCCACGTCTACTAGCATAGCATGGCATAATAAGCAAACGAGAAGTGACTCCCAAGGTTTCATAAATAAAAGCGGGTAATAGGTACTACCTCGGTCTACTTCCCAATCCCACAATTTAATTAGATCCTAAACATGCAAGTTTTTGAGGTTTGATCTAATGCAATAAAACTGGGTAGTAGAAAAGGTATGATCAAGTGTTACTTGCCTTGCGATGATCCATGAGACCTAGAGATTCAAGTAACAAGCGGCGCGCGACGGGTGATCTAACGCAGACAAACAACAAGCATACAATAAGTACTCATCTAATGCACAGGGAAATCTCGAATAAAAGATCTAACCAGAGAGTTCAACTTAAGAACCCTGGTTACAAAAGAATCAAATCAAATAAAGCATCGAAAGTCGAAAATCGAGAGAGAACGACTCGGTTTTAGCAATCTGAAACTAGGTCAAAATTTTACAGTAGCAAAACTTTGTTTAAGTAGGTTAGTCGGAACGGCGGTTTCGTAACGAAACTCCAGGCGCTTGAATCACCTGATTCCGATAAAAGAGTGAGAAAATAAACAGATTTGAAAATCGAATCGGAAATCGAAATCAGAAAATAACGGATTAAATCCGATTAAAAGAAAAACGACGAACAGATTAAACGGCGGACGTTCGTTAACAGATCTAATCCGACGAACACGTTCATTGAAACGAACGGGTCGGTGAGCGTTCACTAAATAATAAAACCGAAAAAATAAACCATCTAGGGTTTTTAAAAACCGAACAACGCGAGAAAAACCGGATCGGGTTTTTGAAACAAAAACCGGACCGGGGGGGGGGCGGCGAGGTGGCTACCTCCGCGAGTCGCCGGTGAGGCTCGGGACTCGGCGGGCGGCGGGTCGGCGGGTTGGCGTGGTCGGGCGGGGCGGCGAGGTGCGGCGGCGGCGGCAGGCAATGGCGGCCTGGCGGCGGGGCGGCTCGGGCGGGTGGCGGCGGTGGCGCGGGTTGAGGAGAGGGGGTGGCGGCTTGGGTATAAAGGGGGGGGCTCCGGTTGCCTTGGGGAGGGGCAACGCGACGAGGCGTGGCCGAGCCGGACTCGGCGGCGTGGCGGTGGGGCTCCTCCAGCGATGAGGAGAGGCGGGTGGGCAGGCGGCTCGGTTGGGCTGGGTGGGCCCTTGGCCTGTGGGGCCGGTGTTTTTTTAAACAAAACTAAACAAATTTAAAATAAAATCAAACGAACTCCAAATTAAATAAAATTAATTTTCCCCGACTCCTAAAATGAGTCAAACAAAATGAACTTTAAAACGGGCAAAAATGCATATTTTTAAAATACTCTTTTTTTTGCCTAAAGCAAATAAACTTTCAAAAACCAAAATTTGACTTATTTATAAAATCTTCATTTTTCCTAATTGTTGGGAAAGTCATGTTATTCCCTCTCTTAATTTTTTTTATCGGAAAAACTTTTGAAGATAAATAAATAAATCCAAATGATCCTATTTTCAAAATTTGAGAAATCCCAAATATGAAAATAATGAAATCTCCAACTCTCTCCGAGGGTCCTTGAGTTGCTTGAAATTTTCTAGGATCGGAAAAATGCGAGAAAATATGATATGCATGATGACCTAATGTATAACATTCCAAATTGAAAATTTGGGATGTTACACATTTTGGATTAGAACATATAATCTTCCACCAAATAAACCATATAGTAATCAACTACAAGATGTATCAACACAACTAGTCACCCACAAGCACCAATCTATAGTTCTGGTACAAAGATTGAACACAAGAGATGAACTAGGGTTTGAGATGAGATGGTGATGTTGAAGATGTTGATGGACATTACCCTCCCCAAGATGGGAGAGTTGTTGGTGATGATGACGACGATGATTTCCCCCTCCAGAATGGAAGTTCCCCTGGCGGAATCGCTCCGTCAGAGGGCAAAAGTGCTCCTGCCCAAGTTCAGCCTCGAGACGGCGGCGCTCCATCCCGAAAGTCCTCTCCTTATTTTTTTTCTAGGTCAAAATGACATGTATACCAGAAGATGGGCATCAGAGGTGGGTCGAGGGGAGCACAACCCACCAGGGCGCGCCTGGGCTTCCTGGCGCGCCCAGGTGTCTTGTGCTTACCAGGTGGCCCCCTCTGGTACTTATTGGCTCCAATATTCCTCATATATTCCATAAAAATCTCCGTAAAATTTCATCTTGTTTGGAGTTGTGCAGAATAGGTGGCCTGACGTAGCTTTTCCAGGTCCAAATTTCCAGCTGCCGAAATTCTCCCTCTTTGTGTGTACCTTGCATATTATGAGAGAAAAGGCATTAGAATTACTCCAAAAAGCATTATTATGCATAAAAATATCATAAATAACAGTAGTAAAACATGATGCAGAATGGACGTATCAACTCCCCCAAGCTTAGACCTCGCTTGTCCTCAAGCGAAAACCGAAATCGAAAAACATGTCCACTTGCTTAGAGAGAGAGAGGTGTCGATAAAAACAAAATACGGACATAGAAGCATCATGGTTATTATTATAACAACAACAAATTTGAACATACAACTTTTATCATAGAACTTTTATCATAGACTTCTCATGAATAAGTAACAATTCATCACACAATTGAAGTATAAAGCATAAACTCTATTAGAAACCAACAAACTATGTTCTGAGTCAACTTTGCAACTACAATTCATCATATTTTTCGGAAGGGTCACGTATCAGAGCCTTTAGGCAAGTCCACATACTCAACCATCATATAGTCTTCAATGATTGCTAACACTCACCGCATACACATGAGAAAAACGTTTCAACCGGACACATAGAAAGATAGGGGCATATAGTTTCGCCTCCCAACGTATTCACCTCAAGGGTGATGTCAACAATAATAACTCATGCTACCCATATTCAACTGGACATATGTGCCTAGATCTTTCCTCACCACATGATGCTTGCCAAAGGAGAAAATAAAAAGGATTAGAGAGAAAAACTTTGACTCTTGCATAAAAGTAAAAGATAGGCCGTTCAAAGAGGGAAGCAGAGGTTGCCATGTGCTTATTTGTTTATATGCTCAACCCCTTAGTGCAAAAGAACGTCACATTGTATTGCCCCTTGTGATGGCAACCTTTATTATGCAGTATGTCGCTTTTATTCTTCACCATCACAAGTTCGTACAATGCTCACTTTTCTCTTACACTAAATGATCTCACACATCTAGAAGCAATTTTTATTGCCATATTGCACCGTTGACAACTTACTTGAGGGATCTTGCTCAATCCCTAGGTATGTATGGTGGGCTCTTGAAAGTAAGATTCGGGTTTAAGGGTTTTTGGATGCACAAGTAGTATCTCTACTTAGTGCGGAATTTTTGGCTAGCAAAGATAGGGGGAAAGCACCACATGTTGAAGGATCTACGACAATATAACTTCTATGTGAACATGAAGAAACATAAATCATTACGTTGTCTTCCTTGTCCAACGTCAACAATTTTGGCATATAATATTTTGATGGGGGATCACAATCACAAAAGATTTCCAGGATAGTGTATTTATATGTGAATCTTCTCTTCCCTTATTAATTCTTTCATGTATTGCATCATTGACCAATCCTATGTTTGTCAATCTCTAATAAAATTTTCTACTTATACTTTGCCTTATGTGGTGTCATCACCTACCATAGGATTAGCATATGATCTTTTTAATTTATTTCCTTTCTTTTTATCGCAATATGAAAGTAAAGAAAGAAAAAACTCAAACTAAACTTTATTATATATCTTGCACACGATTACAAGGATAGATCTCTAAGCAAGCTCTCGAAAAAGAAAGGACCGAACTAAACTTTTATTCATCTAAAGCAAAAGATTGAACTAAAATAAGTAAAGGCAAAAGATAGTAGGGGTGTTAGGATACCGGGGCACCTCCCCCAAGCTTGGCGGAAGCGAAGGGGAGTGCCCATACCTGATACTCAATTTTCTTTTGGTGGTGAAGAAGGTGGTGGTGATAAAGTAGAGATTTCCAATATAACCATGAGATGATCCCTCAAGCCTTGAATCTCCCGAAGGGCTCGATGAAGTAATTCAGTGTTTTTCCTCACTTCAGCCATTATGTGTTTATTCTCCAGGCCCCATGGGTTTGTTCCTGCATTGCTTTCTCTTGGACGAGATATTTCCCAATTGGACAGTATGTGCACATGAGGAGTATTATCGAACCCATAGTTGTGAATCAAATTGTGAAAATTGTTATGATGTAACATGTGTAAAGGCCTTATTGGTGGGAGTTCTTCTTGCACTTCGAGGCTCTCTTGGTAATTTGACGATCTCATAGCTTGATGAGGATTCAGATGAGTAGAGATGCCATCCAATGTGCCTATCTCGGAAGCCGGAGGGTGAACCCCAAAAGGATTTGACCTCCTTCCTCCATAGCAACCTCCTCAGCTTCCTCTCTCCTTGGATCCTCTTGAACCAACCCTGCGTCTTCTTCTCCATTGTTGGAGGGTGAGGAAGACATGATGCTGGCCTAGCTGAATCTGTCAGAAAACAGCAAGGAAAAGAAAACAGAAGATTTCTCTGCGACACAGTGGTCAATAGGTTCGGGGGGTATATAAAGATTTTTTATCTTGGGAGACAAGCAAACGGTAGAAAAACGGAGTCCGGAAGGTACCCGAGGTGGGCACAACCCACCTGAGCGCGCCTGGCGCGCCCTGGTGTCTTGTGCCCACCAGGGTGACCTTCCTGGTTGTTTCTTATTTTCCTATTTTTTTTGTTATATTCCAAAACTGTCAAAAAAAATTGCGGATTTTTCGGAGTCTGTTTACTTACCGTATCACGTACCTCCTTTTTTTCACGATTCTTGAGTGCTCCGAAAGGACTCTTTTATGTGTTCTTCCGGTGTCATAGTTTGGATAATATTACTTTCAACACTAATGGGCGTACCTGAGATATAATGTTTTATTCGTTGCCCATTAACAACCTTCGGGTTAGTACCTTCAGCATTATTTATTTTGATGGCTCCAGACCGATAAACCTCCTCAATAACATAGGGTCATTCCCATTTGGAGAGGAGTTTTCCTGCAAAGAATCTAAAACGAGACTTGTACAAAAGAACAAATTATCCAACTTTAAACTCACGCTTTTGAATTCTTTTATCATGCCATCTTTTAATTTTTTCTTTAAATAACTTGGCATTTTCATAAGCTTGGGTTCTCCATTCATCTATGAGATAATATCAAATAACCTCTTTTCACCGGCAAGTTTGAAATCATAGTTGAGTTCTTTGATTGCCCAATATGCTTTATGTTCTAACTCAAGAGGCAAATGACAAGCTTTTCCATAAACCATTTTATAAGGAGACATACCCATAGGATTTTTGTGTGCTGTTCTATAAGCCAAAAGTGCGTCATCTAATTTCTTAGACCAATTCTTCCGGGGCCTATTAATAGTCTTTTGCAAAATTAATTTTATTTCTCTATTGCTAAGTTCAACTTGACCACTGGACTGAGGATGATAAGGTGATGCAATTCTATGGTTAACATCATACTTGGCAAGCATTTTACAGAAAGCACCATGAATAAAGTGTGAACAATCATCAGTCATTAAATATCTAGGGACTCCAAACCTTGGGAAAATAACTTCCTTAAGCATTTTAATAGAGGTGTTGTGATCATCACTACTGGTTGGAATAGCTTCTACCCATTTAGTAATTAGCATAATCATCAGCAACCAAAATATGTGTATACCCATTAGAGGAAGGAAAAGGTCCCATGTAATCAAATCCCCAAACATCAAATGGTTCAACAGCAAGTGAACAATTCATAGACATTTCTTGACGCTTACCGATATTACCTATTCTTGGACATTCATCACAAGATAAGACGAACTAACAGTCATCCTTGAAGAGAGTAGGCCAATAGAACCCAAATTGCAATACCTTGTGAGCAGTTATGTCTCCAGCATGATGCCCTCCGTAAGCTTCGGATTGACATTTCCGTAGAATTTGTCCCTGTTCATTATCATGTACACAACGTCTAATAATACCATCTACTCCTTCTTTATAAAGATGTGGGTCATCCCAAAAGTAATGTCTTAAATCATAGAAGATATTTTTCTTTTGTTGGTATGTAAAGCTAGGTGGTAAATATTTAGCAACAATGTAATTAGCATAGTCAGCATACCAAGAAGTGTTCTGAGAAACATTTATTGCAGCTAACTGCTCATCAGGAAAACTGACATCAATAGGTAGTGGGTCATCAAGCATATTTTCAAGCCTAGACAAGTTATCAGCTACGGGGTTCTCGACTCCTTTCTATCATGATATGTAAATCAAATTCTTGTAGCAAGAGAACCCATCGAAGAAGTCTAGGTTTAGCATCTTTCTTTTCCATAAGATATTTTATAGCAGCATGATCAGTGTGAACAATTATTTTGAATCAATAATGTAAGATCTAAATTTATCACAAGCAAACACCACTGCTAGGAATTCTTTTCTAGTAGTTGCATAATTTCATTGAGCACTGTCTAGAGTTTACTAGCATAATGAATAACATTTAGTTTCTTATCAACTCTTTGTCCTAGAACAACACCAACAGCATAATCACTAGCATCACACATAATTTCAAAAGGCAAGTTCCAATCAGGTGGTCGAACAATAGGTGCAGAAATTAAGGCTTTCTTGAGTGCTTTGAAGGCTTCTGAACAATCATCATCAAAGTGGCCTAGAAATTTTAGAAAATTCTTTGATAAATCTCCTATAGAAACCAACATGACCTAGGAAACTACGAATACCTTTGATATCTTTAGGACATGGAATTTTCTCAATTGCATCAACCTTAGCTTTGTCCACTTCAATACCTCTTTCAGAAATTTTATGGCCCAAAACAATACCTTCATTAACCATAAAGTGGCACTTTTCCCAATTCAAGACAAGATTTGTTTGCTCGCATCTCTGCAAAACTCGATCAAGATTGCTTAAACAATCATCAAAAGACTTCCCATAAACCGAGAAGTCATCCATTAAAACCTCAACAATCTTTTCACAGAAGTTAGAGAATATAGCAGTCATACATCTTTGAAAGGTAGCAAGTGCATTGCATAAACCAAAAGGCATATGTCTATAAGCATAAGTTCCAAAGGGATAAGTGAAAGTGGTCTTTTCTTGATCAGGTTGAGAAACAGGTATTTGTGAAAAACCAAAGTATCCATCAAGAAAGCAAAAATGTGTGTGCTTAGATAATCTTTCTAGCATTTGATCGATAAAAGGCAGAGGGTAATGATCTTTTCTAGTTGCTTTATTTAATTTTCTAAAATCAATTACCATTCTATAGCATGTAACAATTCTTTGTGGAATAAGTTCATTCTTATCATTAGGAACAACAGTAATACTTCCTTTCTTAGGGACGCAATGAACAGGACTTACCCATCTACTATCAGCTATAGGATAGATTATACCTACTTCCAGAAGTTTTAACATTTCCGTTCTTACCACTTCCTTCATTTTCGGATTTAACCGACGTTGGTGATCAACAACTGGTTTAGCATCAGGTTCCATATTAATCTTGTGCTAACATAGAGTGGGACTAATGCCCTTTAAATCATCAAGAGTATATCCAATAGCAGCTTAGTGCTTCCTTAGAACTTTCAATGATCTTTCTTCTTTATGTTCTGAAAGGTTGGTGATGTCTACTACGCAGCTTTATTCTTGTAGACACGTGTTGGGCCTCCAAGCGCAGAGTTTTGTAGGACAGTAGCAATTTTCCCTCAAGTGGATGACCTAAGGTTTATCAATCCGTAAGAGGTGTAGGATGAAAATGGTCTCTCTCAAACAACCCTGCAATCAAATACAAGAAATCGCTTGTGTCCCCAACACACCCAATACAATGGCAATTTGTATAGGTGCACTAGTTCGGCAAAGAGATGGTGATAAAAGTGTAATATTGATGGTAGAAATATATTTTTATAATCTGAATAAATAAAAACAGCAAGGTACCAAATAGTAAACGGGCACAAAAACGGTATTGCAATGCTTGAAAATAAGGACTAGGGTCCGTACTTTCGCTAGTGCAATCTCTCAACAATGCTAATATAATTGGATCATATAACCATCCCACAACGTGCAACAAAGAACCACTCCAAAGTTCCTATCTAGCGGAGAACATAAGAATAAATTGTTTTTAGGGTACGAAACCACCTCAAAGTTATTCTTTCTGTTCGATCTATTCAAGAGTTTGTACTAAAATAACACAAAGCTATTCTTTCCGTTTGATCTATCCTAGAGTTTGTACTAAAATAACACCAAAGCAAATCATATTCATAATACTCAATCCAACACAAAGAACTTCAAAGAGTGCCCCAAGATTTCTACCGGAGAAACAAAGACAAGAACATGCATCAACCCCTATGCATAGATTACCCCAATGTCACCTCGGGAATCCGTGAGTTGAGTGCCAAAACGTATATCAAGTGAATCAATATGATACCCCATTGTCACCACGAGTATTCAATTGCAAGACATATATCAAGTGTTCTCAAATCCATAAAATTATTCAATCCAATAACAAAGAAATCTCAAAGGGAAAAACTCAATTCATCACAACAAGATAGAGAGCGGAAAACACCATATGATCCGACTATATTAACAAAGCCCACGATATCAAGATCGTGACATCTCAAGAACACGAGAGAGAGAGAGAGAGAGAGAGAGAGAAAGTTTAAACACATAGCTACTCGTACAAACTGTAACACCCCCAGTGTCATGCTACAGTAACCCTCTGTGATTAAGCTAATCATTTTTCCAGATAGTGCTTAGTCACTTTGATCAATATCTCATTTGAAACTCCGTCACTAAATTCAAATTCAATTTGCACGTGAAATATGAAGTTGCACAAAAGTTGTTGCAAAATAGTTCATCATTTAGCCAAAGATCCATAACAAATGATTGTTAAGGAAAACAACAGCACCTCGAAGCTAATATGGACTATAGCAAATAAAACAGTGTCGTTTTAGCATTTTAAAATTCTATTTCACTTGTGAAAAATCCAAATGGATTCAGTTGCCCCTCAAACTTTTTGTGGCAGTGCCAAACACTACAAAGAATTTAAGTGGCCTAGTCCCACAATTTTTCAAGTATTTTGGTGGCCCAAACTTTTCCCTAGTTGTCTCTGTTTTAAATATAAGGAAAATAAAAGGGGCTATAACCCACTGTTGGACTGGACCTTAAGTCCACAGTAAAGGCCCAGCCCAACAAATCTGTTGTCTTCAAGCTCCTGTTCACACGAGCCTCAGTGTCCGCCGTGCCGGCGCTCGTGCCATGGATCGGCCACGTGCTGGCCATCCGCCCCATCCTAGGCATCCTACAAGTGCCCCCGATGCCCCGTCAACCCTAGACCTCGCCACTTTCCCCTCCTTGCTCCACTTTCGCTCTCCAGATCCACATGCGCGCTCTGCCCGCGCCCTAGCGTGCCCCATGCCGCGCCCCGCAACTATCTGGGTCATGCTGAACGGATCCTGTCATGCTCACATACCGCCCCGCCCGCGCGAGCCCGCTCCTGGCTACACCTCGCCGCTGCTATACTGCTCTGCTGCTGTCGCTATGGTCAGCGCAGCCGTCGTGCCTCAGCCCGTGCTTCACCTCGTCCGCACACACGCCCCTGCACCGGCCGCGTTCCTTGTCCCCGCCTCCTGCTTCGCTCGCCGTGCCTCTGGCCTCGACGCCGACGCCGCCGATAACCCGTGCCCGCTGCTGCTGCGCGCTCAGCCTGCTTCGCCCCTCAGGCGCGCGCTCGCTGGAACCCTTCGCCCCTCATTGGCTCGCGCTTGCTGCTGCCGCTCTTGCTCCCGTCGCTGCTGCTCCTTTCTTCTGCTGCCGCTGCTAAACTGTTGCTGCTCCTAACTGTCGGATGCACTATTTCCTGCTGCTTGCTGCTTACTACCGCTGCTCGGCTGCTGCCTAGAGCCGCTGCCACTAGGTTGCTGCGCTGCTGCTCCTCAGTACTATGGCTACTCACTGCTGCTCAATTGCAGTGGATGATGCTGCTACTGAACATGGCCATGGCCATGATATGTTGTATGTGTGTGTGCTTGTGGCCGACCAGGCCACTGTCCAATGCGGCCGGCTCTTGTTTAATTAGACTAGATTAGTTAGTTTTAATCCATTGCTAATTTAGTTTAGTAGAAAATAATATGCGAGCCACCCCTGATGATTATCTCAAATTAATTGACTTAATAAAACAGAGTCTATGACAACTGGGCCCTCACCGGCATTGTTCATCAGTTGACCGGTCAATTCAAATATTGACTGGGTCAACTCAGACCCTGGCCCCACTTGTAAGCCTCTAGGTCTAGCTGTCCGTGGGTACAAAAAGTAATTCTGCTTTGTATTCTCGAAATTAATAATAAATCCAGAAAATGTTTAAACCTTTAAAAAAATCATAGAAATTAAACCATAACTCGGATGAAAAAGTTTTATACATGAAAGTTGCTCAGAACGACGAGACGAATCCAAAAACGCGGTCTATTTACCTGTCAGATGCCTCTAACTATCTGAACATGGAACATTCCCCCTCCGGTCATCTGTCTGACACAGGTCCGGAACCGGGAAAACATTCCCGATTGAATTCCCCCTTCACCTATATCGTGTAGCCTTACGTTAGGTCACACCCGGCACAGCATATTGCCATGTTATGCTTTGTGATGCTTTGTATGCTTTATATTTATTGTTTCTTCCCCCTCTTCTCTCCGGTAGACCCCGAGAACGATGCCGCCCCTGTGATCGACTACGTCGACGACGACACTTCTTCCCTTTCAGCGAAGCTTCCAGGCAAGCCCCCCCCCCCCTTTGATCATCCCGATATCGCCTATTTCCTTTCTCTCATGCTTGCATTTGATTTTGCTACTGTAATTGTTTGCTCCTATTCTGATGCTTAGCCTGCTTTTGTAACCTGCTTATTCTTACCTACCTGCTCATCCTAAACTGCTTAGTATAGGTTGGTTAGTGATCCATCAGTAACCCCCACCTTGTCCTTATTTCCCCTGCTTCATCATCGAAGACCCGATCAACGGGATCGAAGACCAGGCCCCGGCACCGCACATCACTTTCCCCTTAGTTGCTCGACACTATTGGGTTACTATCGAGTGCCGAGGGTGAGACCTCATCAGCACTTCTGATGTTAACCCTGTAGTGTAGCTAATCGGTCGTGGTCATCGAGGGTGATTTCCTCCTTAACCACTTCCGATACGGCTCTGTCGTGCAACCCCTCAAGTGTGAACCTCGAGGGTGGATCCTCTTACGTTCACCTTGATGATTACATCGAGTGGAATTCACCGAGGGTGATTCCTCGGGTTTTCCCCTCGATGTTTGAACACACGGATACTTGGACTTTACAACTGTTACTTGGAAGTGCGGGACGACCCTGAGGGGTACCCGCGAGTGATGTGGAGACGGTTTGACCTGGAGGGTGCCCGCGAGATAATTACGAGGCGTGGCCAGACATTACTAGCCCTTGTCGCAAGTCCTCGAGACGGGGCAACGGGGTCACATCTTTCGTGAATCTCTGCTTGTTACCACGAGCTCCTAATCCACTACGATTTGGATATTTGATCCGAGGGGCCTCTGGCCTGATAGCACTAACCATCACGTGGGCATAGTATGGGCGTTCTGCGTCGTATGCATCAGCCAAAGCTTAATAGACGCCAAGAATCGAGCGCGCTGGCGGGTTGGACTGCGTAAGCACCTACCTTTTTGAAGGAGGTAGCTAGGTCTGCTCACCGGCCGCCCTCGCAACGTGCAGTTGTTCCCAGGGCGATGGCCCATGACCCCTAGAGGCATAGGTTTAGTCCAGCGTGCTGACCTCTCTATTAAGCCTATGTCGGGTTGCGCGATTGTTTGGGACGAGGCGGGCATGACCTGTGAAAGTGTGTCGGCCGGAGTTAATCGAGCATGGTGGGTAAGTTGGTGCACCCCTGCAGGGAATAAAACATCTATCGATAGCCTGTCCTATGGTAACGGACACTTGGAGTTGTATCCCGATCGATACAACTAGAACTGGATATTTGAGGTGATAACTGGATAGTATGGCTCTGGGATTGCTTTCTCGCAGGGAGTCAAGAAAGGATCTTTGGCCGAGGTTTATAACACTATTACTACTTTACTTTATGCTTTTCTGTACTCTTCTGAATGCTGCAAGATGCTTGGAGCTGCTTGAAGATGCTAGTCTTTCATAGGCTAGGCTTTCCCCTTCTCTTCTAGCATTCTGCAGTTCAGTCCACAGATACAGCCCATTTCATTGATACCGATACATATGTAGTGTAGATCCTTGCTTGCGAGTACTTTGGATGAGTACTCACGGTTGCTTTGCTCCCCCTTTTCCCCCTTTCTTCTTCTTTCCGGTTGATGCAACCAGATGCCGGAGCCCAGGAGCCAGACGCCACCGTCGATGCCTACTACTACGTGGAGATCGCAAACGACCAGGAGTAGCTAGGACGCTCCCAGGCAGGAGGCCTTGCCTTTTCGATCGATGTTGCTTTTGTGCTAGCCTTCTTAAGGCATACTTGTCTAACCTATGCATGTACTCAGATATTTTTGCTTTCGCTGACTCTTGTGTTTTCGAGCTTATGTATTCGAGCCCTCGAGGCCCATGGCTTGTAATATAAAGCTTGTATTATTTTATTTGTGTCTAGAGTTGTGTTGTGATATCTTCCCATGAGTCCTTGATCTTGATCATACACATTTGCGAGTTTGATTAGTGTATGCTTGAATCGAGGGCGTCACAAGTTGGTATCAGAACCGACTGCCTGTAGGTAGCCCCCTTTCCAACTCCTTGGCCGAAGTTGAGTCTAGTCACTAAAAAAACTTTTACTAACATGGTTGTGTGTCTTACGGGCCCACGTCGCCATTGGGTGGTATTAGAATCTTTTATTCCTCGTCTATACTCTAGGACTCTGATCTCTCGTCTATTCGGGTTAAACAATTTACTAACGCTGACATTAGGCTCTCGTACCCACTTTCTCCCGGAGAGCCCTGGCGTTATCGATGATCGCTTGCTTTGACAGAAGATTCTACAGATACTCATCGATGTTTCTTGAGACACTGTGCCAACTTCCTTGCAGTTCCTGACCACTGATAATCCCCGTGAATAACATCCTTGCCGCTTGTACCTTCATCCCTAGTTGCTCCTGTTATTACAAGATACCCCTAGTACCCTCCGTTGTTCAGAGAATCCTTTGTGCCTTTTGCTTTGCAGCTTATTTTCGCACTACGGATAATTCACTTAACGGGGTTTCATTTGTCCCCAGTTGTTCATATGCTTTCCAAATTACCTGAAAATGCTATTTGATCATTCAAAATCCTCTGCAGCCCATTGCTCTTGATTCTCATTGCCTGCTTGCATTAGGATTAATTCCATATGTCTAGCAATATTCTTTAAAATTCTTTGTGATTGTCATTCTGTTCCTATGGATTCAGCGTGTGTGCGAATACTCACAATCATCAAGTAATCCTTGGAAATTTTCTTTCAGGCTCAGACATTCTTCCACATATGAGGTGGTTCTTTCCCAATCCAGATTTGATCGGGTGCACCTCTAAGTCTATTCAACTTACTCATCTTTTGATCAGAGCCTCTACTTCTGATCCTTTGTCTTGAAATCATAATTCCTTTGTACCCAAGCATCGAATCATTCAGACGTTTCTATAAGCCGATGCCTTTGCATCCCCTTCTTCATCTGATTGATTACCGATACTCACATCAACTCTGACGTGAATCACCAGATCCATTGCTGGGTTGTTATCCGACAGTGTCCTTCACATAAAAAATCTTGTGAGTTTTTCCCTGATACATAATACCTTTGGTAAATTGTACCATCGGCTTTGACTTCGATACTCTGCTTTTGAACTCGTATCTTTTGCTTGGTTTATGGTTGTATCGATTCGTAAAAATGCCCCGATGGGTTGATCTTATGCCTTCCATAATCCGTGTGAACCCGAGAGTTCTCACGAGTCTTACTCTTCTTGTTGGGGATATAATTATTAGTATGACCCACCCAGGAGGGGCCGGGTTATACTCATGACGACTCATGAAGCCCAAGACAGCTCCTAGAGATGGCAGGCTAGTTAAGGGCCCAGGGTCCAAAGGGCGACTTAAGGCCCGTAAAGATATACCGCCATATATGTGTAAACTTGTATTATAAGGCAGGAATAGAGAGAAACCGAGCTGACCGAGACTCTATGAGCCGCTCGGCATCGACCTCTGTATATAAAGAGACGACCCGGCGGTGGTTCCGGGCAACTAACATCAAATCGAGAACTAGGTCAAGCGGATTCGCTCCCTGGTTATCGAGACATACATAATCCCACTCAAAACTGGATCATAGGCTTTTACCTTCACCGCAAGGGGCCGAACCAGTATAAACCTCGTGTCCTTTGTCCCGATTAACCCCTTCTTTCTTCCTAGTTGCGATGGCTCCATGACTAAGTCCTTTCAATAGGACATCTGCCGTGACAATTCCACGACAGTTGGCGCCCACTGTGGGGCCAGTGCACGGTGGATTTGAGTTCTTGAAGGTCAGCTTCAAAGGGCTCAAGGGATACGCTATGGGCCGGATGACCAAGAGTCATCGCGGCAAGCTCTACATCGACGACGCAGGCTGGGGCCCCGATGGCGGCTCAATTGAGTACGGGTACCGGGTCCCCTTCGGCAGAATTCACGTCTTCATCGGCCGGATCAGTGAGCCGGGCCCTAAGCCGGACATCTGCACCGACATCGTCGAGATGGCTCAGCGTGCGTGACCCGCCCAGGCTCCGCCTGCCATGAAGCGTGCCTTCGTGGGATGCATCCATGGAGGAGAGCTTCCTGAAGGATCCGTGTCTGGCGGTGAGGCGGCCATCTATTCTAACGATGAGTCGTTCATGGGTGAGACGGATTTGTTGTATCAATTACAAGACGGCGGGCTTGGGGGTTGTTCCGATGGCAGCAGTATTCCGGACCCCTTTGAGCCGCCAAGCAAAGTAGGGATCTTCATGGCTGGCACTCAACCAGGTCAAAACTCTACAGCTGCGGCAGCAATAACCTCTGGGTCAGCGGCAGCCGGGGCAGTAGGCCCTGTGCGCCCGCCGGCTCAAGTGCTGATTGATCTCATGGATAGGCTGACAACCCTGTTAACCGCCACAGTTAATCCGGCGGATCGGGCTTAACATGATGCAGAGGTAGCTTAATTGCGTGAGGAGATAGCACAAGCCAAGGAAAACCTAGCAGCTGAGGGCACTAGATTGGCCACAGAACGGGCAGCTTTGGATGCTCGATCTCAACAGCTTCAATCAGAAGCGTTCCAGCTTACGATGGATTTAAACGCATCAAATGAGGTCATGAGGAGAAGGCACCAGAAGTCTCAATCCCGTCTACCTTTGATTTGCGATCCTAGAAATCTCTTCCGCACTACCGGTGCAGGTCCCAGTAATCCACCAGAGGTAAAACCGGCTGCGACGCCCGGAGCTGGGGCGCCGGTTCAACCACGGGTGACGGAACCTCCCCGAGTGAACACTGCTCCGCCTCAGTAAGTGCCAACACCACCGGGTCATTATTCTAACCCGCTGGAGAACATGATCGTTGTGGCGGCGCGATTGGCGGCTCTCCCGGTGGAGGGCGACTCTCCGACGACAGTTGAAACACGAAGGGTCAGAGAACTTCTTCAGACGGCTCTGGTACAGCAAGAGGCATACTCTTACAGTCGAGACAGGATTCATTCGACCCCTCGTCCAAGCCGGAGCCCGAGTTACAGCAGGCATATGGATTCGGCGGCAGTTTCAAGTAATGTCCGGCGCCGTGATCAGCCAGGTGGGTGAGACCCGGCGCGAGATGGAGCCCCTAACTTGGATAATCAGGATAGGGTACGCCAAGAGGCTGAGCGGGTGGCTCAGCAGGCGATGGAGCAGGCGGCTCAGCAGGCGGCTTACCAACCTTTCCCGGTTTATCCACGACTTCTATTGAGGCAGGCGCGACCACGAGAACCGAAGGTGTCCCTTGCTTAGTGCCAACACTGCGTAACGAGCATTTGCCCAAGGATTTTAAGGGGCCTCGAAAGGTTCCTAACTACACGGCTGACTTGCAGCCCGGGGCGTGGATTGAAAGTTACAAGATGGCCGTGGAATTGCTGGAGGTCAGTGACGCGGCAATGGCCAAGTACTTCACTATGATGCTGGATGGAACGGCCCGCACTTGGTTAAAGGGACTGCCACCTAATTCCATTGGTTCCTGGGCCGAGTTAAAGGCCCGGTTCATTCAGAACTTTAAGGACACATGCAAGCAGTCCATGTCGATTGTGGATTTGACTAGTTGCAAGCAAGAGGAAGGTGAGTCCACGACCCATTGGGTGCGCCGGGTGAGGAAATAATACATTCATCTGATAAGATGGATGCCGACTCTACAGTCTTAATGTTGGAGAAAAATTGCCGTTTTGAACCTCTGAAACAGAAGCTGGGGCGGCTCAAGCGTGATTGTAATGACATGGGCCAGCTGATGGCGGCTCTCGTCAAATACGCCGATTCCGATAGTACCAAGGATCCCGCGTTTGATGAAGAGAAGACAGGGAAGGGAAAGAAGAACGGTAATGCTAAGGGTCTTTAGCATAACTCGGCAAATCAAGGAGGTAATAATAAACGTAAGGTTGATGGTAGCTCGGAGTTTGTGGCGAATACGCAAGGAAACAATCAACAACGCAAGGGGAGGCCACCTCCTCGGTTGGGCGGGTCAGGTCCAACCCTTGAGCAGTTGCTGAATGAGCCCTGTCCAAGACACGGCACCCGGGAGAAGCCGGCCACTCATCTATGGAAAGACTGTATGATCATGAAGGCTTTCAAGAATTCTAACATGTTCGATGGAAATCATGGGCCAGGCGGCGGCTCAGGCGGTGGCGGCTCATGGCTCGGGCGGCGGCTCAGGCGGCGGCGGTTTCCATGGCCAGGGCCCTCAAGGTCATCAAGGTGGTTATAATCAGCAATCTGGTCAGAGAGGTCAACAGCAGCAGCAATCCGGGTATCAGAGTAATCCAAAGCAGCTGAATAGTGGGCAGTATCATGTGTTCACCACTAGCTTATGCAAACGGGACCAGAAACTTCATAAGAGGGAGGTGAACGCGGTTGAACCAGCGGTTCCGCGTTATCTGAGATGGTCTGAGCAGCCTATTCTATGGAGTAGGGAGGATCACCCTCCACGGGTTGACAATCCGGGTCACTTGGCCTTAGTGGTGGCACCTCAAGTTGGTGGATACAAATTCACAAAAGTGCTCATGGATGGAGGCAGCAACATCAACATCCTCTATTATGAGACCTTTCGTTGCATGGGGTTGACTGATAAGAATCTCAAGACATCCAACACTGTTTTTCATGGAGTCGTGCCCGATAAGTCGGCGTACCCGGTGGGTAAGATTGAGCTGGAAGTGGCCTTTGGGGATGAGCATGATTCCAGGGCTGAGAAACTAACTTTTGAGGTAGTCAAAATCCGGAGCCCGTATCACGCGCTGTTTGGACGGCCGTTGTCGGTGTCAAAACCGGCGGATCTCGGGTAGGGGGTCCCGAACTGTGCGTCCAGGCGGATGGTAACAGGAGACAAGGGACACGATGTTTTTACCCAGGTTCGGGCCCTCTCGATGGAGGTAATACCCTACTCCTGCTTGATTAATATTGATGATATGGGTAGTACAAGAGTAGATCTACCACGAGATTAGAGAGGCTAAACCCTAGAAGCTAGCCTATGGTATGATTGTTGTTCGTCCTACGGACTAAAACCCTTCAGTTTATATAGACACCGAATAGGGTTAGGGTTACACAGAGTCGGTTACAATGGTAGGAGATCTACATATCCGTATCGCCAAGCTTGCCTTCCACGCCAAGGAAAGTCCCATCCGGACACGGGACGAAGTCTTCAATCTTGTATCTTCATGGTCCAGGAGTCCGGCCAAAGATGATAGTTCGGCTATCTGGACACCCCCTAGTCCAGGACTCCCTCAGTAGCCCCTGAACCAGGCTTCAATGACGACGAGTCCAGCGCGCATATTGTCTTCGGCATTGCAAGGCGGGTTCCTCCTCCGAATACTTCATAGAAGGTTTTGAACACAAGGATAGTGTCGGCTCTGCAAAACAAGTTCCACATACCACCGTAGAGAGAATAATTTTGCACAGATCTGTTGACGTATTCAGGGCGTGACATCACACCACGGCCAGGCCTTTATTCAAATCGTTTTTTCTTGTCCCACCTCAGCGCATTTAGCGGCGGTTTCCTTGGCACGTCTTATCAAAGCGTGGATCGTGCCCCTTATTCCGGGATTCTCATCAATACGGGCGTGGGTAACCCAACCGCGCCATTGATTGCGGTGCTTGGGAGATAAGCGAGTTTTACCAGGCTGGTGGGGGACGCATAGCTTCGTCCGTCCATATAAGGGGATAAGGATCCACCTTTTCACCTCGCCTTCTTCCTCCCTTGCTCATCCATTTCACAAGACTCTGAGCTCCAGCGCCCAAGTCCGCACATCCTTCCTCAACCATCTCCAGCCATGTCCGGAGCGGGAGGCAGGTGGATGGTTTCCTCCGTCATGGAGGGCCAAGTAAAAAGACTGCGGAAGGCCGGATACTTGTCCGGCGACATCACACATCGGCTGCCCGACGAAGGGCAGCTCATCCCCACCCCCAGGCCCCATGAGAGGGTCGTATTCCTTGCCCACTTCCTCCGTGGACTGGGTTTTCCACTTCATCCCTTCATCCGGGGGCTCATGTTCTACTACGGCCTAGATTTCCATGATCTGGCCCCGAATTTCATCCTCAACATCTCGGCGTTAATCGTCGTGTGCGAGGCCTTCCTCTGCATCCAGCCCCACTTTGGCTTATGGCTGAAGACCTTCAATGTCAAGCCGAAGGTAGTGGGCGGCCGCCAAGCGGAGTGCGGAGGCGCCATGGTCGGCAAGATGGCCAACGTCTTGTGGCTCGATGGCTCTTTTGTGGAGACTGTGAAGGGGTGGCAGTCGGGGAGGTTCTACATCACCGAGTTGCGCGACTGTAAATGGGCGGCGGCCCCCGAATTTCGGTCTGGCATTCCCACGCGGCTCACCTCTTGGAAGGAGACCGGCCTGGCGTGGGGCGATTCGGAGGAGCTGACCGGACTCCAAACCTGTATGCAAACCCTGGTAAACAATAACCTCAGGCTTGTCAACGTGATCCAGGTTATGCTCATCCGCCGGATCCTCCCCTGCCAACAACGGGCTTCCAATTGTGGGATTTTGATCCGGAGCGGCATCAGACCCTGAAAAGGCTCTTCGACACTACGTACGAAGACGCCTGGAAGGCGCTGTTCAAGGGCGCCGAAGCTCCCTCATCCGCTACAGAAGATCGCGGATTCCGCTTGAAGCGTCAGGCTTCCGCGATAAGCTTTTCTTTTGCCCTTTAGAGGGCTCTTGTTTTTCATAGTTTGACTCTATGCGGGATCTAAACTCCCTTTGCCTTTGACAGACTGGCGAACACGTCCGGCAGGTTAAGCTGTCGAGCTCCTTTGCCGAAGACCGATGACGCCCGCTTGGCGGGTTGCTGGCCCCGCACCGCACACGTGGTGCCGGAGAAGAAGGCCACGGGGACTCGAAAGAGTGCCCGGTGTCAGGTGTTGTCGGACTCATCGTCCGACGACTCGAAGGCGGACTCCTCCCGCGAAAACAAGGAGGAGGAAAAAGAAGCCTCTCCCCCAGCGGGGGGAGAGAAGAAAAGGAAGGCCGCCCCAACTGGGGAGGCCGGAGGGTCCAAGAAAGGAAGGACCCTTCCTCTGAACTCCTCCGCCGGCGACAGCGAAGAGGAGTGGCCATCAAGGGCCAAGCCTCGGGCGAGATCGTAAGTGTCCGGATTCCGAATAGCTCGTGGCTTTTTCATTTATCGCATAGTGTCTTCTAATGCCGAACAACTATGCAGCCCGCCCAAGGACGAGCTAGCCGCTTCGTCGAGCGGGTCCCTGGATCTGTCGGATGTGGAAAGCAATTCACTTCCGTCCGCCTCCTCTCCTCGCGCTGCTGACGACGCCGAGGTGGGGCCCCAAGAGGGGCCCGGCCAGGAGGAGGTGACCCAAGGGGTGCCGCAAGGCAGCCCCCCGGATTCCAGGCGCGAGGGGAATAAAACCCCCAAGGGTTCTAAGTCCGACCCTGGTCCGGACTCCGTACCGGAACCTTCAGTGGTTCCGAAGTCCGGCAGGCGGCCCCTTCGTAAGAAGGGTAAGACGCCGGTGACCTCCGATCAACGGAGGCACCGGATAGCATTAGAGGCGCTAACATGGCGCCTCCATCAAGGAGGAGCACCGCTTTGTTATGAGTGTGGTGATCAGAAATTTCAGATCCGCCAAGAACGGGCCGATGAAGCTCGCAACAGCCTTCTAACGGGCTTTGAGGTAAGTTTTAATATATGTAAGAAGATTAACGATGAGACAGAGCCCTCGATGCTTAGTTTGGTGTTCGGAAGAAAAGCGAATCGAGGATCTAAACGGATATACACAGCAGTCTAACATAATTATGTCCATATGAGAATGCAAAGGCTGCCGCTGACCTCTGCCGACTTGCTGCGGAGGTCAATACTTTGAAGGAGAGCCTCGGCGGTCGAGAACGAGGCTCGCCATGCCAAGAAGCAGCTCGAGGACAAGGAAGGTAAGCAATACCTTACGGGATTATGCATATAAGAAATGCGGTTGCCAAAAATAACAGGAATAACGTGGGTATCGCAGGGGCCACGAGCGAGGTGGCGACCCTGAAGGAAGCGGTGTCCGCGTCGAAAACAATGGTCGCAGAACGCACCGAAAAGTAGAAGCAGGAGGCGCGGTGGCGGAGGTGCGTCAAGAGCTCCGGGCTCGTGGAAAACACGAGTTTGGAGCGTGACTCGAAGACTCGAGAGTCCGAGCTTGCCTCGGCTCTTGAGAGTGCCAAAGCCGCTAAGGCCGAAGCCCAAAAAGCCCTCCAGGAGATTGAGGCGATGAAGAAGATAGCGGCGGGTAAGGCATTCTTTATGCAAAGCAAGAATGTAAAAGTCAATTATCTGTTACTTACCCGAATCCGGAGCTCTCCAGGAACCTTCGCAGATCTGCCCCGCAGTGTGTCCGATGCCGCCGCTTTCTACCGAGCCGAAGAGGGGAGCTCGACGGAGAAGGTGTTTTGGTCTCAGTATGCTGAGGCCGAACACCCGGTGCCCTTGAGCGACCAACTGAAGCAATTGGTCGAGCTCCACAAGGTCGCCGAACATGCCATGAAGGGCCTTATAGCTTGGTTGTGGCCAAATGAGGCCATGCCGGGGAGCTACTTCGGGCTAGTGCGGTGGCTGGTGGACGCCTGTCCACGGATCGAAGTCATCAAGCTCTCCGTCTGTATTGAAGGTGCCCGTAGGGCCCTTGCCCGTGCCAAGGTGCACTGGGGCAAGCTGGACGCTGAGAAGCTGGTGACGGACAGGCCACCGCCGGGCAAAGATCACCGCAAGCCCGAGAAGTATTATGAGGGCGTCCTGAAGGGTGCCCGCCTTATAGCGGGTGAATGCTCCAAAGATGTAATATTTGAGTAGACTCGCATTTGTTATCCTGTACGCTGAAAACTTGTTCATATGCGCTAAGCAACGCTTTTGAATTTAAAATATTACCTTCTGTGTGGCCGTTTATCAAATTTGAGAGATGGGGTGTCGTTGGCTTCAGCCCCCATGCCACGAGTGTTGGGGTGTTCGGGATAAACTAGAGCGCTCTTGTTCCCATTCTTGGGTCCTTCGAGGGAGGCGCTCAACGCAACGAACCAGGCAACCGGACTATAATGCTTGAACACTCTCACTTAGCCATAGAATTCTATAATTTTAAATATCGGCGAAGCCCCTAGTATTCGGAAGACCGAGTTCTGGGCGCTATCCACGCCTTGGCCGGACAGTGCCGGTTCCTCGCTCTAAGCGGCATAAGTCTTTAGGGACTCAAAGAAACCTCTCGAACAGCGACCGGCTCTCGCCCTATCATGACGGTCAGTTTTAGCTTTCTCCACTGAGGTGCTCAACCCAGCTCAACCGGGGCACAATCGCAGTGGTTCTCCCAGCGCTACCTTAGCCGATATAAGGTACCAAAACATGGGAGCCGGGCAAACCCAACTATTGACCCAAGACATGATTCGGAGCCGATGCATATAATGCTATAAGTTCGGGGTGCCGCACTTGTGAAAGTGTTCGGACTTGTCACACCATGATTTGGGGTACATAAGCCCCTGGTGTATCGGCCGTACCAAATTGTACGGTTGCTTAATGTCGTAAATGAACATGTATAATGGAAAAGAATGCAATAATAGACAAGAGCTATGTATTGTTTATTCAAAAGAAACTGCAAATGAAAGCAGAACGATACAAATGGTGCGATAAGCAAGGTACGGGACTTTTGACATGTCCCCCTTCCAGGGGTAAGTTTGCGGTGTGGTATGTAAAACAGGTATATTGCTCGTAATAGAGACCACCTGGACACTCGACGCAGTTTTCTGCTTCCCTGGCTGTTGCATCGTGAGTTCGGCGCGGATGCCTGACAGGGCTTCTGGAGAACAGAGTCCTGAAAGTAAAAAGAAAAAGAAAGAGAGAGAGAAAAAAAAGGAATGACACAAACGGGAGCCCCTAGTGAGGTAGAGCCGCATACTGGGCATGTCGTGGTCGCGGCCCTTCCCCTATGCCCATGGTATTTCCGGGCGTAATTGCACGCAGAGTAATCTTGGCCAGCGGGTTCACGAGGGCTGGGGTTGGGGCCGCATTGCTGGCGATGTTCAAACGTGCGAAGCGGTCTTGTTGTAGGTTACTCGCGGCAGCGGTGTCCGATTGCTTATTGGCCGGATCGAGAATTGCCTTGATAGGATGTTTACGCTTACGCGCAGGGCGGCCGTATGCTCCTCCGCTCGGAGAGAGCGTTCGGTGTTTCCATTGACCGTGATTACTCCTCGAGGGCTGGCATCTTGAGCTTGAGATACGCGTAAAGCGGCACCGCATTGAACTTTGCGAATGCGGTTCGTCCGGCAAAGGCGTGATAGCCGCTGCGAACGGGACTATGTCGAAGATTAACTCCTCGCTTCGGAAGTTATCCAGGGATCCGAAGACCACTTCAAGTGTGACGGAGCCTGTACAGTTGGCCTCTACACCTAGAATGACGCCTTTAAAGGTCGTCTTTGTGGGTTTGATCCTTGACGGGTCTATGCCCATTTTGCGCCTTGTATCCTGATAGAGCAGGTTCAGCTCTGCCGCCATCCATCGAGGACTCGGTGAGGTGAAATCCGTCAATGATTGGGTCGAGAACCAATGCGGCGAAACCGCCGTGACAGATGCTAGTGGGGTGGTCCCTTCGATCGAAAGTGATCGGGTAGGAAGACCACGGGTTGAACTTCGGGGCGACTGGCTCCATCGCGTATACGTCCCTTAGTGCATGCTTCCGCTCCCTTTTGGGTATGTGGGTTGCGTATATCATGTTCACCGTCCGCACTTGTTTGGGAAAGCCCATACATCCTCTCGTTGTTCGGCGGTCGGGCTCTTCCTCGTCATCGCTATGCAGCCCCTTGTCGTTGTTTTCGGCGTTTAGCTTGCTCGCCTGCTTGAACACCCAACAATCCCTGTTGGTGTGGTTGGCTGGTCTTCGGGGTGCCATGTATCCGCGCAAGCGATCGAGTATTCGGTCCAAGTTGGACGGGCCCTGGGTATTTCTTTTGAATGGCTTCTTCCGCTGACCGGGTTTAGAGCCTCTGAATCCGGCATTTACTGTCGTATCTTCAGCATTATCACCGTTAATGCGGCGTTTATGCTTGTTGCGACACGACCTGCCATTGGTGTCCTTGGTATCCGAACTACCAGGGTGTTTCACCAAGTTGTTGCTTCGAGCTAGCCTGCTGTCCTCTCCCGCGCAAAAGCGGGTCATGAGTGTGGTGAGGGCTGCCATGGATTTTGGCTTTTCCTGTCCTAGGTGTCGGGCTAGCCACTCGTCGCGGATGTTGTGTTTGAAGGCTGCTAGCGCCTCTGCATCCGGGCAGTCGACGATTTGATTTTTCTTTGTGAGGAACCATGTCCAGAATTGTCTGGCCGATTCTTCTGGCTGCTGAATTATATGGCTAAGGTCATCGGCGTCTGGTGGTCGCACATATGTGCCCTGGAAGTTATCAAGGAATGCGGCTTCCAGGTCCTCCCAACAACCGATTGACTCTGCTGGCAAGCTGTTGAGCCAATGCCGAGCCGGTCCTTTGAGCTTGAGTAGGAGGTATTTGATGGCATGTAGATCATCACCTCGAGCCATGTGGATATGAAGGAGATAGTCCTCGATCCAGACCGCAGGATCTGTGGCGCCATCGTATGATTCGATGTTTACGGGTTTGAAGCCCTCAGGGATTTAATGATCCATTACTTCATCTATGAAGCATAGTGGGTGTGCGGCGCCTCTGTATTGGGCTATATCACGACGTAGCTCATATGAGCTTTGTCTATTGTGTTCGGCCCGGCCGGGGTTGTTGTATCCGGTTTGACGGTAATCATCCCGAGTCGTTGGGCGCCCACGTGATCTGTAGATCGATCTTGTTTGCCTTGCCTTATCCTTCAATATATCTCGCAAGTCCAGCGCGTTCTCCCGTGCCTTGGTACTTTTTGAGCGGCGTCCGGGCGTGGCTTGAGCGGAGGGCCGAAGGCTTCTCGTCGCGGCCGCTGGGTGGCCGGGTCTGCCATGTCGTCTTGTTGGTGATGTGGGTGCTTCCTCCTCGATCGAGGCAGCGGCCTGCGTTTGGGGTAGCTTTTGGAGGCGCTCGAGCTCATACTCTTGGTGCAAGGACTTGATCCATCCGCCGGCTAGCAGTGTCTTGGTCAGCTTTAAGTGTTGCTGCTTTTCTTGAGGCTGCTTGTCGTGGCCATAAGTCTGCGTTTAAAATTCTCTTGTTCGACGGGATCCTCCGCACGACGAATTAAATCGTCGTCGAGGCTTGCCTCGTCTTCTGAGGGGGGCGATAATTATCGTCCTCTACCTCTCTTTACGCCGACCTTGTCGTGCGGACTTGCTTCTCCCTCCTCTGTGCAAGGTCCTGCCGAGGGGGGCGCTACGCACCGGGGTATTATTATCTCCGTGCGGAATCACCGTTTTTACTGTGGCGGGATTTAGAGCGGCGCCGCTGACGTCGGCGCTTGTGCTGTTTCTTGGAGGGGTCATCCTCCGTTGTTCCATCGCCATTCCCATCTTTTGGGATGTCCACCATGTATATGTCATATGACGACGTGGCCTTCCAGTGCCCTGTGGGCGCTGGCTCTTGATCGTCTCCGGCATCGTCGTCCATACCGTCGATGTCTTCGGAGTCAAAGTCGAGCATGTCGGTTAGATCATCGACAGTGGCTACAAAGTGGGTGGTGGGTGGGCGTTGAATTTCTTCGTCGTCCGAATCCCAACCTTTCTGACCATAGTTCGGCCAGGGCTCCCCTGACAAAGAGAGAGACTTTAATGAGTTCAGGATATCGCCAAAGGGTGAGTGCTGAAAGATGTCCGCGGTGGTGAACCCCATAACCGGCGCCCAGTCGGATTCGACTGGTAGGGGCGTGGGAGGTTCGGAGTCCGGAGGGGAGTCCGGCACCTGGGAGTCACGGGCTTCGCAAAGGACAAGGATGGAGTTCGGCTCAATCGCCGTAGAGATCTCAGCCCCCGAGGTGGTGTCCAACCAACCATCCTCGATCGGCGAGGTCGGCTCCGAATTAATGGTTGGAGCGGACACTGGTGCGGCCTCCAGGGCACTGTTCGGCGGCAGAGCTAGATCATACCCATCGAGACTGTGCGGAACGCCTGGCTGTGGCTCGAATTCGTCGAAGATCAAATCCCCGCGGACGTCGGCCGTGTAGTTCAAGCTTCCAAATCTGACCTGATGGCCAGGGGCGTAGCTTCGATCTGCTCCGGATGGCCTAGCGAATTGGCCCGCTTGATGCAAAGCCGCCGAATCGAAGATCTGTCCGGGAGAAAAGTCTCACCTGGACGCGTCGTTGTTGATGGTTGAAGGAGCCATCGGGCCTATAGGTGACGACACGGAGGAACTCTCAATGAAAGCACCAATGTCGGTGTCAAAACCGGTGGATCTCGGTAGGGGGTCCCAACTGTGCGTCTAGGCGGATGGTAACAGGACACAAGGGACACGATGTTTTTACCCAGGTTCGGGCCCTCTCGATGGAGGTAAAACCCTACTCCTGCTTGATTAATATTGATGATATGGGTAGTACAAGAGTAGATCTACCACAAGATCAGAGAGGCTAAACCCTAAAATCTAGCCTATGGTATGATTGTTGTTCGTCCTACGGACTAAAACCCTTCGGTTTATATAGACACCGAATAGGGTTAGGGTTACACAGAGTCGGTTACAATGGTAGGAGATCTACATATCCGTATCGCCAAGCTTGCCTTCCACGCCAAGGAAATCCCATCCGGACACGGGACGAAGTCTTCAATCTTGTATCTTCATAGTCCAGGAGTCCGGCCAAAGATGATAGTTCGGCTATCCGGACACCCCCTAGTCCAGGACTCCCTCAGCCGACTTATGCAAAGTTCATGGCACGGCCGTGTTACGTTTACCTGCATCTCAAGATGTCGGTCATAAGGGCACCATCACAGTGCATGGGAGTCGGAAGATAGCCTTGGAATGTGAGGAAGGCGATGCTGCTTATGCTGAATCTGTTTGTGGAATAGAGGAGATGAAGTTCTACAAGGACAATGTTGACCCGACAGACATGATGTCTTTGAAAAAGCCAACCACGGAACATGAGCCGGTGATGAAATTTAAGTCGGCTGATGAAACCAAGCTTGTTGATTTTGTTCCAGGCAACTCATCTAAGCAGTTCAGTATCAATGCCAATCTGGATCCCAAATAGGAAAGCGCGCTCATCGAGTTCATCCGTGAGAACCGGGACATCTTTGCATGGTAACCTTCTGACATGCTGTAACACCCCGGATGTAAATTTCCATATTTGTAACTCCAACTCTTGCCATTTTCGGCTATGTGCTATGATTTCCCTCTGTGGTTGGGTTTTTCTTCATTTTTGCATTTTGTCCATGTCATGCATTTCATATCATGTCATCATGTGCATCGCATTCGCATACGTGTTCGTCTCATGATTCCGAGCATTTTCCCCGTTGTCCGTTTTGCAATCCGGCACTCCTATGTCCCCCGGCGCACCCCTCTTGTCATTTTTCCGTGAGCGGGAACTAAACTTTCTCGGAATGGACCGAGGTTTGTCAAGTGGCCTTGGTACACCACCGGTAGACCACCTGTCAAGTTTCGTGCCATTTGGAGGTCGTTTGGTACTCCAACGGTTAACCGGGTAACCGTGAAATCCTCTTGTGTGTTGCAGCCCAACACCCCTCCAAAACAGCCCAATAACCCATCTAAGTCACTTCCATGCTCTCCGTCGTCGGATCACGATCGTGTGGGCGAAAACCGCACCTCATTTGGAGCTTCCTAGCTCCTTCTACCTATAAAAACACCCCCCTCCCCCGAAATCCCGGATCAATTCCACCCCTAACCCTAGACGAAATCCCTCCTCCACCTCCGGACACGCCCAGATCGGACCGGACGTGTCCGTCCGCCGCCGCCCGTCAACGCTGCGCCACACGTGGTCGCGCCCACATCGCCGCCGGCCGCACCAGCCCGCGAGGCCCAGCGCCAGTCCTCCCACTTTTGACTGGTCGCCGCCTCCCGCGCTGTTTCCTCCAGCGCCGCCGGATCGCCCGAGCCGTCGCCCGCCATCCCCGCCGCCGGCCGCCTGCCCAGCGCCGCCCGCTCCTCCCGCCGCCCAGCGCCCTCGTCGCCGCCCGGCCAGATCCGCAGCTGGAAGGCGGATCCGCCCGGAGGAGCTCCGCCGGCCGCCCCTTCCTCCATCACCGGCGAGCCGCGCCTCGCTTGGTTCGCGCGCGCCTCGGACGAACCCTAGATCCACCCGAGGTTGACCCCGTTTTTCCTCTAAGTCTTTATCTGCAGATTATTTGTTGCATTTTCATCATGACATGACTTTGCACTCATGGCTCCGTTGTTCGTCTCGACGAGTACATCATTTCATCTCATTGCATCATTTTCATTGGAGCTCATCTTGATGCCGAAATGCTGGTAGAAGAGGGCTATGTGATGTTAGTTTGATTCTTATCGTAACATGCACTTTTGTCATTTTGCCATGATTGATGTGTGCACCCTATGAACTTGAGTCCTACATGTGTTTTGTAATATGCCATGCCATCTTTACAG
This sequence comes from Aegilops longissima, assembly GCA_021605205.1. NCBI lineage: Eukaryota > Viridiplantae > Streptophyta > Magnoliopsida > Poales > Poaceae > Aegilops > Aegilops longissima. The sequence goes on along the minus strand of CM038680.1, from coordinate 320,219,632 downwards.
GGGTGTATGCCATGTATTTTTGTGATCTCTGTGGTGACTAGGACAAGCATGCAAACTAGGCTTCATGACGTTGTTGATTTCAGCCCCTGTTCTGCTGTTATTTTTATGCCATGTAAACTTGATGCTACAGAGAGATCCATTCATATTTTGAGATACTTAACTAAGGATGTTTTGAACATATGGTTATTATCTATCCATCCATGCCCTTTTTTGCAATTATGGAGTGCCATAGCTTGAGTCAATCGAGCTCTACTTTTGCTATAAAATGTTTCCTGGCAGATTGTTTACATGTTATTCAATTTTGCCAAGGTTGTTGTAGTTGATCCGTGTATGCTATGATGTTGTTCTTGCCATCTATGGCTTCTATGCCATGTCTTCTTGATGGATGTATGCTTAGTTTATCATGAAATGCTCTGTAGTGAGTGCATCGAGCTCGCGAAGATGCCTTCTTAATTCTGTCAATGTCATGCCCTGTTTCTTTGAATCATTAACTAAACTTGCTATATTGACATGGGTGCTATTACATTTTCTGATCCCTTTTGGCTCTTGGTCAGTAAGGTACTTTTGTTCTATGCTTTGATTAGATTCATGCAATGCCTTGTTTTGATATTATAAGTTCCTATAGCATGTTGTTTGCTTGCTCTGAACATTGCTTCATGATGCTGATTCTGCCATGTTCAGTATTTTCACTAAGTCTGTGAAGCTGATATATTTTGCACTTTTGCGATGCTTGTTTGGACCTGTTATGTTGTGATTTAGCCGTAGCTCAGTGTTCATTTTTTGTCAAGAATCTTGAGTAGATCACTGCCATATGCTTTGTTAGTACGTTTGGGTGCAGTAGCTTAATTTCTTGTTGCTTGCTAAGTGGCATCATGCTGTTAATGGCAGATTTGTGTCATTCTTGTTTTGCTTGTCATTTGCAAACCGTGCATCCGATTCCGGTGATATTTATATCGATTTCAACCGAAATCATCTCACCTTTCCAGCGGCATACTTGGTTTGGCAATTTTATGCCTTGTTCATCATTTTCCTTCCGGAGCACGCATATGCATTGCATCTCACATCTCGCATATCATGCCATGTATTGCATCATGTTGTTTGTGCATCGCCCGTGATTTATTGTGGTTCCATTGTTTGTGTTCTTGCTTTGGGTAGAGCCGGGAGACGAGTACGTGAACGAGGAACCTGTTGAGAACACTTACGAGGATCAAGCTTTCGACAACTCTGAGAACCTTGCAGGCAAGATGACCATACCCTCGAAATCACTTCTATCTTTGCTTGCTAGATGCTCGCTCTTTTGCTATGCCTATGCTATGATGCCTATCACTTGCTTATCATGCCTCCCATATTTCCATGTCGAGCCCCTAACCATCCTTTCCTAGCAAACCGTTGATTGGCTATGTTACCGCTTTGCTCAACCCCTCTTATAGCGTTGCTAGTTGCAGGTGAAGATGAAGTTTGTTCCTTGTTGGAACATGGAGATGTTGTTCCTTGTTGGAACATCTTTACTTGTTGGGATATCACAATATCTATTGTTTAATTAATGCATCTATATACTTGGTAAAGGGTGGAAGACTCGGCCTTATGCCCGGTGTTTTGTTCCACTCTTGCCGCTTTAGTTTCCGTCATACGGTGTTATGTTCCTTGATTTTATGTTCCTTACACGGTTGGGTGATTTATGGGACCCCCTTGACAGTTCGCTTTGAATAAGACTCTTCCGGCAAGGCCCAACTTTGGTTTTACCATTTGCCACCTAAGCCTTTTCCCCTCGGTTTTCGCGAGCCCGAGGGTCATCTTTATTTAACCCCGGGGCCAATGCTCCTCCGAGTGTTGGCTCAAACTAGAGCGCTTTTGGCGCCCCTCAAGGAAACTTGAGGTCTGGTTTTAGTTATACGGACTGCTCATCCGGTGTGCCACGAGAACGAGATATGTGCAGCTCCTATCGGGATTTGTCGGCACATTCGGGCGGCTTTGCTGGTCTTGTTTTACCATTGTCGAAATGTCTTGTAGTCCGGGATTCGAGATCGATCGGGTCTTCGGTAGAAGGAATATCCTTCGTTGACCGTGAGAGCTTATTATGGGCTAAGTTGGGACACCCCGCAGGTATTATCTTTCAAAGTCGTGCCCACGGTTATGAGGCAGATGGGAATTTGTTAATGTCCGGTTGTAGAAAACCCGAAGTTGACCTTAATTAAAATACCTCAACCGCGTGTGTAACCGTGATGGTCTCTTTTCGGCGGAGTCCGGGAAGTGAACACGGTGTTGGAGTTATGTTTGACGTAAGTAGTTTCAGGATCACTTCTTGATCGCTACTAGCTTCACGACCGTGCCTTGCTTCTCTTCTCGCTCTCTTTTGCGAGTGTAGCCACCATATATGCTAGTCGCTTGCTGCAGCTCCACTTCACAACTCTGTCCTTCCTATAAGCTTAAATAGTCTTGATCTCGTGGGTGTGAGATTGCTGAGTCCCGTGACTCACAGATTCTACCAAAACAGCTGCAGTGCCGACGATGCCGGTCAGGTGGACGCAACCGAGCTCAAGTGGGAGTTCGACGAGGAACGTGGTCGTTACTATGTGTCTTTTCGATGATCGTAGTGGAGCCAGTTGGGACGATCGGGGATCTGTGTAGCATTTGGGTAGTCTTCTTTTATTTTGGTTCCGTAGTCGGACCTTGAGTGTAATCTGGATGATGGATGTTTATTTATGTATTGTGTGAAGTGGCATTCGTAAGCCAACTATGTATCTCTTTCCCTTATGTATTACATGGGTTGTGTGAAGATTACCTCACTTGCGACATTGCTTTCAATGCGGTTATGCCTCTAAGTCGTGCTTCGACACGTGGGAGATATAGCCGCATCGAGGGCGTTACACATGCCGAGTGTACCGAGAGAACTCGCTGAGCACACTCTTAATATTGATCCAAAATTTAAGCCGGTCAAGCAGTTTCTTCGGCGGTTTAATGAGGAAAGGCATAAAGCTATTGGTGAGGAGGTGGCCCGGCTCTTGGTGGCCGGGTTTATTGTTGAAGTTTTTCACCCAGAGTGGTTTGCTAACCTGGTACTTGTGCTCAAAACGAATGGCACCTGGCATATGTGTGCGGATTACATGGATTTAAACAAGGCTTGTCTGGCTGATCCTTTTGCTCTTCCCCGTATTGATAAAATCATTGATGCTACGGCGGGTTGTGAGCGTTTGAGCTTTTTGGATGCTTACTCTGGATATCATCATATCAAAATGGCAGTTAAGGACCAGGAGAAGACGGCTTTCATCACTCCGTTTGGAGCCTTCTGTTATGTGTCTTTGCCTTTTGGGCTTAAGAGTGCCCAGGCGACTTATCAGCGATGTGTGCATAACTGTCTCCACAATCAGATTGGGCGCAACATTCATGCTTATGTGGATGACATTGTGGTGAATTCAAGAGGGAAGGAGACCTTGATAGATGATCTGAAGGAAACCTTTGATAATCTCCGGGTCTACAAGATGATGCTTAACCCGGCCAAGTGCGTTTTTGGAGTGCCAGCTGGCAAGCTTTTGGGTTTTCTGGTCTCTAACAAAGGCATTGAGGCTAACCCGGAGAATATCAAGGCAATTACCTCTTTGGCTAAACAGGCGTGTATCAATGATGTTCAGCGTCTGGCAGGTCGTATTGCTGCTTTAAGCCGGTTCATAAGCCGGTTAAGTGAGAAGGCCATACCATTGTACCAGATGATGAAGAAGACGAACGACTTTGTCTGGAGTGATGTTGCTAACGCTGCCTTTGAATATTTGAAGAGACAGTTGTCTGAGCCGCCGGCCCTTCTGCTCCTATTGATAAGGAGCCCTTATTGTTGTATGTGGCTGCTAACACACGTGCCGTCAGTGTGGCCATTGTGGTGGAGCGCAAGGAGGCTGGCAAGGAGCATCCGGTTCAACGGCTGGTTTATTACATCAGTGAGGTGCTTATTGAGTCCAAGCAAAGGTATCCACATTGGCAAAAAGTTGTTTATGGGGTATTCATGGCAAGCTGGAAGCTTAAGCAATACTTCCAGCGTCATCCCATCACTGTGGTCAGTTCTGCTCCTTTGGGCGATATCATTCAAAACAGAGAGGCCACGGGACGAGTCGCCAAGTGGGCCATTGAACTTGGGCCTCATGGTTTAAAGTATGTGCCGCGCACTGCTATTAAGTCTCAAGCACTGGTGGATTTCATCAACGATTGGATGGAGCTGCAGATGCCTGAAGAAAAGCTGGACAACACATATTGGACTATTCATTTTGACGGGTCCAGGCAATTGGAAGGCTCGGGGGATGGAGTTGTCTTAGCTTCCCCTCGAGGTGACAAATTTTGTTATGTGCTCCGGTTGATGTTTCCCTGTACTAACAATGCAGCTGAGTATGAGGCCTTGCTCCATGGTCTTCGGATGGCTAAAGAGATGAACTTAAGCCGGGTAAGGTGATTTGGCGACTCATGTTTGGTGGCTCAACAAGTATCAGGCAAGTGGGATTCTAAGGATCCCCTCATGGCGGCTTATCGCCGTGAAGTTGATGCCATTGCTGGACACTTCAAGGGTTACCAGGTGGAACACATTGATCGAAGAAAGAATGAGGCAGCCGATGCTTTAAGCTGGCTGGGGTCTCAGCGTAAGCCGTTACCACCTAACACCTTTTTGGATGTTTTGCATAACCCTTCTGTCAAGTTACCTACAGAGGAAGACTTGGTTGTTCCTGAACCGGAAGCACAACTAGTGGCGGCTCTTCATGTTATCCCAGACTGGACAGTGCCATATTTGGCTTACATGACCTGAGGCGAGCTGCATGAGGACGAAACCTTGGCTAGGCAGATAACCCGACGGTCTAAGTCAATGACGATTGTTAATGGGGAGTTACATCATCGCACTGTTACTGGGGCATTTCAACATTGTGTCTCGCCTGAGGAAGGTCAAGAAATTCTTCGTGAAATTCATGAAGGAGATTGTGGCCATCATGCCGATTCAAAATCTCTTGTGGCCAAAGCTTTCCGTCATGGTTTTTATTGGATGACGGCTCATGCTGATGCGGAGGATCTGGTCAGTAAATGTGATGGTTGCCAGAAATTCTCACGATGGGCTCATGTGCCAGCTCAAGAATTGAGGATGATTCCAATTACTTGGCCGTTTGCAGTCTGGGGGCTTGACATGGTTGGGCCTTTCAAAATGTCCAAAGATAAAAAGACACACCTCCTGGTGGCGGTTGATAAATTCACGAAGTGGGTTGAGGCAGAGCCGGTCAGTAAGTGTGATGCAGCCACAGCGGTTCAATTCATGAAAAAGGTGATCTTTCGTTTTGGTTTTCCACGCAGCATTAGAACTGACAATGGTACTAATCTGTCCAAGGGTGCCATGGAAGAGTTCTGTCAACGTGAGCATATCCGGCTCGATGTTTCATCAGTAGCTCACCCTCAATCCAATGGTCAAGCTGAAAGAGCCAATCAGGAGATCTTGAAAGGCATAAAACCCCGGCTCATGGTTCCTTTACAGCGGACGCTGGCTTATTGGGTGGAGGAGTTGCCTTCTGTGATATGGAGCATCAATACTACACCTAACAGATCTACGGGTTATACGCCTTTCTTCATGGTTTAAGGAGCAGAGGTGGTTCTACCGAGTGACATCCGTCATGACTCGCCCCGTGTGGCGGCTTATGTTGAAGCTGATAATGAACAAACCCGTCAGGATGCACTTGACCTGTTGGATGAGAAGCGTGACTTAGCAGCAGCCCGCTCGGCGATTTATCAATAGGACCTGCACCATTATCACAGCCGTCGGGTTAAGTCCAGAACCTTTCAAGAAGGTGACTTGGTGCTCCGGCTCATCCAGGATCAATCTGATGCGCACAAGCTATCCCCACCTTGGGAAGGACCCTTTGTGGTCAGCAAGAACCTAAACAACGGGTCATACTACCTTATCGATGTTCGAGAGCACAAAGACTCACGTAAGTCGGAGGAGGAGACCCGTCGGCCGTGGAACATTGCTCACCTTCGGCCTTACTACACTTGAGCCACCGGCACTCATGATGTACATATTTTTAGATGTATATATTATGATAAGTAATAAAGCAGGACCTCAGTCCTTTTCATCCTCAATGATCATATGTTCTTATTATTTTAACCATAAACGATCAGTTGGGGGCTGATCGTATTCGAATCTAGCTTAACTCTCTTGGTCCGGCTCATGTTCGTATTCGAATCTAGCCGTTAAACCTCATGGTCACTAGGGGGCTTCCTATTCAAACATAGGTCGTATTCGAACCAAAGAGAACACAGTTGTCGGTACCCTTTTGATCGGCACACTGCCAAACTCACTAGGGGGCTTCTTGATCGTATCCGAATCAGAGCTCAACCCCTTTTGGGTACGACGTTGATCGCATTCGAATCAGCATCGTTAAAAAACTCTCAAGTTCATTTGGGGGCTTCCTGTTCAAACATAGGTCATATTCGAACCAAAGAGAACATAGCTCTCGGTACCCTCTTGATCGGCGCAACACCAAAACCACTGGGGGCTACATGATCGTATTCGAATCCTAGCTTAACCCCTTTGGAACGGTTTACTGATCGTATTCGAATCAGAAGCCTTCAAAATTTTGTTTATTTCTTCTGACATTTTTGCAAACAGTCTTTTTCAAGTTTGTCTTGAGAGTTTTTTATCCTATTGAATGCGTATAATGAGTGGCTTCTAGTTAACCCGGCTTGGCCTTAGTCAATAAGTCGCCAGCATATAACAATAATCATATGTGTGGAAGTACTGGCTTCTACAGGATTGGGTTGTCACCCTTAACTGTTCGGGTCACATAAACCGGCAGTATAAATCAAAGGATCGCAGGTATGATATTATAGTTATGTTTCAAAGCTATAATTGATAACTGGCTTATCTATGACACTTCTTCATATTCCAGGGTCTATGTAAGTTATATGACCCGCCCTGCGGTAAGCCTCCAAGGGACTTGTGATTTATTTCTGTATGCAGGACAGTTTAAAAGCTTTCTTAAGCATAAGGAAAGCAGATGATAAGCATAATATGGATGAATATAAGATGGCGGCTTAACAGTATTGAGCACCAAACACGTGCACGAAGGCACGGCAAAACCAAGTTATGTCTACCCTATTACATGACTCCCCAAGTCCAAATGATTAACATTGTTTTTCAGCAAAGCATAAATATGACCCGCCCGACGGATCAATTGCGTTGTTGGCCTGAAGCTTCCGAATCATCCCTTTCCGCTCCTCCATCATGTTCCCTGTCCTGGAAGGTTGATGATGACCAGTCAATGCCACTCAAAGCTTCAAATTCAGCTTCATCATCAATTAATCCGGCCGGGTCAACTTCACGGGCGAAGGTATACTTAGGAATTGGAGGGATCGGGCTAATCACTTCATAATGCGGTGTTGGAATCCTTCGATTTTCAGCGTCATAACCCGGATGATACTTGGTAAGATCTGCGTCATCAGCAATCAGGGTGGCCACAGGGCGTATTTCCTTAACACAAGTGGTGAAGTCCTCCTGTCCAAAAGGTGTGTCGTCCTCTTTTAGGCTTGGATACCCAATGGTGATGTCGGCCGGGTCTAGCTCCGGTAGCCACGCCTTGGCCCGGCTTAATGCAGCTACGGCTCCGGCTCTTGTAGAAGATAGCCTTAGTTCATTAAACCGCTGAGGTAACACAACAAGCCGCTTTAATACATCCGACAGGAGGGTGGGAACTTCATTTGACAGGACCACTGCGGCTAAGGCACGCTGAGACCACGTGTAGAGTTGTTCCACCAACGTATAAACCGCCTTCAGCTTTATCAGCATGCTCTGGTTAAGATTTGAGCTCCTGGGGCCTGCATTACAATGTCAGGTGAGTTGATGACAATTGATATGCTTATTAGAAAGATTCACATATCTAACACTTGTAGAGTGACTTACCAAAGATTGTTGAGACCATCCGAGATATATGGCGTTTTAAACCGGATAATTTGGTGGTCGCTTCTACAAGAGCCGCCTCTGCCTTCTCAGCCCGGTTGATCAAGGCGATCTTTTCATCAGCCCAGGCTTTTTTCTCCACTTCAAAGTCTTTTTTCAGTTTTTCTTGTTCACATACACTGAACTCAAGTTTGGAGTTGGCTTTTTGGGTTTCAGTTTCCTGTGCAGTTAGGCGGTTCTTCAAATCAGATATTTCTGATTCAAATTGACTGGTGGTGGCCTGTATATATACCGGGTCAAAAGGTCGGGATTATCATGATGTAATATTAAGTCCCAAGTCTTTTGCAAGCAATAACACTTGGCACTTGGGGACTAATGTGTGCTGAAGAATTTTGTTGAAAGTGGCGGTTCATGACAGTAAGTCCCAATCACTTTGCAAGCAAGAGTATTCGGCACTTGTGGGCTAATGTATATTGCTGTTTAAAGCCTTTTAAATAATTTGTTCTGTGCAACCATATGAAGAACCGGTTCAATCATACTGATTAAACCGCCCCTTGGGGACTACGGAGTAACCCGGAATTCTTCTGTATTTTAATTCAACCATGTTACTAATATTGCTAAGTTTATTTCTAAAGTCTACAGCATATTCATCATAAGCAATAGACTCGGGGGCTGGCATGGTAAGGATAAATGAATATGGAGAAAGGATTGTACCTCAAACTTCTGGTGCATCTGCTTCACCATGTCAATTTCTATGTCACGGCTGCTGTGCACTTGACTCATATAGCCAGAAAAGATATCTCCGATACTCATATGAGTATAATCAGCAACATCAAGCTTAGTTCTGCGGCGTTCAAGAAGTTCCTCCTTGGCAGAACACTTGGCCAGCATGGTAGGCCTCCCCGGCTCAACAAAGCCGGTTTTGGTGATTTCGATATCAAGATCTTGAGGATCATCCGTCTTGGCCGGGCTAGGAAATTCCGGATTTTCAGAACCATCAACGGCTTGTTCGACAGGCGGGTCAGTAGTGGGCGTTGGTATATCATGGGCTGGCTCAGGCGGCGGCTCATGAGTGGAGGCTTCAGGTGCGGCCATTCCAAGTTCCGGCTCATTTAAGATCGGCTCTTCGGCCGGCTTGTTCTTCTTCGCCCTCTTGCTGGGTTTTGCTTGTCCGCTGCATAAAATCAAAAGGTCGGTATAAATACAAAAAATTGAACTGAGCACAGATTAAGCAGGTTATTATTACCCTGGAGCGGTTTTAAAAGCCGGCAAGTTGGACTGCATTGATTCGCCGGAGGAAGGTGAAGTTTCCTGATAATTTGAGTCAAAAGAATTAAGTGGTTGAAGAGTGAGACCTGCCAAAGGATAAAAGGAATATAAACCGGAGCTGACCTCGTTCGGCGTTTCCTTGTTACATTGGGTAAGCCGGAGGAGAGTTCTGCATCTTTACTGGTCCTGGTCTGCCTCCAGCTCTCATGCATCTGTTGCTTCAAAAGAAATTGAGGATCTTGGTAAGCTAAAGGATGTGAAAATCTTACTTTCCGAGTTACTCTTCGGACTTTCTGTCTTGGCAAAGGCTCGGAGTCGGAGGAAATAATAGTTACCACTTCAACCACTGCATGACTCACTCCTGTATCCTCCTGATGATAATCAGAGTCAATAAGATAGTTAAAAAAGGAGCCTAGAGAATCAAGAGCTACCTTTGACTCAGAGGTGTCCTCTAGTCGAAGCATGTCTGAGGCGCTGGGTTTATTTCCTTTCTTCTTGGCGGCGGCTCTCCTGGCGGCTTTCTTGGCTTTTCTAGCCTTCTTTGCAGCTTCATGATCATATTTGGCCTTCCAAAATTCGTCAGTGGCCTATGAATTTCGAACAGGAGTTTGAGTAAAGGTAAAACCTAAAAAATGAGAGTAAAAATGAGTGAATTACTAGCTTACCGCTGGAGCCAGGTTAGCTTTGCAGGAAGGACTCAAACCCACTTTGCCACAGTCTGCCAGGCTCTCATTCAGGAGTGACTTTGTCATATCATCAATGACGTCGTCACGTAAATTGTCAGGGTTGTGCCGCTGAGGATCATTTTTCTGGCCTGTGTAGTCGCACATCAAACTAGGGTGGCGGCTCAATGGAATAACCCGCCAGGCAAGTCAAACCCGTACCAAATCAATGCCATTTAAGCCATTCCCCAAAAGAGCTTTGAATTTACTCATGGTGGGGGCAAGTTTCTGGCGTTCAGCAGGAGACATTTTATGTGGTAGAGGATGAGTGGACTCGAGGCGCAGGGCATGAAAGCCGGGCAGAGGGTTCTCACCAACCGGAGAAGTATCTTGACAATAGAACCATGTCTGGTTCCAGTCCTTGGGGTGACTCGGTGGATCGGCATACGGAAAAATGCAATCGCTCCGTCATTTGGATTGAGATCCACCAACTTCAAGCTAGGCCCGTTAGCACGTTCATTCTGGCGGTTCAAATAAAATAATTCTCTGAAGAGCAGCAAGTTGGGTTCTTCTCCAAGGTACACCTCACAGAACACTTGGAAATTGCAAATATTAGATACAGAGTTGGGCCCGATATCTTGAGGTCGAAGATCAAAAAAGTGCAGGACATCTCTGAAAAACTTTGAGCTGGGTGGAGAAAAGCCCCGGTTCATGTGATCAATAAAGACGATGACTTCCCCTTCTTTGGGTTGAGGCTTTTCCTTTATTGGATCAGGAGCACGGTAGGACACGACTTCCTTCTTTGGCAGATATCCAATCTTCACAAAATTATTAAGTGTGCTATATGTGACGATGGATTTGACCCAGTTGCATGTAACGGGTGCTTTGGGTGCCTTGGGCGGCATTGTGATGGAAGCCTACGACAAAATAAAAATTTCAGGTTCAAATTTAAGCCGAAGAGAAATACTTCAATTCATATTCAAGATGGCGGCTTATAAAGGGGCCTAATGGCATATGGCTAATTATGTCAGATTCTTTAAGCCGCCATGAGCAGTTAAGTTACTTGAGCCGCCATGTTTGGTTGAAGTTATCTATTGAGCATTTTAATTTAAAGCTGGTGGTGTGAGCCGCCATGGCTAGGCGGAGCTATCAAGATACAGACATCAACTAAGTGTTATAAAAACAGGTTTCACAGATTGCAATCATTATGTTGGATCAACGGATGTTTAGAAAAGGAAAAAAATATTCTAGACCTAATAAACGAGTACAGAGGAGTTCATCAGTTCTTAAGAGGCCTTTGTACAAGAAAAGGGGATCTACTAGCGTCTGAAATGGATGTGAAACAGCTACCGCATGAGTTTAGTACTTCTTTTAGATCAAAAGAGGACGCAATGGAGAAACCACGGAGAATCCGTGCTGAACAGCGAAGAACACAGAGGAACTCGCGAACCCTAATGCGGATCTAAGGTGCAGAAAAGCAGAGACTTACGGATGCAGATCTACTGCAGAGGGTCGTCGCCGTTCTTTGGACGAGCTCAGGTTGATGCAGCGGCCAGGGTCGAAGAAGACGAAGTGCGCTGCAGCGGCGGCGGAGCTCGAGCAGCAGTAGGGTCGCGAGAGGAAGAAGATGATGGAAAGGGGGAGAATGGAGAAAGACCAGTCGTGCCTATTTATAAGGAAAAAAACTGATAAAGTGGGCGCGAAAAACGAGGAGGCCGAAAATTATGGGTATCCAGCTTGTCAGGACGCCTCGATTCTCGGGATGGTTATTAAAGATAAGGATCCGCTGAGATACATTGGATAAAATATGAATTAATGACAGATGACGTCATGGCGGGTTATTGCAAATCTAGAAGATGACATCATGGCGGGTTACAAATTTCCATTCGACGGAGAGCAGAAGATTTTCCTAAAGTGATGAAGATTGACATGAACCAGTTCAAATCAATCTGGGGCCTAATGTTGGGGATATAATTATTAGTATGACCCGCCCAGGAGGGGCCGGGTTATACTCATGACGACTCATGAAGCCCAAGACAGCTCCTGGAGATGGCGGGTTAGTTAAGGGCCCAAGGCCCAAAGGGCGACTTAAGGCCCGTAGAGATAAACCGCCATATATGTGTAAACTTGTATTATAAAGCAGGAATAGAGAAACCAAGGCAGCACTGTTTATGAGCGGCGGGACTCTATGAGCAGTGGGCGTCGACCTCAGTATATAAAGGGGCGACCGGCGGTTCGAGGCAAGTAACATCAAATCAAGAGCTAGGTCAAGCGGATTCGCTCCACAGTTATCGAGACATACATAATCCCTCAAAAGCTGGATTGTAGGCTTTTACCTTCACCGCAAGAAACCGAACGATATAAACCTCGTGTCCTTTGTCCCGATTAACCCCTTCTTGCTTCCTAGTTGCGATGGCTCCACGACTAAGTCCTTTCACGAGGACATCTGTCGTGACAATTCCACGACACTTTTGGTACTTCGCCGGATAAATCTTCTGCCCTACAATTTCTTCGAAAACGAGGAGTGAATGAAAGTTTATGCATTGAAGAAGTGGGAGTCAACCTTGAACCTTTGTGTTAATGCCCATGGACCCGATGTAAAACTTATCATGGAAGTTGTTCGTAAAAATAATTATTTCTTTGGTACAAGCTCATCTTGTATCTATGAATTGATCCTTTGCAATCGTGGTTCTGACCATATTTCCTCCTTGATTCCATTTACCGAATAAGTTAAAATACTTATCCTCTGCAAATCATTTCCCCCGTCCAACCTCTACTCCGATTTACCTTCCGGCATTACACCTAGTACTTGATATTGGGAAGTTTTATACCCCACCACATCATTCCTAGCCTGATCGGCTATATTTTTATCGTGTCAACTTTTAACTGTGCTACCTGGTCCTTATGCCCGGAGCAACTTCCGACGATGAGCTAAGCTTACGTCAATCTTCTTCTTCTTATCATTTCACCTCGAACAACAATCTTGACTTCGAGCTTGTGTCGAATCCGTGGTTCTAATAACCTTTCACTTCATCCTCCCTTTTCTGCTCGATGGCATCTTCATAGAGTCTCTCAACAAAATTCGTCGTGATCACCATCAACACTTTGGCTTCTTCAGGGATGTTGAAAGGATCGATATAGTTCACTAGAGGGGGGTGAATAGGCAACTAACAATTTTTAGCTTGTCTTTACCAATTTAAACTTTGCATCAAAGTAGGTTGTCTAGATATGCAACTAGGTGAGCAACCTATATGATGCAACAACAACAAGCACACATGCAAGCAAGAGATATAACACAAATAAGCTTGCACAAGTAAAGGCACGAAACCAAGAGTGGAGCCGGTGAAGACGAGCATGTGTTACCGAAGTTCCTTCCCTTTGAGGGGAAGTACGTCTCCATTGGAGCGGTGTGGAGGCACAATGCTCCCCAAGAAGCCACTAGGGCCACTGTATTCTCCTCACGCCCTCACACAATGCGAGATACCGTGATTCCACTATTGGTGCCCTTGGATACGGCGACCGAACCTTTACAAACAAGGTTGGGGCAATCTCCACAACTTAATTGGAGGCTCCCAACAACACCATGAAGCTACACCACAATGGACTATGGCTCCGCGGTGACATCAACCGTCTAGGGTGCTCAAACACCCAAGAGTAACAAGATCCACAAGGGATTAGTGGGGGGATTCAAATTTCTCTTGGTGGAAGTGTAGATCGGGGCCTTCTCAACCAATCCCTAGAGAATCAACAAGTTTGATTGGCTAGGGAGAGAGATCGGGCGAAAATGGAGCTTGGAGCAACAATGGAGCTTGGAGGTGGAAGAGGTAGTCAACTAGAGGAAGAAGACACCCCTTATATAGTGGAAGAACAAATCCAACCGTTATCCACCAACTTAGCCTGCACAACGCGGTACTACCGTACCTGAGGCGCGGTACTACCGCCCACGCAGCAGAGACCAGAACAGCCCAAAATGCACTAAAGCAGAGGGCGAAGATGTTGGCGGTGGTATCACGCTTCTTGCGGTACTACCGCAAGGCAGGGGCTGTCCAGAGATGGGAAGGCACGGATATAAGAAATTACATCCGTGGCTACTTCCGCAGAGTTGGAGTCGATGCAAAAACCCGACGCGGTAGTACCGTAAGCCAGCAGCGGTACTACCGCGCGGGGCGCGGATGTAAAAAATTACATCCGCCCCTTACTGCTGCATACTTGCGGAACTAAGCCAGATACCACGGTACTACCGTGCCCTGTGCGCGGTACTACCGCGATGGGTGCCACCCACTAGGGAGAGGGTGACAACATCTGGACTACGACCATAGTACTACCGCTTTCCTAGAAGCGGTACTACCGTGGGCGCTTGCGGTACTACCGCGCCAGCGGGTGGTACTGCCACAAGGGCCTGCGGTACTACCGCTCTAAGAAGCAGTACTACCGCACACCCTAGTTCAGCAGGCATGAGCAATATTTGCATAGACAAGGAAAACATAGGATGCTCCAAAGGCTAGAAGAAAGGAGGTGCAAAGGAAGATGTGTACGTGATGAATCCACCCAACCTTTCCAACACGGACCCCTTAATAATAGTACGGCTTCCCTACGACTCAATACCACCGAAAAGAAATGAAGAGAAACGCCGTCTTCCATAGCCTTCGAGGGGAACCAAATCATCTTGTGCCTAGTCAATATATATCTGAAATATTCGATGCACATGATTAGTCCGCAAAAGTATTGTCATCAATCACCAAAACCAACTAAGGGATAAAAATGCCCTTACAATCTCCCCCTTTTTGGTGGATTGATGACAACACGGGATTTGCACAAGGGTATAACGCAAAGAGAAAGGGCAAACCCCAAGTCTCCAAAATATAGACGGGCTCCCCCTAGATGTGTGCTATCTCGATAAGTGCTTTGGACTGCACGGCATACATACTAGGATCAACACTCCCCCTATATTTTATAGACATGGCATATCTTGCAATAAGGCTAAAACTAAGCAAGATAGAAAAGAGCATAATGTAATAAGATAGAATAAGCTCACTACGGTACAATAGAGTGCATATGTCTTACACCATATGATAGAAGGTCTCACAAGCACAAACCAAAGCAAACAAAAGCAAACGAAATAAACGAAGCTCCATTGACCAAAACATGACACAACTCGCAAATCCTACACTCTCTCCCCCTTTGGCATCGAGACGCCAAAAAGGCAGAGAGGACACCTACAACAATAGTGGTGGCTCAAACTAAGTAGTCACTCGCACGCTCCCCGTCAGACTCTGCAGCAGGGACGGACTCCTCCTCAGACTCGGTCCATCGATAACCACCTATGCATCCATTCGCCTCAGGGTGATGTGCACCTCTAACCCACTGGATATGTTCTCGCCAAAGGTCCTGAAAATCTGCTTGTCGTGGCGGCGAGTCTCCTTGGAAGCCACATGGGTCTTGTACTGCCCCTTTGCCTGCATATAGAATAAAACCTTCATCTTGTTCTTCAGTCGCTTAGCCCAAGATGGCTCAGAGGTGGGAGGGATGTAACCCTCAGAGCTGTCCTCGTCTGCTGCCTCCTCCTCATCCTCATCTGCATCCACGTCCATGGCAGCCGCAGTATCAGCACGAGAGGTAGTGTTGGCCCACTGAGTCTTGATACGGAGGTTGATGGGCTCATGCCGGATCCAACTAGGGGCCTCAAACTCATCCTGAGGGTAGAGCTTCTCCCAAGTTGCCGAGATCAACTGAAACAGATAAGGTCCATAGATGGGGACCTTGCGGTTGTAGACCGCAAACTGAAGCTCATGCCACATGATATGTGAGACATCAAGTGGTAGTGTCTGAGAGTTGCGAGCGTCTTCACACAGGAGCATCATATCCACAAGATAGGCATGCACCTTGTCCTTGTCCCCAATGCGTGGGAAGAGAGTGTTGTGGAAGATCCGGTGCATGATGTCAAGAAAAGAGTTGAGTACCCAAGTTGACTTGCCATTGGAGAGCTTCTTCTCCACATAGAAGGGCATAAGCCTGTTCTTGTTGGCAGACTTGGAATTGGCATGAGGGCGAACACCTTGGGGTGTGGCGAGCCCCTCATCCAGAACCCCAAGCAAAGTCATGAATTCCTTCCAAGTAGCAGCCAGCTGCCGACCATTGGTCATCCAAGTCATGGTCCTTTCCTCATTGGGATGAAAATGCACTGAGGCAAAGAACTGAGCAAGGATCTCAGGATCATAGTCTTTGTGGAATGAGATGATATGCTCAATGCCAAATTGCTCCACTAGGTCTAAAGCCTCACCAAAGTAGTCCCGGTGCTTCTCTTGCCTCATGTGATGCATGTTGATCCACTTCACCTCCACATAGGTGTTTTGCTTGGCCTTGATGACATCCAGATAAATGAGATTCTGCTGCTTGGTCCAGAATAGCTCATTCCCTCAAAAGTTGGCACGAGGGTTTCCATATGGATTGATCTTCCTCCGAGAGATGAACTCAGCAAGTGGCATCTCATCCATACTCATGGTGGGTTCCTTCTCTTTGGTGGCGGTGGTCTTGGTTCTGCGTTGGGGGGCATTGGAGCCCTCTGCTGCCTCTGGGTTGTGCATACACTTGGATCCCGTGTCACGGCTTGGATTGGAGCGGCGAGCCGGAGCACCTGAGCCACCAACTAAAACACACACCACAAAACAAACACGCACGAAACGTGAGAAGGATCAATGCAAAGACCACAGCAAAGTAGGTGAAACAAGTAGACATAGCACGTGAGAAGTGCCACAAGAGGGATTTGAGACAACGGTAGTATCGTGTGTTGCGCCACGTGCGGTAGTACAGCTCCAAGGAGCGGTAGTACCAGAGACGCGGTAGTACCGCACCAGTAGGGCGGTAGTACCGGACGCGCGGTAGTACCGCACCTGAAGAGCGGTAGTACCACACGGTTGCAGATCCGAAACGGCCACGAAGATCTGAGCACAACCGTGACAACATGCGATACTACGGTCGATCAAATCCATCACGGGACAACTTTAGCAAGTACCATCACTACACAAAACTACTCTCCTACATCCTACTCTTGCAAATATTTGGCCTAAAATCTCAAGAACAACTTGCATCTCCCCAAAACCTAAAAACAACAAGACGAACAAGAAAAAGGGAGGGATTGGGGGAGAAACCTTGTTCCATGGCAAGAGGGAGTGGTGGGGAACGATCCCACCGGTCGGAATCCGAGGAGAGCGGCCGGAGACGGAGATCCGGCGAGGACCTCCGGCGCCGTTCTTGAGCGAGAGAGAGAGAGAGAGAGACGGAGTGGGGAGAGAGACGAATGGGTATGGGGGAGTTAGAACTCCCCCTGCCCGTGTTTAACCCCCCACGCGCCCTTGACCGCACGGTAGTACCGCACGTCATCGCGGTAGTACCGCCCCGGGCGGAAGTACCGCACCGTGGCTTTAGTACCGCTCCCCCAGGCGTCAGTAAAAAAATTACTGCCACGCTAGGTGCGGAAGTACCGTGCGCTCCTCACGCGGTAGTCAGGTCATTGCGGTAGTACCGCTCGGGCGGAAGTACCGCACCGAGGCCGTAGTACCGCTCCCCCAGGCAGCAGTAAAAAAATACTGCCGCGCTGGGTGCGGAAGTACCGCGCACTCCCCATGCGGTAGTACCGTGGCAGACCGCGGTAGTACCGTGAGCTCAAGAAAAAGCAGTTTCAACCAAACGAGAGAACACCGAAGCACGAAACCTTCAAGCGAAAGACCACACCGAAGAGCTAACACACTGGACACCACAAGCACAAGCTCGGCACGAAGGAAGAGAGGCAAGAGACAACAAAGACCAAAAACGAGACACAATCTCTCCAAGGAGAGGGCGGTGGCCGGAGCCACCTATGTTTGAGTCAATTTGTATGGCACCGCGAAGAATTATCCTTGGGACCATGACCGAAACTCGTCTTTGAAGCACAAGTACCATAAAAAAATGGCTAATGTGAAAGAGTTGATCACTTTATGCATAATGGGGGGAGGGAGAGTTCATTGAGAGAACAACACTCCCCCTATGTCCATGCCTACACCTAGATTAGACAACAAGTTGAGTGAGGTGGGGTGTGCAAGGGTTCAAGCAACATTGCTCGAATCAATGAGATTTAGCTCATGCCTTAACTCGCGAAATCTTGCTTCATCCAAAGGCTTCGTGAAAATATCTGCAAGGTTATCATGGGTGTTGACGTAGTTGAGCTCGATCTCCCCTCGCCTAATGTGCTCCCAGATGAAGTGATACCGAATCTCAATATGCTTCGTCTTGAAGTGGTGCACCGGGTTGAGAGAAATCTTGATGGCACTTTCATTGTCACAACAAAGAGGCACTTTGTCACAAATGACACCGTAATCCTTTAAAGTTTGCCTCATCCATAAGAGTTGTGCACAACAACTACCGGACGCCACATACTCCGCTTTGGTGGACGAGAGAGACACACAACTTTGCTTCTTGGAGGACCAACTCACCAAAGAGCAACCAAGAAATTGGCACCCTCCGAAAGTGGACTTCCTATCCACTTTGTCTCCCGCCCAATCGGAGTCTGAATATCCTACAAGCTTGAAGTTTGCTCCCCTTGGGTACCATAAGCCAAAGTTAGGGGTATGAGCCAAATATCGAAAGATTCGCTTGACCGCCACAAAGTGGCTTTCCTTAGGTGCGGCTTGAAACCGTGCACAAATTCCCACACTCAACATGATATCCGGTCTAGATGCACAAAGGTAAAGCAAGGAGCCAATCATGGAGCGATATACCTTTAGATCCACCGCTTTACCATTGGGATCAATGTCAAGTTGGCACTTGGTGGGCATCGGAGTGGAAGCTGGCTTGACATCACTTAGCTTGAATCTCTTGAGCATGTCTTGAGTGTATGTTGCTTGGTTGATGAAGGTTCCTTCTCTTCTTTGCTTCACTTCGAACCCGAGAAAGAACTTCAACTCTCCCATGGAAGACATCTTGAACTTTGAGGTCATGAGAGCGGCAAATTCCTCATTGAAAAGCTTTGTTAGGGGAACCAAAGATAATATCATCAACATATAGTTGGCACACAAACAACTCCCCTTTGACCTTCTTAGTAAAAAGAGTGGGGTCGATTAGCCCAACTTCAAATCCACGGTCTTGTAACAACTCGGTAAGGTGGTCATACCACGCACGTGGGGCTTGTTTAAGGCCATAGAGTGCCTTATCGAGTTGATACACATGATCGGGAAAGTAGGGATCCTCAAACCCGGGGGGTTGCTTGACATATACCAACTCATTAATGGGACCATTAAGAAAAGCACTCTTCACATCCATTTGTTGAAACTTAAAGTTGTGATGAGAAGCATAAGCAATCAACAAACGAATGGATTCAAGGCGAGCAACGGGAGCAAAGGTTTCACCGTAGTCGATACCCTCGACTTGGGAGTAGCCTTGTGCCACCAATCTTGCCTTGTTGTGGATGATGGTCCCATGAGCATCTTGCTTGTTCTTGAATATCCACTTGGTTCCAATGACATTGTGGTTCCCGGTTGGCCTTGGCACCAATCTCCACACCTTGTTGTACTCGAAGTTGTTGAGTTCTTCATGCATAGCATTAAGCCAATCCGGATCTTCGAGTGCTTCATATACCTTTTGGGGTTCAACACAAGAGACAAACGCGTGATGTTCACAATAGTTTGCCAATTGTCTACGAGTGCTTACCCCCTTTTGAATGCTTCCAAGCACATTTTTCATGAGATGACCCTTGGTGGAGAGCTTGGATGCAATCTTGGCGGCACGACGCTCCAATTCCTCCTCGGTGGTGAGTTGAGGAGCGGTCACTTGATCATCTTGAGCGTCGTCTTGAGCTTGTTCTTGATCTTGAACTTGCTCGGAGGAGAGAACTTGACCTTGGGCATCACTTGGTGTGTCAACATCGTCTTGAGCATGATCATGCCCTTGGTCTTGTTCATGAGGTTGAGGTCCTTCACTTTGTTCTTCGGAAGCGTGTGAGCCTTGGGTTGGTGATGGCTCCACTTGAGTGGAGCATTGTCCTTCTCCTTCGGCCACAAGGGGTTCCTCAATGGGTAGGATAAAACCAACACGCATTCTTCTTATGGCTTGAGGAGGAATTTCATCACCTACATCACAAGTGCCACTTTGCTCCACTTGGGAGCCGTTAGTCTCATCAAACTCCGCGTTACACGTCTCCTCAATAAGTCCCGTGGATTTATTGAGGACACGGTAAGCATGAGAGTTTGTAGCATAACCAACAAATATGCCCTCATAAGCTCTAGCCTCAAATTTAGACAAACGAACACCTTTCTGGAGAATGAAACACTTACACCCGAACACCCGAAAGTACTTGAGGTTGGGCTTGTTACCGGTGAGTATCTCATATGGAGTCTTGTTCAAGCCCTTGCGGAGGTAGAGCCGGTTGGATGCATGACACGCGGTGTTGATGGCTTCAGCCCAAAAGTTGTATGGAGACTTGAACTCCGCCATCATGGTCCTTGCCGCATCCATCAACGTCCGATTCTTCCTCTCCGCTACACCATTTTGTTGAGGGGTGTATGGTGCAGAATATTGATGCTTGATCCCCTCATCACTGAGAAACTCATCCAAGGTGTAGTTCTTGAACTCGGTGCCGTTGTCGCTTCTTATAGTCAAGATCTTTGCATTGTATTGACGTTGGGCCTCATTTGCAAATTCAATGACGGTTTGTTGGGTCTCGCTCTTCCTCTTGAAGAAATATACCCATGTGTATCTTGAGTAGTCATCCACAATCACCAAGCAATACTTTCTACCCCCAAGACTATCAAAGGATGGAGGCCCAAAGAGATCCAAGTGAAGGAGCTCCAAAGGCCTCTTCGAGTAAATGATAGTCGTGGGAGGGTGAGCCTTCTCATGTAGCTTTCCTTCGATACAAGCACTGCAAGCACGATCTTTAGCAAAACTAACATTTGTTAGTCCACGAACATGGTCCCCCTTGAGAAGACATTGCAAAGATCTCATATTGACATGGGCTAAACGGTGATGCCAAAGCCATCCCACATCAACTTTAGCCATCAGGCATGTTGCGGTCTTAGTGGGTCGCTCCGAAAAGTTAATCACATATAGACCGTTCTCGACATGCCCAACAAAGGCTACTTTAAGAGTCTTGCTCCACAAGAGGTCCACAGTATCAATATCAAAGAAAGTGGCAAAGCCCATGATTGCAAGTTGACGAACGGAAAGTAAATTGTATGCAAGGGACTCAACATGCATGACCTTCTCGATCGTGAGATCATGAGAAATGACAACCTTGCCAAGTCCCAATACCTTAGAAGACGAGGCATCACCCCACTCGACATTGGTGGGCATAGATGGAATCTTGTGCGCGTCCACCACCAAGTCCTTGCTTCCGGTCATATGATTTGTAGCTCCATTGTCGAGCAACCAAGATCCCCCACCGGAAGCAAACACCTACAAGAGATCAATGCTTGGTTTTAGGTACCCATTTTGTAATGGGTCCTTTGATTTTAGTGACAAGGGTCATAGGGACCCAAATAGACCATTCAATGTACTCATAAGGAGAACCAACAAATTTGGCATAAACATGTCCATCACTAGCATGGCACAACACATAAGAAGGGTTAAAGTCGCCGGCTTTGTTGGGAAAGGAAGTGTTGCCCATCTTGGCATCGCCACCCTTCACGGTGTTCTTCTTCTTCTCCTTAGTAGCACCCTCTCCTTCCTTCACAAAGGTTTGCTTGAGAGGGGGAGGTCGTTTGGTCTTGTCATTCTTCTTCTCAATCTTGGACTTGGGTGTGTACCCAATCCCTTCCTTGGCCACAACTTCCTTTTTATTGCTCAAAAGCTCGTTGAGGTTCTTCTCGCCTTGTATGCAAGACACAAGACCCTTCTCAAGCTGCTCCTTTAACTTAGCATTCTCCTCAACAAGATGCACATGCTCACAACATGGGTTAGTAGTATTTGCATTATCAATTAACACCATATGAGGAAATGTGGCTTTCTCCTTGGTTAGATTTACTTGAAGTTGATCATGAGACTCCTTAAGGCTAGCATGAGCACCCTTCAAGACTTTGTGAGCCTTGTCGAGAATGTCAAACTCCTCTTTGAGTCTAGCAAGATCAACCCCAAACTTGGCCTTCTCGTAGTTTAGCACATGAGAAACAACAAGAGCATGATCAAGATCTTTCTTTAACTTAGCATGATCATCGTTGTGTGACTCCTCAAGAGCCAAACGAAGAGCACGCTCTTCCTCAAGAGCATTGGAAAGATCCGAAATCTCATCGGCATAGTCACGATTGTCGGTGTCAAAACCGGCGGATCTCGGGTAGGGGGTCCCGAACTGTGCGTCTAGGCGGATGGTAACAGGAGACAAGGGACACGATGTTTTTACCCAGGTTCGGGCCCTCTCGATGGAGGTAAAACCCTACTCCTGCTTGATTAATATTGATGATATGGGTAGTACAAGAGAAGATCTACCATGAGATCAGAGAGGCTAAACCCTAAAAGCTAGCCTATGGTATGATTGTTGTTCATCCTACGGACTAAAACCCTTCGGTATATATAGACACCGAATAGGGTTAGGGTTACACAAAGTCAGTTACAATGGTAGGAGATCTACATATCCGTATCGCCAAGCTTGCCTTCCACGCTAAGGAAAGTCCCATCCGGACACGGGACGAAGTCTTCAATCTTGTATCTTCATAGTCCAGGAGTCCGGCCAAAGATGATAGTTCGGCTATCCGGACACCCCCTAGTCCAGGACTCCCTCAGTAGCCCCCGAACCAGGCTTCAATGATGCGAGTCCGGCGCGTTGATTGTCTTCGGCATTGCAAGGCGGGTTCTTCTCCAAATCCTGTGTTAAATAGTGACCGGCTTCGTAAATATCACGCTCCTCAGCTTCCACGCCCAATAATGGCCATCTTCCACGTGTTGACTGAATGTGAAAAGTCAGGGTATTTTTACATTTAGCCCTTGGCTGCGCAAATGAGCCGCCTATAGAAGAGACGGGAATCTAGATCCGAATCACACCATTCTCCCTCCGCGAGCATTCATCGGAGCGCCTTTGACAAAAATCCACTCCATCATGGACAGTCGACGCGGCTCCTCCTCTCGCGCCCCCAGCCCTCAGCCTGGAGATTGGGGGAGATGTTCATCCCAAGACAATGAGTTGGTGGTGCTCCAAACCAAGGGATTCCTTCCCCCGGCCTTCATGGTTCCGGTTCGAGCCGGACTCGCCACCTATAAGGGCGGAAAGCAAGCGGAGAGCGTTCCCGATCCTTCCAAAGGGACTCGGATTTCCAATCCATCCGTTTCTCCGGGGGCTTCTGGAGTTCTATGGTCTCCAGCTACACAACCTTACGCCTGCCTCCATCTTGCATATTGCGGGCTTCGTGGCCCTTTGCGAGCTGTTTTCGGGCATTGAGGCCCATTTCGCGTTGTGGAAGAGATTATTCTGCCTTGTGCCCCATTCTCACGAGGGTTCAATATATCAAGTGGGCGGAGCCGAATTATGGCGCATCGCCGGGACCGGATACCTATCCGGAACCCCGAAGAAGGCGTCCGATGACTGGCCTTCAGAATGGTTTTACATGGAAGACGTCCCGCTGCCGGATCCTGTTTGGATCGGCCTCCCGGAGTTCAGCAATGCTCCTTTGAAGAAACGCCTAAGCTGGCGCCCGCGGAGCCCCCGGAGGGAAAATGACAGGGATGTTCTTTACCTGATGAGCCGGATAAGTTTATTAGCTCACTCCGGACTGACTATGATCGGAGTCATGGCCACATGCATTATGCGGGGGGTGCAGCCGCTCCAGTATAGGGGCCACACCATGTGGGATTTCAACGGGGAGGATGACGCCACCCGTCATGGCCGTAAGGGGCCGGGATTGGTCGCCGATCTGGTGAAGATCTTGTCCGCTCCGTACAAGGGGGAAGAGGAGGATTTCCTCCGTGCCAGTCCATTGAACGGATTTTCCATGAACAACCCTCGAAGCTGGGTGAGTGGACATTTCTTTTTGCCTATCCGATCCATATTCCCATAATTAAGTATCTCATTTTGTGATTTCGACGCAGGAACTGCGCCGGGCCGTAGAAGATATACACAGCCCGCCTCCACAACCCGAGGATCCGGAACGGTCCCTCGATCCAGCCTCCGAGGAGGATCCGGATATAAAGGTGGAGCTGATCGATGGGGTGTTCCACCAACTTAGCATCGACAATGCTTTGGTCGCCATTACGGCTGACTACCCCGGAATATTTCCGGCCTCCCAGGTAACTGTGACCGAGGTCCTGATACCATGACCCCTCCGCGCTTATTTCTGATCACTGCACAACAATGGTGTCTTGTAGGGGGTGCCTATGAGGCGGGAAGCCGAGCCCACGGCGGCTGTCCAACAAGGGGCAGCTCGGCCCAGCAGGCTGAAAAGAAGTGCGGTCCGTATCGAAACGTCGCCGCAATGGTATGGTGCGCCACCGAGTTTCAAGGAAAGATTCCTGGAAGGCATACTAACGCTCGTGATCCTTTCAAGAAGAAGAGCGCTCGCCGGACTGTGTCCGGAGAGGCTGCCAATCGCGCCTCCGCCAGCCAGACTCCAAAGCCGGGTTTGGAAGGGGGGGCGAACACAAGGCGCGCGTTGGATGCTCCTCCGATGGAGGATGCCGACAGATTGTCTGCCACCAAATTTGAGGTGGAGAGCGCCATGAATCATAGGCACCGCCGGACAGTTCTTCGTGACGCATGTTTCTCCCAAGAGGCATTGAACGCCTTTAATTCGGGAGAAGCGCACCTCCGTGACGCTCAAGATGGTCTAGCCAGGGCCACGGAGCAGTATGTGAAAGACATACGGGTAAGGAATTTTGATAGTTATATATGCCAGTAGCCCCCGAGACTTAAAATAGTTAGAATAATTGATTTAAGGATCATTTGAAATGCAGGATCTTACAGAAAAGAATACCCGTCTGTCCCAGAGCTTGAAGAGTGCAAAGCCCAACTTGAGGCCGCACTAGCCACTCTGAGGGAAGCCATAAAGACCCCTCGGTAATATATACTTGTAAAGATAAGCAATTTTATGGAGTCGGCGTGTGTAAGTCTTCAATAATATTGCGAGATGGCGCGGGGTAGATCTGGACAAGCAACAGCTCTCTGCGCCGGTTAAAGGCAAGAGAATGTCTTGACAAGGGTGCGGCAAGAGAAAAATATCCTCAAGATGCCAACACCCAGCTGGGTGAGGAACTAAGGATGTTCATGCCCATTGTATCGACTCCGTTAAGGAGAATCGGCTTCGTCCACAGCATTTTCAAGAAGTGCTTGAGCGAACTTTGAAAAAGAGTTCGGTGAGAAGCCGACTAACGAGATATGTATGTAGGTATGCTCACAAAGTCGTCCTGCAGAGGAGATGCCGGTTCTGGGTGATCTTCTTCCCGAAGCTGCTTGCTTGCACGAACGAAGTTCGGCAGTGATGAAAAGCGTCGCCAGGCCTTATGGCCATCGCCTCCTGCCGAAGGCCTTGGAGAGCTTGCAGAGAGGCTTCAAGGAGCACGGCGGCGCTTCCGACTATGGAAGATATCAGCCTGCCGTCAAGGCTCCAGGGAGGCATGGGCCATGGTGAAGACGCGGTACACGAAGGCTGACCCAAACCACATGGCCGAGGTCGGACCTGTGGGGCCCGATGGGAAGGAGATCCCTGTAAGCTTAGTGTACGGCCAAGTAGAATTAGCCGCAAAGTATTCTCAGCAAGATTGTAAACTAGATAGCCTATTAGATGGCATTGAGGAGGAATACAATCAGTCAAGTTGACTGTGTGATTTAATATGACATGTAAAATGCCTTCTAGCCGGATTGTAGATCGTTTGTCATAGCGGACCTTTTTGCTTCGACCTCGGGACCCAATAGTCCGGAGTGTGTCCGAATACCCTCGCGGTTATATAAGAACCGGGGTATGCGTGGATACCAGGCGTAGGGGTCATTAGTGTTGTATCAGACAAGTGCCCAACTAGTTATGTTATATTACATGGTTAGTAAGAAACATCTTCCAGGGAGAATAGTTCCGTTAGGGGTTCCTTTCCCTGGGAGGCATGCCCTAAAGTGCATGTCGGACTGCAGTAAAAGAGTAAAAGCATCCGGGGCAGATAAATAAATAGGTAAGAAATCATCTTTCAGTTCACCGATCGAATATTCCCTTAAGAACGCTAGCTTTCGGCTTCACCCGGTCTGAGGTACACATCCGGTGACCGGCAAGTAACAATCGCAGAGGTGCTCCCTTTACCACCTAGCCGAACAATCGGGAACGTAGGGGTAAGCATAGGAGCCAGGCAACCCAGCTTGGCCAAAACTTAAGTCATAGCGATGCAGATAATGGTGAATAAAAGGTACATGCGGAAGCGTGACACATGTGTTGGGCATAAAGCCCGTACAAATAAGCTTCTGTTGAAGAAGCCCCCAGGTATAATGAGCGCAGGTAGCGTGTCAAGTGTGTGCGAAGAATGCGCAAACGAGCCTCAAAGGCTTCAAGAAAAAGGAGGGAGAAGTAGGGAAATAAAAGACAGCTAAAGTATAAAATGTAGACGGAGGAAGGAGACGAACTCAGAGTCCGGCACTAGGCGTAGAATCTTCGTAGACAGGCTGCGTTCCATGGGTTTGGCTCGAGTTGGTTATCCGATGCGTTTCGCAGACGGTATGCTTCGCCGATCAGGACTTGGTCGATGATGAAGGGACCTTCCCATTTGGGCTTGAGTTTGTCCTTTTTCTTGTCCGGCAGGCGTAGAACTAGTTCGCCAACATTGTAAGCTTTGGCCCGTGCTTCTCTGCTTTGATATCTTGAGCTGCTGTTGATAGAATGCGAGCGAGCTTTTGCCACGTCGCTCCTCCTCCAAGGCGTCCAAACTGTCCTGCCGATCAAGCTCGGCTTCTCTTTCTTCGTACATGTGCACGCGAGGTGAGTCATGAATTATGTCCCGTGGCAAGACGCCTCTGCCAGTATACCATAAAAATGGTGTGAATCCGTGAGTGCGATTGGCGTGGCCCGCAGCCCCAGAGTCGAGTCGAAGCCTCTACCCGGTCGTGTTAGATTCCTCGAGGACCACACTAGTGCGGGTTTAATGCCGCTCATGATTAGACCGTTTGCTCGCTCGACTTGACCGTTAGTTTGAGGGTGATATACTGAAGCGTAATCGAGCTTGATGCCCATGTTTTTGCACCAGAGTTTGACCTCATCGGCCGTGAAGTTCGTGCCGTTATCAGTGATGATACTGTGGGGGACGCCGTAACAGTGTACTACCCCTGATATGAAGTCTATCACCGGTCCGGATTCGGCCGTTTTAACAGGCTTGGCCTCTATCCATTTGGTGAATTTATCCACCATGACCAATAGGTATTTTTTTCTTGTGGGTTCCTCCTTTAAGGGGTCCAACCATGTCAAGCCCCCAGACCGCGAACGGCCAGGTGATGGGTATGGTTTTGAGGGCGGTGGGTGGCATGTGGCTTTGGTTAGCAAAAAGCTGGCAACCAACGCATCATTGGACTAAGTCCTGAGCATCTTCCCGGGCCATCGGCCAATAAAATCCTGTACGGAAAGCCTTGCCTACAAGCGCCCGGGCTGCGGCGTGGTTCCCACCAAGTCCGGCATGAATTTCAGCCAGAAGGTTTCGCCCTTCCTCTTCGGAGATACACCTTTGAAGGACTCCGGTTGTGCTTTTCTTATAAAGCTCTCCCTCATGGACCTTATAGGCTTTAGATCGCCGTACTATGCAGCGAGCCTCGTTTTGGTCCTCGGGAAGTTCCTGCCTAGTTAGGTAGGCTAAGAATGGTTCTGTCCACGGGGCAATGACTGCCATTATTTCGTGGGCTGAAGGTGTTATTTCATTGGCAGAACCGCCGATTGTGTCAGAATGTTCGGTGTCGGGCTGTGCGGTTGGGTCTGGATTGTTGTTGTGGGACTCCCCTTCCCATAATACGGATGGCTTGAACAGCCGTTCTAGGAAGATGTTGGGAGGGACGGCATCGCGCTTTGCACCGATGCGTGCCAATACGTCCACCGCCTGGTTATTATCCCGGGCTATATGGTGAAATTCGAGCCCTTCAAACCGTGTTGACATTTTTAGGACGGCGTTACGGTAAGCTGCCATTTTTGGTTCTTTGGCATCAAAGTCTCCGTTTATTTGGGATATCACGAGGTTCGAATCCCCGCGCTCCTCTAGGCATTTAATGCCCATGGAGTCTGCCATCCGGAGGCCATGTAGAAGGGCCTCGTATTCGGCTGCGTTGTTGGAGTCCGTGTACATTATCTGGAGTACGTATTGGTCGTGTCCCGGTTGGGGGCGTCGACGACGCCTTGACCGTGCCGCCAACATTTTGGAGCCGTCGAAGTGCATGATCCAATTGGAATATGCGTTGTACTCTTTAGGGAGTTCGGCATCAGTCCATTCGGCGACAAAGTCGGCCAAAACTTGCGACTTAATAGCTCGCCGTGGCTTATAGGTTATGTCGAATGGGAGGAGCTCGATGGCCCATTTGGCAATCCGGCCCGTCGCGTCGCGGTTGTTTATGATGTCATTAAGAGGTACTTCGGAAGCTACTGTTATCGAACACTCTTGGAAGTAGTGTCGCAGCTTCCGGGATGCCATGAACATTGCGTACGCTATCTTTTGATAATGTGGATACCGGGACTTGCATGGAGTTAGGACAGTGGACACATAGTAAACTGGTTTTTGAAGAGGGAACCTGTGTTCGTCCGTTTCTCGTTCGACGACGAGCACCGCGCTTACAACTTGATGTGTTGCCGCGATATATAATAGCATTGGTTCGCCCGTGTTGGGCGCGGCCAGGACCGGATTTGTTGCCAATATGGCTTTTATTTCTTCGAGTCCGGCCGTGGAGGCATCCGTCCACTCAAAGTGTTCGGTGCGTCGGAGGAGGCGGTAAAGGGGTAATGCCTTTTCTCCCAAATGGGAGATAAAGCGGCTTAGAGCCGCCACGCATCTAGTCAATTTTTGTATTTGTTTGAGGTCTTTTGGGATATCCAATTGTGACAGAGCTCGGATCTTGGCTGGGTTTGCTTCAATTCCTCTACCGGACACAATGAAGCCCAAGAGCTTTCCTATTTGATACGCCAAGACGCATTTTTCCGGATTGAGCTTAATGTCATATTTTCGGAGATTGTCGAATGTGAGCCTCAAGTTGTCTACTAGAGTTTCTACATGCTTGGATTTGACGACCACATCATCTACGTATGCCTCCACTGTTTTGCCGATCTGGTTTGCGGACATATACGAATCATCTTGTTGATATGTTCTTGCTGGCGTTTTGAGCCCGAAGGGCATTGTGTTGAAGCAGAATGGGCCGTATGGAGTGATGAATGTCGTTGCGGCTTGGTCTGGCTCTGCCATCTTGATTTGGTGGTAACCGGAGTATGCGTCGAGGAAGCACAATGAATCGTGTCCTGCGGTAGCGTCGATGATTTGATCGATGCGGGGAGGGGGAAGGGATCCTTTGGGCAAGCCTTGTTAAGGTCCTTGAAATCGACACATAGGCGCCAGGATTTGTCCTTCTTTGGTACCATCACCAGGTTTGCTAGCCAGTCCGGATGTTTTATATCTCTGATGAATCCGGCTTCCAGAAGTTTGGCTAGCTCCTCTCCCATGGCCTGTCTCTTGGATTCTGAAAAACACCGAAGAGCCTGTTTGACTGGCTTGAATCCTTATAGGATATTTAGGCTGTGCTCGGCCAGCCGGCGTGGGATTCCTGGCATGTCTGAAGGGTGCCAGGCAAAAATGTCCCAATTTTCCCGTAGGAATTATCGTAGTGCGGCGTCTATATCAGGGTTTAATTGTGCCCCAATGGAGGCCGTCTTTGTAGGGTCCGTTGGGTGGACTTGGAATTTTACTATTTCATCCGCTGGCTTAAAAGAGGTGGACTTGGATCTCTTATCGAGTATCACATCGTCCCTGTTCACCGTGGAGCGCAGCGCAATGAGTTCCTCAGCCACTAGGGCTTCGGACAGTGCCTCGAGGGCTAGTGCGGCTGTCTTGTTTTTGGCGCGGAGTGCTATGTTCGGATCACTGGCAAGAGTGATGATTTCGTTGGGCCCGGGCATTTTGAGCTTCATGTACCCGTAATGGGGTATAGCTTGAAAAATTGTGAATGCCTCTCGCCCTAATAAAGCGTGATATCCGCTGCTGAGCAGGGCCACTTGGGCGTGACCTCCTCGGACCTGTAATTGTCCGTGAGCGAACACCACATCGAGTGTGATTTTTCCCTGCAGCATGCTTCCCGGTGGGATTATTCCTCTAAAGGTTGTCTGCTTCGCTCAATGCGGCTCCAGTCTATTTCCATTTTTGGAGGGTTTCCTCGTAGATGAGGTTTAATCCGCTGCCGCCATCCATGAGTACCTTAGTAAGGCGAAAGTCGTCCACTATTGGATTGAGGACCAATGCGGCTGGTGCTCGGGCTGTTCGAATTTAGGTTAAATCCTTGGCATTAAAGGTAATAGCCGTGTCACTCCATGGGTTTATTGTTGCTACTTGGTAAACTTCGGCGAGGCTGCGGAGTGTTCGTTTCCGCATATTATTTGATGCGAAAGTCTCGAAGACTGCTAATACCGTACTGGTATTGCTGGGCTGGTTTTCTGGAGCTAGAAGCTCTTCACCACTTTTGGCCACCTGCCGTAGTATCCAACATGCTCGAAGGCTATGAGTTGTAGTGGTGCCCTCTGTGCTATGAATTATACAGGGTCCATTGAGCCATCCCTCAAGTACGGTTCCATGCCCTTTAGGGGGTTTCTGTTTTTTGGTATCTAACCCAGGTGTCTGGCGATGATGCACCCTTTTATTTCGGACTAGGGTTGTATTCGGGGCCGGATTATCCCAAAATTTAGCTTCGGTGTTCCAGGCGCTCTCCATCGCACAGTACTTTTGTACTATGGACGCCAAGTTGGCAAAGCATGTAATTTAACGACGACCTAAGGCGTTTAGGATTCCCTTGTTCGTGCAATTATTGCAGAAAATTGAAATTGCGTCTTCCTCGCGGCAGTCCTTTATCCTGTCCATAATCAGGAGGAATCTGGCCCAGTAAGGGTGTACTGTTTCAGCAGGCTCTTGCCGGATTCGGGATAGATCGCTTATGTTTGGGTGGGCGGGTGGAATCGAATTCGGAACCCCGTCCAATCTAAGACTCAAGGGCCGAAAAGTTTCCGAACTTGGAAGCTTGGGTTTTTGAATATTGTCCAATGAATACAGCCCGCTGCCTGACTTTAGGTTCAGGACTTGATCGGCATCCGTCCCTCCGCGGGAATCCGGCATGGAGGGGTCGGGAATTCGGACATAACTGGTCCTCAAGATAGAAGAAGGGTCGCCGTACTGTTCCTCCACCACGGCAACGTGGTGGGTAGCCTGGGGAGAGTTAATCTCTCTCAGATCGGTTTTAGGCCCAATCTGATCGTAGTCTGTAGCGACTCCCAGGGCGGCGATGCGATCCAGGAGCTCGTTCATGGAGGAGAGCTCCATCGGATCTAGCTGCTCGGCAAGTTCCGAGTTAACGCGAAGATTGCTTTTGATGACCCGAGAAGTCATCGTCGGTAGCGGCGACGAACAGCGGTCATAAGAAAACCGCCTAGCTGAGAGAGTCGGCGGTGGCCAAAGCTCCTTTAGCAATGGTGTCGTCTTTAAAGGCGGGATGAGGCATCCTTCCGGCGGCGACAAAGACAGAGGAACTCTCAATGAAAGCACCAATGTCGGTGTCAAAACCGGCGGATCTCGGTAGGGGGTCCCGAATCATGCGTCTAGGCGGATGGTAACAGGACACAAGGGACATGATGTTTTTACCCAGGTTGGGCCCTCTCGATGGAGGTAAAACCCTACTCCGCTTGATTAATATTGATGATATGGGTAGTACAAGAGTAGATCTACCACAAGATCGTAGAGGCTAAACCCTAAAATCTAGCCTATGGTATGATTGTTGTTAGTCCCACGGACTAAAACCCTTCGGTTTATATAGACACGAATAGGGTTAGGGTTACGTAGTCGGTTACAATGGTAGGAGATCTACATATCCGATCGCCAAGCTTGCCTTCCACGCCAAGGAAATCCCATCCGGACACGGGACGAAGTCTTCAATCTTGTATCTTCATAGTCCAGGAGTCCGGCCAAAGATGATAGTTCGGCTATCCGGACACCCCCTAGTCCAGGACTCCCTCAATGACTATGCCCCTCCATCTTATATATGGTATCTTCATGAGCCTCGATCATGTCATTGGCTTCACCAAGTTGTTCCAAGAGAGCAACGAAGTGCTTCTTGGATTTACCCCTTGAGTTTACCCATAAAGGTCTCAAACTCATTCTCCTCCACATTAGTTCCCTCATGTTCATCAATGCCATCCGTCAAAGAAGGATGATTAATGATGGTAGTTTTGATGTTGGGGGTTACCTTGGTGGTGGCTTTAGCCATGAGGCACTTGGCGGTGATGCTCTCATTGGGTGAGTCGAAGAGAGACACCCGTGGAGTCGTCGCAATGGCAACAGAGGCCATGGCAACCGACTCGCCATCTTCATCATCGTCATCATCCTCATTGTACTCTTCTTGTACCACTAATGCCTTGGGAGGAGTCTTCTTGGTGAAGTTGCTCTTGTTGGGGAAAGACTTGGCCTTGTCCTTTCGGATGAGCTTGCCACCATTGTCTTCCCTCTTCTCATAAGGGCACTCCGCAACAAGTAGCTCACATTGCCACAATTGAAGCAAGTCCTCACTCGTTGCTTGCCCTTTGCGCCACTTGAATTGCTCTTGTTGAAGTTGGGCCTTGAATTCTTCTTGCTCCAAAATTGCCTTGAAGCAAGAGCCATGTGTTCATGATAGGCATACTTCGTATCTTCGAGGTTGCTCTCCTCTTATTCCTATTCATCCTCTTCCTCCATACTAACCTTGGCCTTTAGTGCAAGGTTGGGCTTGTTTACTCTTTGAGAGCGAAGTACCGCATTGTCGGTGGTCTTGTCAAAGATGCTCATAGCAAAAACCTCATCCAACACTTCACTTGAGGACAAGGTGTGGAAGTCCGGCCTTTGACGAATGACGGAGGACATGGCTTTGTGGTAGGGCATCATTGCCTTGAGGAATTTGCGCTTGATCCAATTGTCATTCGTGTCCTTAATTCCATGATCTTGGAGAGAGACCGCGAGTTTGGTTACCCTCTGATAAAGCTCACGAGGTTCTTCATCTTCTTTCATTGTAAAATCATTAGCTTCATCTTGCACCACTTCATAGTTGGAGCGTTGAATGCTTGCGCTTCCCCGATAGAGGGAAACCACTTGGTGCCAAGCATCTTTGGCCATGGAGTAGGGCCGAAGATGAGGAAGATCTTCGCGCGGGATTGCTTCTTGGATGATGAAGAGAGCATTCTCATTAAATTGATTATCCACGGCTTCTCTAGGAGTGAAGTTGCTTCGGTCATGCGGATAGTAACCTTCTTCAATGATTCTCCAAAGGTTAGTGTTCACATGGTTTAAATGACGCTTAAAACGATAGACCCAAGAATCAAATTCCACATTCTTCTCAATCTTAGGGGTCGGGCCGGCATGATTCAAATGAGTGGAAGGAAGCGGTCCACCATAGACAAGTGGAGGTTCCACATGGGCAAAGATGTCGGTGCCATTTTTACCACGAAGAAGGAGCTTTCTCGCTAGTAGCTTCCCCCTTGTCGGAGGTAGCATCTGTCGCCTTGTTAGCGGGATCACCCACTTTCAACGGTGCGGTGGAAAGTTTAAGCCCTTCTATGAATTTATTAAACATGCTTTCGACCTCGGTCGTCATGGAGGTTTTCAATGTGTCCAGCATACATTGAAATCCTCACGAGACCGCAGTTCCCCATCTCCCATAGGCGAGACGGATTCGCACCAGAGTGCTCCTCCACACTGTCTACGACGTCAACCATACTCTTCGGACGGTAAAGTCCTTAATCAAGAGACGAGGCTCTGATACCAATTGAAAGGATCGATATAGTTGACTAGAGGGGGGTGAATAGGCAACTAACAATTTTTAGCTTTTCTTTACCAATTTAAACTTTGCATCAAAGTAGGTTGTCTAGATATGCAACTAGGTGAGAAACCTATATGATGCAACAACAACAAGCACACATGCAAGCAAGAGATATAACACAAATAATCTTGCACAAGTAAAGGCACGAGATAACCAAGAGTGGAGCCGGTGAAGACGAGGATGTGTTACCGAAGTTCCTTCCCTTTGAGGGGAAGTACGTCTCCGTTGGAGCGGTGTGGAGGCACAATGCTCCTCAAGAAGCCACTAGGGCCACCGTATTCTCCTCATGCCCTCACACAATGCGAGATGCCGTGATTCCACTATTGGTGCCCTTGGAGGCGGCGACCGAACCTTTACAAACAAGGTTGGGGCAATCTCCACAACTTAATTGGAGGCTCCCAACAACACCACGAAGCTTCACCACAATGGATTATGGCTCCGCGGTGACCTCAACCATCTAGGATGCTCAAACACCCAAGAGTAACAAGATCACAAGGGATTAGTGGGGGGATTCAAATTTCTCTTGGTGGAAGTGTGGATCGGGGCCTTCTCAACCAATCTCTAGAGAATCAACAAGTTTGATTGGCTAGGGAGAGAGATCGGGCGAAAATAGAGCTTGGAGAAACAATGGAGCTTGGAGGTGGAAGAGGTAGTCAACTAGAGGAAGAAGACACCCCTTATATAGTGGAAGAACAAATCCAACCGTTATCCACCAACTCAGCCAGCGCAACGCGGTACTACCATACCGAGGCGGTACTCTCTGCAGGGCAGCGGTACTACCGAGAGGCCCCACGGTACTACCGCCCTTGATGAGATCGAACAGCCCAAAATACACTAAAGCAGAGGGCGGTAGTACTGTTGGCGCGGTACTACCGCGCCCCCTTGCGGTACTACCGCAAGGCAAGGGCTGTCGAGAGATGGGAAGGCACGAATATAAGAAATTACATCCGTGGCTACTTCCGCAGAGTTGGAGTCGATGCAAAAACCCGACGCGGTAGTACCGTAAGCCAGCAGCGGTACTGGCGGCGAAGTCGGATGTAAAAATTACATCCGCCTCTTCGCTGCATACTTATGAACTAAGCGGATACTGCGGTACTACCGTGCCTGTCTTGTGATACTACCGTGATGGGTGCCACCCACTAGGGAGAGGGTGACAACATCTAGACTACGGCCACAGTACAACCGCTTTCCTAGAAGCGGTACTACCGTGGGCGCTTGTTGTACTATCGGCGCGGTGGCGGTATTATCAAGAGGGCTGCGGTACTACCGCTCTAAGAAGCAGTACTACCGCACACCCTAGTTCAGCAAGCACGAGCAATATTTGCATAGACAAGGAAAACATAGGATGCTCCAAAGGCTAGAAGAAAGGAGGTGCAAAGGAAGATGTGTACGTGATGAATCCACCCAACCTTTCCAACGCGGACCCCCCCTTGATAGTACGGCTTCCCTACGACTCAAAACCACCGAAAAGAAACGAAGAGAAACGCCGTCTTCCATAGTCTTCGAGGGCAACCAAATCATCTTGTGCCTAGTCAATATATATCTGAAATATTTGATGCACATGATTAGTCCACAAAAGTATTGTCATCAATCACCAAAACCAACTAAGGGATAAAAATGCCCTTAGAGATGTCAATTGAATTCATGGATAGAAATACCATCCTTGCCTCTCGATGATTTGTGTCAGCATCGACAACATTCTTATCTTCCCACCCAACACAAACTTGTTCATATTAATTTTAGGAATACATCCTTTCTGACATGTCGATGGATTGCTACTGAACCCATCGGCCACCTCCTCATCTTTTCCCTGATAAAACAACATGATATGTTCTAAAAATTCCGATGGATCCTTTGTGTTCCCAAGGTCCGACCTTTACCTGATGACCATGTCAATGCTATCCCAAAGCATGATTGTGGTACTCCGAACCTCTTTAACACCATTTGGAGGCGCAATGCTAAATGTTTCTTGATCACTTATCCAAACATTGTTGTATGGGTAACGCCATGAATTTCTTCTCCCCTTTACCTAAAAGGTAATCTACTACCTTGTCATGGATGTCATCCTATGCTTGTCCTTGGGAACAATATACTCCTGATATTTGTGTTTAAACACATTTTTCTTTCCATTGTTCTGATTAAATTAATAATCACATTTTCCTTTCCCTTGTTTTTTAAACCTTTCTTGTGATCTATATGATATAAGCAGTAATATTCTTCTGCTTAAATAAACATCTTGGTGTACAACTCTTACAGTAAAACCATGTTATTATTATTGATGACACTCCGGTAACCACCGATGGACGAGAACTTTGCCTATTGGTCCGCCTCGTTCAACGAGCAGCAAAATGGTTCTCTTCGTCCCTCGCCCTTGGTACCAACGTTGATGCCAACATAACTGACAGGCTATCCTATGACATGCCTTGCTATCATATCCGTGCAATATGTTGCCGCTTTTCCTACTCTGAACACACAAGGTGAGCCCATAACCCACAGTTCCACAGGATCGAAACTTGACTCTCCTGTACAACCTTGATACCGAAATATTCTTTGCACTTGGCTTCATATGTAAATCACGAGCTAACTTCCTCACCATGATTCATTCCGGTATCAGAGGCAACATTATGCCGCATTGCTCTGAACCCCCCTTCATCACCTGTTATAGGCATCAGCTTGATGCCTACCTGGTTGAAACTTGTTGAACCTCCTTATAGCACTCTTGATTTGTTTCTTGGTGCTTCTAAAATCTCCTTCCTTGAGATAATTACCGGATGCCAATCCTTTCAAACATCTGTCCTTATTTTTTTTTCTTTTCTTTATACCCTATTCGTAAGTACGGTGGAGTTTCTGAAGAAAGGTTGACGACTTCATCATGATACCCTGATGAAGTGAATTGAAGACATCAACGTTATGGAGCAACCTCTTCGATGAGAGCAGCAAGAAAAGAAGATCCGTTAGAATTTCGTAACCAATCCTTTTCCCCTTACTCCACCTCTTAAATCTCGGGACGAAAATTCTTGTAGTGGAGGAGGTTTGTAACACCCCCAGTGTCATGCTACAGTAACCCTCTGTGATTAAGCTAATCATTTTTCCAGACAGTGCTTAGTCACTTTGATCAATATCTCATTTGAAACTCTGTCACTAAATTCAAAGTCAATTTGCACATGAAAAATGAAGTTGCACAAAAGTTGCTGCAAAATAGTTCATCATTTAGCCAAAGATCCATAACAAATGATGTTAAGGAAAACAACATCACCTCGAAGCTAATATGGACTATAGCAAATAAAACAGTGTTGTTTCAGCATTTTAAAATGCTATTTCACTTGTGAAAAATCCAAATGGATACAATT
The DNA here is from genome assembly GCA_021605205.1 of Aegilops longissima. Taxonomy (NCBI): domain Eukaryota; kingdom Viridiplantae; phylum Streptophyta; class Magnoliopsida; order Poales; family Poaceae; genus Aegilops; species Aegilops longissima. The sequence goes on along the minus strand of CM038680.1, from coordinate 320,182,450 downwards.
GCCCCTCAAAGTTTTTGTGGCAGTGCCAAACACTACAAAGAATTTAAGTGGCCTAGTCCCACAATTTTTCAAGTATTTTGGTAGCCCAAACTTTTCCCTAGTTGTCTCTATTTTAAATATAAGGAAAATAAAAGGGGCTATAACCCACTGTTGGACTGGACCTTAAGTCCACAATAAAGGCCCAGCCCAACAAATTTGTTGTCTCCTGTTCACACGAACCTCGGTGGCCGCCGTGCCTGTGTCCGTGCCATGGATCGGCCATGTGCTGGCCATCCGCCCCATCCTAGGCATCCTACAAGTGCCCTCGATGCCCCGTCAACCCTAGACCTCACCACTTTCCCCTCCTTGCTCCACTTTCGCTCTCCAGATCCACCGCACCGCCGCCATGACCGCCGATGCCGACGAGCTATCCGCCGTCCCCTTCGCCTAGGGCCGCGTCAGGGGCTCCGCATCAACCTCCTCGACGCCTCCGCAAAGGCACGCGAGCCGGGATGGTCCCGCAGCACCGGCCCAACCACTTCTTCCTCTGGACGCCGAGATCGTCGCCGTCGTTCGCTCCGGCAAGTCATCCCCGGGCCTTCTCAGCAACGTTGGTGAGGTTCCGCCCCTCCTCCGCCTTACCGTAGCTCACCGTGCCCACGCTAGTCGCCTCCCCTATATGCTCTCACAGCCCACCGTGGACGGAGCTCTGCTCGCCACGCTGTCGGTCCCGTGCGACCGCGTCCTCCCTCACGCGCTCGCTCTCACACCCCCTGCCTCGCGCCCAGCCAAGCCACACGCGCGCTCCGCCCGCGCCCTAGCATGCCCCATTCCGCGCCCCGCAGCTATCTGGGCCATGCCGAACGGATCCCGTCGCGCTCAACTACCGCCCCGCCCGCGCGATCCCGCTCCTGGCCACGCCCCGTCGCTGCTATACTGCTCTGCTGCTGCCGCTATGGTTAGCGCAGCCGCCGCGCCTCAGCCCGCGCTTCACCTCGTCCGCACACACGCCCCCTGCGCCGGCCCGTTCCTTGTCCCCGCGCCCTGCTTCGCTCGCCGTGCCTCTGGCCTCGACGCCGACGCCGCCGATAACCCGTGCCCGCTGCTGCTGCGCGCTCGGCCTGCTCGCCCCTCCGCGCGCGCTCGTGCAGACCCGCTCGCCCCTCCGCTAGCTGCTGCGCTGCTCTGCCTGCTGCTCCCATGCGCTGTTGCTCCTTTCTTCTGCTGCCGCTGCTAAACTGCTGCTGCTCCTAACTGTCGGATGCGCTATTTCCTGCTGCTTGCTGCTTACTACCGCTGCTCGGCTGCTGCCTAGAGCCGCTGCCGCTAGGTTGCTGCGCTGCTGCTCCTCTGTACTATGGCTAGTAGTTGTTGCTCAATTGCCGCGGATGCTGCTGCTACTGAACATTGCCATGGCCATGATATGTTGTATGCGTGTGTGCTTGTGGCCGACCAGGCCACTGTCCAATGCGGCCGGCCCTTGTTTAATTAGACTAGGTTAGTTAGTGTTAATCCATTGCTAATTTAGTTTAGTAGAAAATAATATGCGAGCCACCCCTGATGATTATCTCAAATTAATTGACTTAATAAAACAGAGTCTATGACAAATGGGCCCTCACTGGCACTGTTCACCGGTTGACCAGTCAAGTCAAATATTGACTGGGTCAACTCATACCCTGGCCCCACATGTAAGCCTCTAGGTCTAGTTGTCCGTGGGTACAAAAAGTAATTTTGCTTTGTATTCTCAAAATTAATAATAAATCCAGAAAATGTTTAAATCTTTAAAAAAATCATAGAAATTAAACCGTAACTCGGATGAAAAAGTTTTATACATGAAAGTTGCTCAGAACGACGAGATGAATCCGAATACGCGGTATGTTTACCTGTCAGATGCCTCTAATTATCTGAACAAGAAACATTCCCCCTCCGGTCATCTGTCTGACACATGTCCGGAACCGGGAAAACATTCCCGATTGAATTCCCCCTTCACCTATATCGTGTAGCCTTACGTTAGGTCACACCCGGCACATCATATTGCCATGTTATGCTTTGTGATGCTTTGTCTGCTTTATATTTATTGTTTCTTCCCCCTCTTCTCTCCGGTAGACCCTGAGACCGAGGCCGCCCCTGTGATCGACTACGTCGACGACGACACTTCTTCCCTTTCAGCGAAGCTTCCAGGCAAACCCCCCTTTGATCATCTCGATATCGCCCATTCCCTTTCTCTCATGCTTGCATTAGATTTTGCTACTGTAATTGTTTGCTCCTATTCTGATGCATAGCCTGCTTTTGTAACCTGCTTATTGTTACCTACCTGGTTATCCTAAACTGCTTAGTATAGGTTGGTTAGTGATCCATCAGTAACCCCCACCTTGTCCTTGTTGCCCCTGCTTCATCATCGAAGACCCGATCAACGGGATCGAAGACCAGGCCGGCCCTAGCACCGCACATCACTTTCCCCTTAGTTGCTCGACACTACTGGGTCACTATCGAGTGCCGAGGGTGAGACCTCATCAGCACTTCTGATGTTAACCCTGTAGTGTAGCTATTCGGTCGTGGTCATCGAGGGTGATTTCCTCCTTAACCACTTCTGATACGGCTCTGTGTGCAATCCCTCAAGTGTGAACCTCGAGGGTGGATCCTCTTACGTTCACCTTGATGATTACATCGAGTGGAATTCACCGGGGGTGATTCCTCGGGTTTTCCCCTTGATGTTTGAACACACGGATACTTGGACTTTACAACTGTTACTTGGAAGGGCAGGTCGACCCTGAGGGGTACCCGCGAGTGATGTCGAGACGGGTTGACATGGAGGGTGCCCGCGAGATAATTACGAGGCGTGGCCGGGCATTCCTAGCCCTTGCCGCAAGTCCTCGAGATGGGGCAACGGGGTCACATATTTCGCGAGTCTCTGCTTGTTACCGCGTGCTCCTAATCCACTATGATTTGGATATTTGATCTGAGGGGCCTCTGGCCTGATAGCACTAACCATCACGTGGACATAGTATGGGCATTCTGCGTCGTATGCATTAGCCAAAGCTTAATAGACGTCAGCGACTGAGTAGCGCGCGCCGGGTTGGACTGCATAAGCACCTGCCTTTTTGAAGGAGGTAGCTAGGTCTGCTCACCGGCCGCCCTACTAACGCGTCTGCAGGAGTTCGAGGCGATGGCCCATGACCCTGGGGCATAGGTTTAGTCCGGCGTGCCGACCTCTCTATTAAGCCTAGGTCGGGTTGCGGCGTATTGTTTGGCCGAGGCCGGGTGTCGGTGTCAAAACCGGCGGATCTCGGGTAGGGGGTCCCGAACTGTGCGTCTAGGCGGATGGTAACAGGAGACAAGGGACACGATGTTTTACCTGTGTTCGGGCCCTCTTGGTGGAGGTAAAACCCTACGTCCTGCTTGATTAATATTGATGATGTGTGTTACAAGAGTGGATCTACCACGAGATCAAAGAGGCTAAACCCTAGAAGCTAGCCTATGGTATGATTATTGTTCGTCCTACGGACTAAAACCCTTCGATTTATATAGACACCGGATAGGGTTAGGGTTACACAGAGTCGGTTACAATGGTAGGAGATCTACATATCCGTATCGCCAAGCTTGCCTTCCACGCCAAGGAAAGTCCCATCCAGACACGGGACGAAGTCTTCAATCTTGTATCTTCATAGTCTTGGAGTCCGGCCGATGATGATAGTTCGGCTATCCGGACACCCCCTAGTCCGGAACTCCCTCACCGGGCATGACCTAGGAAAGTGTGTCCGCCCGGAGTTAATCGAGCGTGGTGAGTAAGTTGGTGCACCCCTGCGGGGAAGAAAACATCTATCGGTAGCCTGTCCTACGGTAACGGACACTTGGAGTTGTATCCCGATCGATACAACTAGAACTGGATACTTGAGGTGATAACTGGATAGTATGGCTCTGGGATTGCTTTCTCGCAGGGAGTCAAGAAAGGATCTCTGGCCGAGGTTGATAACACTACTACTACTTTACTTTATGCTTTTCTGTCTCTTCTGAATGCTGCAAGATGCTTGGAGCCGTTTGAAGATGCTAGTCTTCGATAGGCTAGGCTTTCCCCTTCTCTTCTGGCATTCTGCAGTTCATTCCACAGATACAGCCCATTTCATTGATACCTATGCATATGTAGTGTAGATCCTTGCTTGCGAGTACTTTGGATGAGTACTCACGGTTGCTTTGCTCCCCCTTTTCCCCCTTTCTTCTTCTTTCCGGTTGATGCAACCAGATGTCGGAGCCCAGGAGCCAGATGCCACCGCCGATGCCTACTACTACGTGGAGACCGCCGACGACCAGGAGTAGCTAGGAGGCTCCCAGGCAGGAGGCCTTGCCTTTTCGATCGATGTTGCTTTTGTGCTAGCCTTCTTAAGGCATACTTGTCTAACCTATGTCCGTACTCAGATATTGTTGCTTCCGCTGACTCTTGTGTTTTCGAGCTTATGTATTCGAGCCCTCGAGGCCCATGGCTTGTAATATAAAGCTTGTATTATTTTATTTGTGTCTAGAGTTGTGTTGTGATATCTTCCCATGAGTCCTTGATCTTGATCATACACATTTGCGTGTATGATTAGTGTATGATTGAATCGAGGGCATCACACAAACCCTTAGCCCCGAGGGTGGACTACTCCCTCCTCATCATGGTGGCCGCCGGGATGATGAAGATGGCCGCCGGGATGATGAAGATGGCCACCGGAGATGATTTCCCCCTCTAGCAGGGTGCCGGAAAGGGTCTAGATTGGTTTTCGGTGGCTACAGAGCCTTGCGGCGGCGAAAATTCTGATCTAGGTTAACCCCTGATGGTTTCTCTATTTATAGGATTTTTTGGCGTTGGTTTCACGCTAAGATGGGCCTCGAGGTGAGCACAACCTACGGGGGCAAGCCAGGCCTACCAGGCACACCCTGGTGGGTTGTTCCCTCCTTGTGGCTCTTCTGGCCCTCCCATGAAGCTTCGGGGGTTTCTTTTGTTCCAAAAGAAAATCATCAAAAAGTTTCAGGCCATTTGGAGAACTTTCATTTCTGCACAAAAAACAACACCACGGTAGTTTTGCTGAAAACTGCGTCAGTCCGAGTTAGTTCCATGCAAATCATACAAAAACCATATAAAATTGTTGTAAACATGGCATGAATACTTCATAAACTATAGATACATTGGAAACGTATCAGCATCCCCAAGCTTAATTCCTACTCGTCCCCGAGTAGGTAAATGATAAAAGAAATAGTTTATGAAGTGTGAATGCTAGCAAAGTGCATAAGTTTGATCAATGATAATTTCAATCACTTTTCCTAGCATCATAACAGCAACTATTTCTCATAAAACTTATCATGATAAAGTAGCAATTGAAAATGGAATTTTTGTTGTGGAATGCTACCTATCATATTCATCATAAACTCTTTTCTTTTGTAGCATGGACATTTGAACTTTTATATGGTTCAAAGCAATAGTCTAGTTTTGACATGAGGACTTCAATACTCAAGAATACCAACAAGCAACCATTTCTTTCAAAATATCAATGCTAAAATAAGTTATCCCTAGCCCATCATACTCAATCATTGATTCAGTCATGAAACACACTCGCATATTAGCTACACCCAATGCTCAAGTACGATCATAGTGCCTCTTAGTTGGTGCTTTATAAGAGAAGATGGAGACTCAAATTAAAAATATAAATTGCATAAAGTAAAAGAAAGGCTCTTCGTAGAGGGAAGTAGGGATTTGTAGAGGTGCCAGAGCTCAAAGCGAAATTTGAGGGATAAAGAACATTTTGAGAGGCATACTTTTCCCACCAACGAAAACGACTTAGAGCTCCCAACACTTTCCATGCTAGATATATCATAGGCGGCTCCCAAACAGAAAATAATTCCTTTTTCCACCATACTTTCACTTTCCATGGCTAACTGTATCCACGGGTGCCCTCCAAACCAACACTTTCCAAGTAATTTATTATTTGACAACATAAAGTAAATTGATTTTTCATTTCGGGACTGGGCATCCCTAATACCTTTGCCTTACTCTCGTGCAATGACAAGTGAATAAACACTTATTGTGAGAATAACACATCTAGCATGGAAAATATTAGCCACCCCTCACTACCTCGCGAGCGGTACGAGCACACAAAAGAGAAATTTATTTTGAATATTAGAGATGGCACATACAAATTTGCTTAGAACGGCAAAATAATACCGCATATAGGTAGATATAGTGGACTCATGTGGCAAAACTGGTTTAAAGGATTTTGGATGCACAAGTAGTGATCATACTTAGTGCAAAATGAAGGCTAGAAAAAGATTGAGAAGCGACCAACCAAGAAACAAATAATCTCATAAGCGAGCATTGAGCATAATTAACACCAAATAATGCACCACAAGTAGGATGTAATCTCATTGCATAACTATTGACTTTCGTGCTTGCATAGGGAATCACAAACCTTAACACCAATATTCTTACTAAAGCATAATTACTCACCAACATGACTCACATATCACATCATCATATCTCAAAACTATTACAAGGAATCAAGTTTATTTTGTCCAATGATCTTCATGAAAGTTTTTATTATATCCTTCTTGGATATCTATCACTTTGGGACTAATTATCATGTGTTGCTTTTGATAAGCTCAAACAAATATAAGTGAAAATCATGAGCATAATATTTCTTTCTCTCAAATTAATTTAAGTGAAGCAAGAGAGAATTTCTTCAAAAATACTAAAGCACACCATGCTAAAAAAGATATAAGTGAAGCACTAGAGCAATTCCGTAGAAAGGAGCTTCGTTGACGGGATGTGAAAGCCGCTTACCTAGCCTCCCTGGAAACTATTTGAGGACTCTATTTTATTTAAAAACTTTCAGATCTAAGTACCTTATTAAAACAGCAAGCAAAACAAAATAAAGTGACATTCCAACAATAGCACAACTCATGTGGAGAAGCAAAAACTTAGGCTCAACCGATACTAACCGATAATTGTTGATGAAGAAAGGTGGAATGCCTACCGAGGCATCCCCAAGCTTAGATGCTTGAGACTTCTTGAAATGTTATCTTGGGATGCCTTGGGCATCCCCAAGCTTGAGCTTTTGTGTCTCCTTAACTCTTTTTATATCATGGTTTCCCTAGATCTTAAAAGCTTCATCCACACAAAACTCAACAAGAACTCGTGAGATAAGTTAGTATAAACCAATGCAAAAACTTTATCATTCTCTACTATAGAAAATCACTAAAATTATTATTCAACATTGCATACTAAATTCCTATGCATATTTAATACTCCTATCCTCAAATAGAATCATTAAACAAGCAAACATATGCAAACAATGCAAACATAACAGCAATCTGCCAAAACAGTACAGTCTGTAAAGAATGCAAGAGTATCATTACTTCTTAAACTCCAAAGATTATGAAAATTTACCACACTTTAGAAAATTTATCAGAGCTTAGTTTTCAAAAAGTTTCAACATTTTATCACATTTTGACTTTTCTTGGGAACTTTTGCAACATCGATAAACTTTCTGTTTTGAAACAGCAACATGTAGACTTGCAAAATAAGCATGGCAAAGGCTATACTTGACATTTTTATTGAAATAAAAGATGCAAAACATTGTTATAAATAACAGCAAGCAAATCCTAACAAAATAAAATGATGCTCCAAGCAAAACACATATCGTGTGATGAATGAAAACATAGCTCCAAGTGAGGTTACCGATAATGTTGAAGACAAAAGAGGGGATGCCTTCTGGGGCATCCCCAATCTTAGTTGCTTAGATCTTACTTGAATATTACCTTGGGGTGCCTTGGGCATCCCCAAGCTTAGGGTCTTGTCACTCCTTATTCTCCTCATATCGACATCTCACCCAAAACATGAAAACTTCAATCACACAAAACTTAACGGAACTTTGTGAGATAGGTTAGTATGATAAAGAGAAACCATTTCACTTAGGTACTATCAAAGACAAGATTCATAATTGTTTCCACACAATGACTACTGTAGCATATCATTTCCACAATTTATATTGAGCAATATAAGCCATAGAAACTAGAAAACAAGCAAACTATGCATTTAAAACAGAATCAATCAAAAAACAAAATAGTCTGTAGTAATCTATACTCAAACCATACTTCTGCTACTACAAAAATTCTGAAATAAAAGTAAAACCTGGGTAATTTGTCTATTAATCTTCTGCAAAAAGAATCAGCATTTTATCACGCTTCTGTTAAGAATCAGCAAAAAGTTTCTGTTTTTCAGCAAGATCAAATCAACTATCACCCAACATGATCCCAAAGGCTTTACTTGGCACTTTATTGAAACAAAAGCAATAAAACATGATCAATACAGTAGCATAATCATATAGCATAATCATATGAACACACAAAAACAGTAGGTAAAAGTGTTGGGTTGTCTCCCAACAAGCGCTTTTCTTTTATGCCTTTTTAGCTAGCCATGATGATTTCAATGATGCTCGCATAAAAGTAAAGAATTAAAACATAAAGAGAGCATCATGAAGCATATTGATACGTCTCCAACGTATCTATAATTTTTTATTGTTCCATGCTATATTATATTCTGTTTTGGATGTTTAATGGGCTTTATTATACACTTTTATATTATTTTGGGACTAACCTATTAACCGGAGGCCCAGCCTGTAATTGCTGTTTTTGCCTATTTGAGTTTCACGAAAAAGAATATCAAACGGAGTCCAAACGAAATGAAACCTTCGGGAACGTGATTTTTGGAACGAACGTGATCCAGAGGACTTGGACCCTACGTCAAGAAAGCAACCAGGAGGGCACGAGGTAGGGGCACGCCTACCCCCCTAGGCGCGCCCTCCACCCTCGTGGGGCCCATGTTGCTCCACCGACATACTTCTTCCTCCTATATATACCTATGTGCCCCCAAACTACCATATACGGAGCCAAAAACCTAATTTCACTGCCGCAACCTTCTGTACCCGTGAGATCCAATCTTGGGGCATTTTTTGGAGCTCCGCCGGAGGGGGCATCGATCATCGAGGGCTTCTACGTCAACACCATAGCCTCTCCGATGATGTGTGAGTAGTTTACCTCAGACCTTTGGGTCCATAGTTATTAGCTAGATGGGTTTCTCTCTCTCTTTGGATCTCAATACAAAGTTCTCCACGATTCTCGTGGAGATCTATTCGATGTAATCTTCTTTTGCAGTGTGTTTGTTGAGACCGATGAATTGTGGGTTTATAATCAAGTTTATCTATGAACAATATTTGAATCTTCTCTAAATTCTTTCATGTATGATTGGTATCTTTGCAAGTCTCTTCGAATTATCGGTTTGGTTTGGCCTACTAGATTAATCTTTCTTGCAATGGGAGAAGTGCTTAGCTTTGGGTTCAATCTTGCGTTGTCCTTTCGATGTGACAAGGGCAGCAAGGCACGTATTGTATTGTTGCCATCGAGGATAACAAGACGGGGTTTATATCATATTGCATGAGTTTATCCCTCTACATCATGTCATCTTGCTTAAAACGTTACTCTGTTCTTTTGAACTTAATACTCTAGATGCATGCTGGATAGCGGTCGATGTGTGGAGTAATAGTAATAGATGCAGGCAGGAGTCGGTCTACTTGTCACGGACGTGATGCCTATATACATGATCGTACCTAGATATTCTCATAACTATGCTCAATTCTATCAATTGCTCAACAGTAATTTGTTTACCCACCATAATACTTATGCTCTCGAGAGAATCCACTAGTTAAACCTATGGCCCCCGGGTCTATTTTCCATCATATTAATCTTCCAACACTTAGCTATTTTCATTGCCTTTTATTTTACTTTGCATCTTTATTATAAAAATACCAAAAATATAATCTTATCATATCTATGAGATCTCACTTTCGTAAGTGACCGTGAAGGGATTGACAACCCCTTTATTGTGTTGGTTGCGAGGATCTTATTTGTTTGTGTAGGTGCGAGGGACTCGTGCGTGGCCTCCTATTGGATTGATACCTTGGTTCTCAAAAACTGAGGGAAATACTTACGCTACTTTGTTGCATCACCCTTTCCTCTTCAAGGGAAAACCAACGCAGTGCTCAAGAGGTAGCAAAAAGGATTTCTGGCGCCGTTGCTGGGGAGGCTTACGCAAAGTCAAGTCAAGATTTGATTGCCCGACAATGAGCCATTTCTGGCGCCGTTGCCGGGGAGTCTACGCAAAAGTCAACATACCAAGTACCCATCACAAACTCTTATCTCCCGCATTACATTATTTGTCATTTGCCTCTCATTTCCTCTCCCCCACTTCACCCTTGCCGTTTTATTCACCCTCTCTTTCCGTTCGCCTCTTTTTCGCTTGCCTCTTGTTTGCTCGTGTGTTGGATTGCTTGCTTGTTACGATGGCTCAAGATAATACTAAATTGTTTGACTTCACCAATACCAACAATAATGATTTTCTTAGCACTCCGATTGCTCCTCTTACCGATACTAAATCTTGTGAAATTAATGCTGCTTTATTGAATCTTGTCATGAAAGATCAATTCGCCGGCCTTCCTAGTGAAGATGCCGCTACCCATCTAAATAGCTTCGTTGATTTGTGTGATATGCAAAAGAAGAAATATGTGGACAATGATATTGTTAAATTTAAGCTATTTCCTTTTTCGCTTAGAGATCGTGCTAAAGCTTGGTTTTCGTCTTTGCCTAAAAATAGTATTGTTTCATGGAATAAGTGCAAAGATGCTTTTATCTCTAAGTATTTTCCTCCCGCTAAGATAATCTCTCTTAGAAACGATATTATGAATTTTAAGCAACTTGATCATGAACATGTTGCACAAGCTTGGGAGAGGATGAAATTAATGGTACGTAATTGACCTACACATGGTTTAAATCTTTGGATGATTATACAAAAAAATTATGCCGGATTGAATTTTGCTTCTAGAAATCTTTTAGATTGGCCATGGAGGCACTTTTATGGAAATCACTTTAGGAGAAGCTACTAAACTCCTAGATAATATTATGGTTAATTATTCTCAATGGCACACGGAAAGATCTATTAATAAAAAAGTGCATGCGATAGAAGAAATTAATGTTTTGAGTGGAAAGATGGATGAAATTATGAAACTATTTGCTAATAAAAGTGTTTCTTCTGATCCTAATGATATGCCTTTGTCCACTTTGATTGAGAATAATAATGAATCTATGGATGTGAATTTTGTTGGTAGGAATTATTTTGGTAACAACGCGTATAGAGGAAACTTTAATACTAGGCCGTATCCTAGTAATTCCTCTAATAATTATGGTAATTCCTACAACAATTCTTATGGAAATTTTAATAAGATGCCCTCTGAATTTGAGAATAGTGTACAAGAATTTATAAATTCGCAAAAGAACTTCAATGCTTTGCTTCAAGAAAAGTTGCCTAAGATTGATGAATTGGCTAGGAACATTGACAGAATTTCTCTTGATGTTGATTCTTTGAAACTTAGATCTATTCCTCCTAAGCATGATATCAATGAGTCTCTCAAAGCTATGAGAATTTCCATTGATGAGTGCAAAGAAAGAACCGCTAGGATGCGTGGTAAGAAAGATTGCTTTGTGAAAGCGTGTTCTTCTAGTTTCTATTAAAATAAAGATGAAGATCTAAAAGTTATTGATGTGTCCCCTATTAAATCCTTGTTTTGCAATATGAATCTTGATAATGATGGGACTGAATATTATCCACCTTTAATTATGATAATTGCTCTTTGATAGATTTTATTTCCTTGTTGCAATCCGTGCTAAATTCTCCACATGCTTATAGTCAAAATAAAGCTTTCACTAAACATATCGTTGATGCTTTGATGCAATCTTATGAAGAAAAACTTGAGTTGGAAGTTTCTATCCCTAGAAAACTTTATGATGAGTGGGAACCTACTATTAAAATTAAAATTAAAGATCATGAATGCTATGCTTTGTGTGATTTGGGTGCTAGTGTTTCCACGATTCCAAAAACTTTGTGTGATTTGCTAGGATTCCGTGAATTTGATGATTGTTCTTTAAACTTGCACCTTGCGGATTCCACTATTAAGAAACCTATGGAAATAATTAATGATGTTCTTATTGTTGCAAATAGGAACTATGTGCCCGTCGATTTTATTGTTCTTGATATAGATTGCAATCCTTCATGTCCTATTATTCTTGGTAGACCTTTCCTTAGAACGATTGGTGCAATTATTGATATGAAGGAAGGAAATATTAGATTCCAATTTCCATTAAATAAAGTCATGGAACACTTTCCTAGAAAGAAAATTAAACTACCAAATTAATCTATTATGAGAGCCACTTATGGATTGCCTACCAAAGATGGCAATACCTAGATCTATCCTTGCTTTTATGCCTAGCTAGGGGCGTTAAACGATAGCGCTTGTTGGGAGGCAACCCAATTTTATTTTTAGTTTTTTGCTTTTTGCTTCTTTTTAGGAATAAATATTTGATCTAGCCTCTGGTTATATTTTTTTTATGTTTTAATTAGTATTTGTGCCAAGTTTAAGGATCTTCTTGGATGATAGTTATTTGACCTTGCTGAAAATTCCAGAAACTTTCTGTTCACGAAAACAATTGTTAGAAATCACCAGAACGTGATAAAATATTGATTCCAATTGCAGAAGATCAATAAATAAATTTTCTAGGTCGTCCTATTTTGGTAGATGTTTTGGAGTTCCAGAAGTTTGCGTTAGTCACAGATTACTACAGACTGTTCTGTTTTTGACAGATTCTGTTTTTCGTGTGTTGATTGCTTATTTTGATGAATCTATGGCTAGTAAAATAGTTTATAAACCATAGAGAAGTTGGAATACAGTAGGTTTAACACCAATATAAATAAATAATGAGTGAATTATAGTACCTTGAAGTGGTTTTTTCTTTTCTTTCGCTAACGGAGCTCACGAGATTTTCTGCTAAGTTTTGTGTTGTGAAGTTTTCAAGTTTTGGGTGAATGATTTGATGGATTATGGAACAAGGAGTGGAAAGAGCCTAAGGTTGGGGATTCCCATGGCACCCCAAGATAATCTAAGGACACCAAAAAGCCAAAGCTTGGGGATGCCCCGGAAGGCATCCCCTCTTTTCTCTACTTCCATCGGTAACATTACTTGGAGCTATATTTTTATTCACCACATGATATGTGTTTTGCTTGGAGCGTCTTGTATTATTTGATTCTTTATTGTTAGTTTGCCACAATCATCCTTGCTGTAGACACCTTTTGAGAGGGACGCACATGATTCAGAATTTATTAGAATACTCTATGTGCTTCACTTATATCTTTTGAGCTATATAGTTTTGCTCTAGTGATTCACTTATATCTTTTAGAGCATGGTGGTGGATTTGTTTTATAGAAACTATTGTTCTCTCATGCTTCACTTATATTATTTTGAGAGTCCTACAAAACAGCATGGTAATTTTCTTAAATTGAGAAATTTGTCCTAAGTTAATAGGCATCCAAGATTAGTAAAGAAAAAAATTCTTATGAGTGCGTTGAATACTATGAGAAGTTGGATGCTTGATAATTGTTTTGAGATATGAAGATGGTGATATTAGAGTCATGCTATTTGAGTAGTTTTGGATTTGAAGAATACTTCTGTTAAAGTTTGTGATTCCCGTAGCATGCATGTATGGTGAACCGTTATGTGATGAAGTCGGAGCATAATTTATTTATTGATTGTCTTCCTTATGAGTGGCGGTCGGGGACGAGCGATGGCCTTTTCCTACCAATCTATCCCCCTAGGAGCATGCGCGTAATACTTTGCTTTGATAACTTGTAGATTTTTGCAATAAATATATGAGTTCTTTATGACTAATGTTGAGTCCATGGATCATACGCACTCTCTTCCTTCCACCATTGCTAGCCTCTCTAATACCGCACACTTTTCGCCGGTATCATACACCCACCATATACCTTCCTCAAAACAGACACCATACCTACCTATCATGGCATTTCCATAGCCATTCCGAGATATATTGCCATGCAACTTACCACCGTTCCGTTTATTATGACACGCTCCATCATTGTCATATTGCTTCGCATGATCATGTAGTTGACATTGTATTTGTGGCAAAGCCACCATTCATAATCCCTTCATACATGTCACTCTTGATTTATTGCATATCCCGGTACACCGCCGAAGGCATTCACATAGAGTCATATTTTGTTCTAAGTATTGAGTTGTAATTGTCGAGTTGTAAGTAAATAAAAGTGTGATGATCATCATTATTAGAGAATTGTCCACAGTGAGGAAAGGATGATGGAGACTATGATTCCCCCACAAGTCGGGATGAGACTCCGGACTAAAAAAAAGAGGCCATAAAAGAAAAAAATTGAGAAAAGGCCCAAATAAAAAAATGAGAGAAAAAGAGAGAAGGGACAATGTTACTATCCTTTAACCACACTTGTGCTTCAAAGTAGCACCACGATCTTCATGATAGAGAGTCTCCTATGATATCACTTTCATATACTAGTGGGAATTTTTCATTATAGAACTTGGCTTGTATATTCCAATGATGGGCTTCCTCAAAATGCCCTAGGTCTTCGTGAGCAAGTGAGTTGGATGCACACCCACTTAGTTTCTTTTGTTGAGCTTTCATATACTTATAGCTCTAGTGCATCCGTTGCATCGCAATCCCTACCCACTCACATTGATATCTATTGATGGGCATCTCCATAGCCCGTTGATACGCCTAGTTGATGTGAGACTATCTTCTCACTTTTTGTCTTCTCCACAACCACCCTTCTATTCCACATATAGTGCTATGTCCATGGCTCACGCTCATGTATTGCGTGAAGATTGAAAAAGTTTGAGAACACCAAAAGTATGAAACAATTGCTTGGCTTGTCATCGGGGCTGTGCATGATTTAAATACTTTGTGTGGTGAAGATAGAGCATAGCCAGACTAGACTTTGTAGGAATAACTTTCTTTGGCCATGTTATTTTGAGAAGACATAATTGATTAGTTAGTATGCTTGAAGTATTATTATTTTTATGTCAAAATTAAACTTTTGTCTTGAATCTTTCGGATCTGAATATTCATACCACAATTAAGAGAATTACATTGAAATTATGCTAAGAAGCATTCCACATCAAAAATTCTATTTTTATCATTTACCTACTCGAGGACGAGCATGAATTAAGCTTGGGGATGCTTGATACGCCTCCAACGTATCTATAATTTTTTATTGTTCCATGCTATATTATATTCTGTTTTGGATGTTTAATGGGCTTATACACTTTTATATTATTTTTGGGACTAACCTATTAACCGGAGGCCCAGCCCAGAAATGTTGTTTTTTTGCCTATTTCAGAGTTTCACAGAAAAAGAATATCAAACGGAGTCCAAACGGAATGAAACCTTCGGGAACGTGATTTTCGGAACGAACGTGATCCAGAGGACTTGGACCCTACGTCAAGAAAGCAACCAGGAGGGCACGAGGTAGGGGGCGCGCCTACCCCCCTGGGCGCGCCCTCCACACTCGTGGGGCCCACGTTGCTCCACCGACGTACTTCTTCCTCCTATATATACCTACATACCCCCAAACTACCAGATACGGAGCCAAAAACCTAATTCCATCGATCTCTTTCGCCATTTGGAACCGCTGGAACGGAGGGCTATGGTTTGGAGAATTAGGATTAGATGGCTAGTCTAGCGAAGTAGTAGATGATTATTTAAAGAGGTTAAAACAATGTGAGCGGTGGGGTTTGGATGCAAATGAAGGCGAAGGGGAGGTGAAGAAGCGAGGAGAATCGGTTCCCGATGGAAGTAAATGGGAGAAGTGGCGTGCGAGCAGTTGATTAGGCGGCTAGGTAGACTAAGCGAAAAGGCTATGCGGGTAGGCGATGAGTCGCACTGTTCGTGTACGTGCCCATCCTTCACGATAGGTGGGACCTATGCAAACAGATAAAAAATGTGTCGTAGTTTTTTTAGCGCGTGAGTGGGAGACACAACATTCTCGGTTAAGTAATACTCCTCCGTTTAGGTGAGTATAAGTCACCTTATGAAAATCAGGTTTTCCCAAAACCTTTAGGCGTGGAGCATTAACTTCCTCGATCCTCCCAGCCTCGTTAGCGGTGTTCTCTTCCTCTGCTACCGCGTTCTACCTTTCCATTTTCCTCTTCTCAAGTGTGGAATGATCTGCACGCCGTCCTTGATGCACTGAGCGACCCTTTGCATGCATCGCGGCGTAGGCGTTGATTGGGCATGCACGAGAATTTGGTTACGCTGCAATATGGATGATACGAGCGATGAAGTGAACAGGCATGCTAGCACGGAGACCTATTTCCGCTATACAATACTGGAGTACTCATGTACCTACTACTAGTAGTAGTAGTAGTAGTAGTAGTAGTAGTAGTAGTAGTAGTAGTACAACTGTGGTACACTTGATGGTCAAAATACTATTCATCTGGTCCTCACAGTGAAGTGAAAACACCCTGCGCCTGACACTAGTCCAGGCGGCGTGTTCGGGTTACCAAAGTTAGCCTCACCCTGTGCACTATGCAGTCTGTCACCGCCGCTATACAACACATTGGCGCCTCGCCTCGTCTCCCTCTCCACTCCCATAGCACCACTCCATCTCCATCTCCGTCTCCATCTCACTGTGCCCACGTGTACCGTCGCCTCACTCGCCTCCCCCAGTACCACTATTCCCTTGCTAGCCGCTCCGGCACCGACATCCTTCTCCCGTAAATCAAGCCCCTTCCAAACTCCACCATGGCGAAGCGAACGCGCAAACATCCATATGAGCCGCGATTGGAGCAATCTCCCAGTGACATCCTCGATCTCTGTTGTTCGTGTATGGATATGTTGCGCCCTGCGGCTGGCTGCATGCTCGAGGGACATGCACACGCCATCGTCAAGCGAGGCCTAAGCTTTTCAAGACACCGCTTGCTGCTATCTCGGTCTTGCGAGATTGGCTTACCATGATCTGAGGCGTGCATGATGCCCTCGACTTCAATCCGATCTCCATTAGCCAAAACTTCTTTGCAGGTATGTAGTGGGTCGCCGTACATCATTTCCCTCGACATCGATCCGATCACCATCGCCCGAAACTTCTTGGCAGGTATGTACTAGGTCGGCATGAACTCCCACTGGATGGCTGCCTTCAGAGAAGACGATAAAAAGTTGGTGCTCGTGAACTTCCAGACCTCCCATGAGATTATGCTTCCTCCGTTGGATTATATAGAGTATTACCATCGCGGTCCAAGTCATCTAGATTACTACGTCAGTTGGACGGACCTTGTTTTGCAGAAGATTGTAATCTGCCAAGTGCCCACACGACATGCGAATTACGCAGACTTCAAGCTAATTGCCTTGTTCAACCGCGGACTCGCCTATCTTTACGCCGGTGCCTTCTTTAGCTGGAGACAACTTGGCTCGCAGTGGATCATCTTCAAAGCTGATACACACTTCTGTGATGCTATTGAACACAATGGCATCATCTACGTGATCGACAAAGCAGATGGCACCACGTATTCTTTGGGACGGTAGCGTGTAAGTTGTTTCCGTCTCATGTTAATGATGGCGCCATGACACTTGTTTGAACTTTTTGTGATGATTGCCATATCCCTGTTTGAGCAGAATTTGAGTAGAACTATGGCAATGTATTAGAGACACCGTAAATCAGCTATATTTGGAATGAGTTAATTCATGCGATTGTGACCATTTCATTACATCCAATTTGTACCCTGAATAATCAAACGGTTAGGAATATATGGATATTATCCTTATTTTATAGTAATCTATATACTACTACTAAATATGAGTGTGTATCAATGGTCATGTTAGTTTCCTCATTTTCATGATGTAGAAACATGCACCACACTGTTGGTTTCATCTAACCATACATTAGGGAAGTAAATGTGCATATGGAGAACTCTATATTTGGAAGTAGTGAAATCTGCAATGCTTACCATGTGTACATACCTATATTCGCTCTTGACAATCAATGGCTAGAATAATATCCTCACAAAATTTTGCCCACAGAACACGAGTATATAACAATGCATGGTCTGTTAGTTACCTTGAAGAATTTGTTTGTGAGGACAGAACATGATTACATAACATGCATGACATGGTAGTTTCTGTGAAGAATCGATTGCGAGATAACATGAGTATAACCATGCATGGCACTTCTATATTTTGAACCCAATATACATTTCCTGTATTTTCCTCCCAGCCCAACAGGACATATCAATCTGTTTCTTGCATTATCCTACTCATACTCGAACAATGCTGATCTTACATTAACAATGCATGTCCTTTTTGATATGATGCGGTGTCCCTCGATTCTTGCCCTTTGTAATCACACCACCTTTGCCAAAAACAGGAAGCACAACTGGTTCCTCGCTCGATCGATTTACGACAAAAGGCGATGATCATTCGGACACATGAGCGGAAAAGTTATATTGCAAAACCCCACTTGTATACAAGCACCGTAATACGTGAGTATCCGGACGATGGCTATTACGTCTATGAGCAGGATACCAGCTTGTTGGGGCCTTTAGGATTTTTTAGTTGAGGCGGGTAAACAGCCTTGGTTCACACTCTCTGTTTCTCGGACTCAATTATCCGATTAACGAGGAGATCACCGTTGGCAAGGACCTTGATGGCGAGAGAGGCTCTGTTTGCTATGGAAAAGCTGTGTCTACACGGCGAGCCCTAGGAGTTCGGTAGCAAACTCCCCGATTGTCAACGATATGACTGCAGCCAAAAGAAGGTGAGAATGACAAAGGCATCCGGATTAACTTTGATCCTTGGATGTCTCAATTACGACAGCGATGATGTGGTTCAAGCCTTGAGGTTGATAGGTAATTGGGTTGTTGCATCGAAGGGTGGAGTACTAGTGTCTCCGGATCTTTGGTCATTTGAAGCGGGGCTACAAATTATGATGGTGTTGGATCATCTCTTGAATGACTTTGTTGTCTTTGCTGCTGGTTACGGATGGGTAGTTCTTTCTTTTGTTATGCATATTCCTTGTCATTTGGTCATCCTTGTCTATGCCACTCTTACTATGTAATAGTTGCTACATTTAGAATGTCATTCTAAATGCGGATCACGAGAGTCCGGCGCTGAGATGGGTGCGTTTTGGTGGTGTAGCAAGACTTCTTATGAGCTATCATGTCTTGTTGTTTATGTCGATAGTAGTCACTAGTCGGTGTTTGAATGTTGTATATATCGTTGTTTGAACTGTTTATTGTCTTGAACTCTTGGTGGGCTAAATGAGGGCATCACTATTCTCCGGTGTTGAGTATATCTCCTTTTTCAAGTTATATAATTTGAGCTCGGTGTCTTTTCGATGATGTACACTTGTTTGGGCGGTGAGGTGTTGTTGAATATGGGCGAGTAGTAACGCAATGCCAAACAGGTCAATTATGACTCTCGGGCGGGCTCTCAAAAGATCACGAAAAAAGGCCGGGCTCTCCAAAAAGAAAGAATAATGACTCTTAGGCCGACATGTGGGCGCCACCGGTGTTTTAAATGCGCTTGCGCCGAGAGCATATTAGCTGCGTGCTCGAAAATCATGCTACCTTTTCATCCCCGGTCTCCGCCCCTCCCCATCTCTGGAATCTCGATTCCTACCCAGTTCCCCAAATCCCCTCGTGTACTCCCTGTACTCAAGCGCACTATCATGTCACGGTCAACGCGGATCTCCGAACCGGAGATCCCGAGGTCCGTCCGCCTTGATCGCTGCAGGTTGTCGCTCAACGGTGGCATGGTGGCGCTTGCGACCCGCTTGTTGCGGCAAAGTGCCGATGGTAACCATCAACGGCGACCGCCTCCCGTCTCGCCGAGCGACCTTGTCAAAGCTCTTGGCATTGCGCACGGCATCCAAATAAGTGACTTGCTCGTCGAAGTCCGTCCGCCACCGGCTGATTTCTTCGTCGAGTTCGGACATCTTTCACCGCGATCGTGTGTTTGAATCTTCCGGCGTTTGTTCTGCGATGGCGCTACCGGTGAGCTTTGATCGGTGGCACCGGGATGGGGCTCGGTGCCCTCGAGCTTGAGTTTTTAACAAAGCTTACCTTCCACGGCATGCCTCGGCGTGCTTGGAACAGCGAGTCCATGAACGAGCTTATCAACGACCTTGGAGGTGAGCTCATAAGTATGTTTGTTCCTCCGCATACCGGCTCAGCGGTTATGGCATGGATGAAGAAGCCGTCCACCAAACCGAAGGTGATTGGTGTTGAGATACCAGTGCAGGAACCGGGGTTGTACTGTTCGTTGCCACCAAGGCCGCCGCGGACCACGTTAGGGATGTACCTGTATCGAGTGTTCGTGCATGTCGAAGAAGTGGTCAATCCATCAATCGAAGTCCTGCCGCCGCCGCTGGTGCTAGGGTCCGTCGACGACATCCATTACAGGAGTCAATGTCAGACTTTCCCCGTGTTGCTCGGAACGATGGATGGCACAGGGCCTACTCCATCGCGTGGCGGAGGCCACTGATTCTTTGGGAGAGGAGGCAAGGCTGGCTGCCTGGATGTGCTCTAATTTGAGGTAACAACTAAATCTTGTCAGATACTAGTTAAATCCGAGCTATGGGTGTGAAGCACTGATATGCCAGTACATTTGATTGTGACCTGTTCTAATTTTGTACCTGAACTTTTTTTAGAAAGGGATGTACGTCAACTTAATGTGCTAGCAGAACTTATTGTGTTGTCTGTCTGTTTTCTTTGCACAACAGTCAAGATATTTCCCCGTCATTGATAAAGACGATGAACCGTTATGTACAACTTCGTTGGTTTCAACATAGCCCTTCCCGTAGCGATCCACTGCTTCCATCCTGATTGTGCCGCTGCGTGAAATTTTTGTATGCAAGTTCGAGTGTGCTATGATGTTCTATATGATTGTGTCAACTATATAAGTTTTACTAAGCATCAGCAATGCATATGGCTGAAAGATGTATTCTGAGCATCGACCGATGGGTCTCTCTCTCTCACACACACACACGCACACACACGCGCACACGCACAAGTGGGACCCGTTGAATTATTTATTTGCTCATGACAGCTTTTAATTAGGTTCCACTGTAATCTAACTTTTTTTTAAGTTATTAATTGAGCTAAGTGACTTCAAAAAGTTATACAGAAGCCTTGTTTGGGCCTTTCCGGCGTCGCTGAATGTGGGCTAAGTAACCATGTTAGGTTGTACTGTACTACACAGGCCTTTTTTTCAGCATCAACAATGCAACTGGGCCGACAGTTGTACACAATATCCGGGTCAACTTGTTATTCTCCGCCCCACTGGGCTGCAAAACTTTTCTAGGAGGTATGCATTAGGCTTAACAAGAAAATGAACTTTAAGAAATAATAAATGGGATGTAATTATAATAACTGGACAGTTACTATGCACCAAACACGTAATTAGTTTGAAAAATATATTATTTTTGGAATTTGAAAATTTTAATTTCATTACTTGTTGCGCGCGCTATATTTCTTTGGATTTTAACATAATACAACTTTATTTTGAAATTATATTTAACCTGACTAGAAATTTCGGATAAAAATATTTCGGATCCCATCAAAATGTGGGAATTTTTTTTGAATTCTGTTTTGAGCGGTTGTTTGAAATTATTAATCGTTGTCCTAGCTAGAAGTTGGGCTGTATTTTTAACAAACTGTAAATGGGTTGTAGTAAATTCTATTAGAATTAAAAAATGAGATGTACATTCTTACAAATCGCAAATGGGCTATACGTTCTCTGTCAAATCCGAGCTGTGGGCCTACTAAGTTGATGCGTACCAAGGGCTTTGCCAACTTAGTCAATATAAACGATTCTAGCCGCAGTGATCGTACGATGTCCATCCAACGGCCGTAGAGCTTCTTCAACCTCTGGTATTCTTGTCCAGTCGCCCAAAGCAGCGCCGGTCGTGTCGCGTGCTCCTGCCTCCCGTGGCCGGCTGTGATGCCGCGGAGGCCTCACCGCCCCGTACTACTCCAACCGCTGGCCAGGTCATCCCTCCACTCACCCACACCCCCTATTATTCTACGGCGACGATGGCCTCACACCGCAGCCGAACCAGTGAACCCTCGTACTCCTCTCCGCGCGGGCTTCCACTGCTGCATCTCCCCGGCTCTGCGTCGTCCCCATCCTAGGCCTCGCCGTCGTCCAGACCACCGCCCTGGTGCTCTCGGCGCGGTGTGGTCAACGTGGTCAACGACCGATTTCCATCGGAAGAGTACTGTACGTGGAGATGCTGACAGCTGGGTCCAGGCGGCCGCAAGAAAGTGCCTCCTTATTACGCGCAAAATAATTATTCCTCCACCTGACAACAGGGACCCACCGGACGGGCCAACTTATTTCGCGAAAAAACGTTTCCCCGATGCTGGGACCCACGGACGGGCCAGCGATTTCGAAAAACGTTCCCCGCTATCGGCTCGGACCCACCGGAAGTGCCTCCTTATTACGCACAAAAATGAATACTCCCCCGCTAGCTGGGACCCACCATGGTGGGAGGCTACCTTAATGGGCCTACTAAGTTGGTGGGACGGGGCCTTTGTCAACTTTAGTCAATATGAACGATTCTAGCTCCAAAGTGACCAGACGATGTCCATCCAGCGGTCGAGTGCTTCTTCAACCTCTGGTCTTCTTGCTCGGCCGCCCAAACCGCGCGCGGTCGTGCCTCGTGCTCCCGCCTCCCGTGGTCGGCTGCGATGATGCGGAGGCCTCACCGCCCTACTACTCCCACGCTGGCCGGCCATCCCTCTACTCACCCACACCCCTGTTATTCTGCGGCGATGGCAACCTCACACCGCAGCGAACCAGTGAACCCTCGTACTCCTATACGCGTGGGCATCCACTGCCACGTCTTCCCAGGCTCCATGTCGTCCCCTTCCTAGGCCTCGCCGTCGTCCACCGCCCTGGTGCTCTCAGCGCGGCGTGGTCAACATGGTCAAGGCGGCTTCCATCGGACGTGGATCAGACGTGGAGAGGCCGATAGTGGGTCCATGGCCGCAGCAAGGAAGTGCCTCCTTATTACGTGCAAAATAATTATTCCTCCACCTGACAGCGGGGACCCACCGGACGGGCCACCGTATTTTGCGCAAAAAAAAAAACGTTTGCCCCTGACTGCTGGGACCCACCAGCTACATCTTCGCACGCAAGGAAGTGCGTCCGGGCAAAAAAAACGATTTGCCCCCTGACTGCTGGGACCCACCAGCTACATCTTCGCACGCAAGGAAGTGCGTTCGGGCAAAAAAAAACGATTCGCCCCCTGACTGCTGGGACCCACCAACTACATCTTCGCACGCAAGGAAGTGCGTCCGGGCAAAAAAAATGATTCGCCCCCCTGATTGTTGGGACCCACCAGCTACATCTTCGCACGCAAGGAAGTGCCTGACAGTTGGGACCCACCTGGTCGAAGCGTACGTAGCATTGTCATTCTGGTCGCGAACGTGTACGTACATATATACTGGTGGATGTAGAGGCGCCCACGTGTCGTAGTAAGCGCGCGACGTAGCATGTACACGCACGCATAAACGCCAGGGTGCAAGAAAGAAAATACGGCCACATATGTGTACATACGGGCGGGGTCTCGAATGCCTACTTGCGCATATGTACGGCCAGGGCTCGTGTACATGGCTGGGTCGGAACGGAGAAACAACGTCGTCGTCGTGTTCATGGGGAGGCAACGGAATGCGTCGTGTTCACGGGAGGCAACGGCGGATGGGAGCCAACCGGTGGGTCGAAGCGAAATGCGTGGTCGTGTTCATCGGGAGGGCTTGGGACGGGCAGGCGATGAAAACGAGGCTGGCATACCGCAAAACGGAGGAAACAGACCTCCCACGTCGAGCGGGTCTGTTGATCGGGAGGGTGTGGCGCATCGATAACGGAGAAACGGACCTGCTACGGTCGAAACGGGGTCTGTTCGCCGGGAGGGTGTGGCGTACCACAAAGCGGACGAAATGGACCTCCTACGGTCAAACGGGGTCCTGTTGATCGGGAGGGTGTGGCGCATCGCAAAACGGATTTAAACGGACTTGTGTTGGGCGCCACGGTCGTCACGGGGTCCTGTTCATCGGGAGGGTGTGGCGTCGCAAAGCAGACTCCATGGGATCTGTTCATCTCCACCGTCGACCTCCTCCGGCCTCCAAGGGCTACCGTCGACCTCCTCCGGCCTCCACGGGCTTCATTCATCCAGCCTCCACCGAAGCGCTACTCCACCGGCTCTTGCTCAACCACCCTCCACTATCTACTGTTCATCCAGCCCTCCATACCACGGGTCCTCTTCAACCACCCCTCCACGGGCACCCTCCACCGCTCTCGTTCATCCATCCTCCACACCACGGGTCTGTTCAACCACCCCTCCACCGCCATCGTTCATCCAGCCCTCCGCCACACCACGGGTCCTGTTCATCCAGAGGCAACGCCACCGCCACGGTTCATCAACCCCCTCCTCCCGCAACGCCTTTGTTCATCCCATCGATCGGCTTGATTAGCAAAGCAATAGCGAAGAATCGCTCGATCGGGTTCAATTAATGACCATCGATCGATCGCTCGGGTTCGAGAACGCGAGCTCGCGGTCTGTCGCCGGGTTGATTAGAGCCCAACGCCTCGCTCGGGTTGATTAGAGCTAACGCCGCACACACGCAGCACAGACGTGTACGAGAGAAGCGCGATCGCTCGGACCCGACCTCCCACCGTAACGGAAACTCCCGAAATTTTCCTCCCCTCGCTTCTACCACGGTTTTTCCGTCATGGACGGCCCAAAGAATGTCATGCAGCTGCGTCTCCGGCCCGCCCAGGACGAAAAGCCCATTTTCTGTCATGATTTTTTGTCATAGAAGTAGGAGCCCACCACATCTATGATGATACCGGGTTTTGTCACAATTATCATCATAGAAGTGTCATATGTATGACAGAAAAAGAATTCGTTCGGCCCAAAATGTCACTGATGTGTCTTTTTTTTGTAGTGATACCATGACATAGTTGGCGATCACCGCTCTCCATTATTCAATCCCCAGTCATTCATTCATCCATTGTTGATGGCGTGTTTGGCAGTCGTAGCAGCCGGGCCTGGCTAGCTCAAGCCTGGCTCACATGAGGCTAGTTGAGCAAATGCAGCCTCTTAACCAACATGTGCAACCTGTTTGGTTGTCTTCATTTAGTTCTCACACATTAGGGGATAGCTTAGCGCACGGTATTTGGTTGCCTGCTTGTGTACGCGCAAACACACGGCCTGCTGTTTGGTTGCATGCAACGCCTGTTGTCTGATAACCTCTTCAGCGTGGTGGTGAGGTTACCAGCACACAACGGCGTCCGGAAGAACACATACAACAGAACATAGTAGTAAGCAGTTATCAATGTTGTGCCACTCATAAATAGATCAGTTCAAACGCAAAGCAACTCGATATTAAACTAAAGCAGTTGGAGCATATGACAGGCTGTCCTAAGCATTCACGGCGAAGGCGTTGTCGTGCCTCCCGCACTTGGTCACCACTTCAATGCCATCGTCATTGAAGACGATGACCTTCAGCATGTCGGGAGTCAGCAACTTGAGGTCACCATGAAGCCTATCTTGATCTGATGGACGGCGGCGAAGGTGTACCAACCCTAATCAAGGGTGACCCTGTTGTTCAACAGCTGGACAGTGACTCTCCAGGAGCAGCCGATGTTCGTCTTCAGCTTGAACTCCTGCAGCACGGACAGGAAGTGCTTTGTGAAGTCCAGCGGCATAGGCATGGCCTCGAGCCAGAGGGCCATGATCACCTTGCAGAAGTTGGTTGGCCCTCCACCTCATGGTAGTGGCCGTAGTTCCGGCGCTTGTCGCTCAGGGACTCCTCCGGCACGTCATCGTCCGTGACCGGGCTCTGGACGGGCCTCACCTCTGAGGGCGACACCACGTCCTTGCCCTTGTCCTGATCCTTTGATGTCAACCACCTCCTTTACCTTGTTCTCCGTGTCGATATGCATTATGAAGATGTTCGAAGGTTGGGTCAAGATCTGCATTATGAAACTTGCAACACTGCCATTAAAACCTATGCTCGTGTGCTCCTTTATTTACCCACCGTGACGGTCACCACTTACCCACCACCTCTCTGTCTCTCACTCTTCCTCCAACCCAACACCACGAACTCCAACAACAAGTCGAAGAGGTGGCTATGGAGGTGGAAGAAGAAGATGCGGTGGCGATGATTGTGAGGGAGCCGGAGCTAGGACATCGAAGCCTTCCAATCGATCTGGACTCCGGCGAGGAAGAAGAGACGGTGGTGCAGGTCGAGGAGAAGGCTAAGACCAAGTCCAAGGCCACCCGCCGCTCCAATCGCCTCTAGGGTCCCCAAGGCTAAGATCTATGCGTACTATGTAACATTAAACCTAATCCCCATTCCTATTGTACCCCATCCGGATCGGGAGCCTCATATCTACCGGTAGTCATGATGATGTTATGATCACTCCTATGGTGTTTACCCCGATTCCCCATTCCCCTAACGAGGATCGGACCTAAACTCGAATCGAATGCGAAGTAGTAGGTGCGAAGGGAAAACATTGCTTACCGCCATTGGCGAAGTGATGTCGCGGATGCCGGTGAAGGTGGCCGGAGGTTGATTTGCTATTATCCGATCTGCTGCACGCTGCCGCCGCCGTCGATGAGAATGGGGAGATGGGAGAGAGATCGGTGAGGGTAATAACTGCCGGCGCTTCGGGAAGCAACACGGCTTCTCGAGGGTGGCTCCTTGCATGCAGCCCCCGCCGCCCACATGAATTCGCGGGCCTGGCTCGCGGGAAACTATCGATTCGAGCGTGCCTCACGAGACAGGCCCATAGGTGCTTTAAAGTTTGTGCCATGCAGGGCGCCTAATAGTGTATGCTGGCAACCAATCAGCCTGTTTTCTTACCGCGCGGCCCTGGTTGGACCTTATGCGGGCAACCAAACGCGCCCTGATTGCTCCTCCACACACGACACCAATTTTTTTTTCTGGCACACAAGGAAGAGCGTGTGCTTGCAAATTAATTAGGGTACTGCTATTACTTGTACATATATACATGATTAATTTTTCTGCTATCTATTTGTAACATGGATCATGCCTTTTTTTACATCTGGCTTAGATAACTAATTCCTGCTCTCTTCCTACTTGACAAAAAATACAGACATTTGCAAATTTGAACGTGGCTCCCTCATCCTCTCGACCAACTAAACAAACAATAAACGACACAAACGACGGCGGCTGATGATACATCAACAGTGAAAACCCCAAAATCCCCTCCATCAAAACCCTTTCTCATGGGCCCAAAATCCCAAAATCACACATCAGAGAGAGGAGCAGCAGATTTGCATCACGTATCGGGATCCATGGCTTCAATCTGATTACAATTTCATTGTCTGGATCATGGGCTACGACGGCTGCAACAACTTCAACCTCTGCGGCAAGAAAAGGAGGAATAGGAGGCAGCATCAAAGGAAGCAGAGTAGGCGAACTGACCAGAGAGAGACATAGGGTTTTGGGTTCGTTTGCCTGGTCCAACCCAACCGAGCCACGTCACAAGACATAAATCTCTCTATACTGACCACAATACCACGCCACGTCACATAGTGTTAACCGAAACCAGGCTAAACCGCTTAAGGGGAAATTTACCTAGTTTTGAGGATTTTAGGGTGTAAATTGTACCAAATTCAAGTCCGGGGTTATTCATCCATCAAGCCACACTTGAGGGTGAAATATGAACTTCTTTCATTCGAAAACGTGGTTGAAGCTTAAGGCCTTGTTCGGCATGCAGGTTCATAAAACGAAGGAATATAAAACCGCATAGGAATAGTGTTGGTTGTACAGTTCAATCCCGCAGTTCCCCACAACAGAGGAATAAGAAAAGAATCTCGATGTTTGAAATGTAGGAAATTAGCAGGAGAAATCTACACATGTCGGCCCCATCTAACGATTTTTATGTGAAAGAAGTATAGCTCGGTGCTTGCAACTTGCACAAATCACCTATTCTGACCATGATGTGGGTCCCATGTAGAAGTTAAAGCAGCCGCTTCCTTCCCGTGCCTCGGCCCTGTCAAAAAATAAGAGCTCCAGGCAGATGTTATTTTTCCTTTGAAAACTGCGGGTGGAGGACATTTTCGAGAGGATGGGCTGACAGCGATTCCTTCGTTCCGAACGGTGCGAAGCAAATCTTTACCTAATAATAAAGCAAATAGGTATTCTTGGTCACGACATATTTCCTGGTGTGTGGGCTACGCATTGTTTCTATTTTTTTTTTTGAATATCCCTTGCATGGGCCACTGGCCTGCTATGCTCTACGGTTTGTGCCCTTGACTGCACATGTCAACAAAAAGAGAAAGACCCGATAATTGAGGACATGAGCGCCCCAATAAAAGAAGGTTGGCTCTAATAAAGAAAATGGATTTCAATTGCTGAAAATAAAGGAGCCTCCATTCAATGGAATTGTGGGCTGTCATGGCGCTAATTGATTCCCTAATAATTATCATGAGCTTCGATTAACCGGGATTCTGGGAGACAAAAATTCAAATGGCGAAAATAAAGGAGGGACACACGTGCCTCCATTAAATGGAATTCCGGGCTGTCATGCCCGCTAATTGACTCCTAATTAAAATGAGATTAATAAAGGAGAAGATGTTGCACACTACTCCCTCCGTTCCTAAATAATTGTCTTTCTAGAGATTTCAACAAGTGACTACATACGAAGCAAAATGAGTGAATCTACACTCTAAAACATGTCTACATACATCGGTATGTTGTAGTCCATTTGAGATGGCTAGAAAGACAATTATTTGGGAACGGAGGGAGTATATACATATTAAAGTTAAAGTAAAATAAGTAAATAAATAAGGCATACAAACATGTCCACACCCAGTTTTTCTAAACAAACACGTAAAAAAATTATTTAGAGGTGGATATAAATAGATAGGGTTAATTTGGATGCTTAGATGCCATATATAGACGGGTTACTTTCGACAATAAATAACTTAGTGTTGGGATAGACCAGCAGAAAAATTGTGGATGTCAAGTTATGTGAAAAAAGCAATTTTTGTTTTTAGTAACCATATGGATAATTAGAATTTTGTTGTGGTAAATTTTAACATCTCAGTGTTTGTAGGAGTACATGGTTTTCTTAGTTATTGTATTGACTTCTCATGTTATGATCAGAAGTCTTATAGATGTTTATAATGTGGCAAAAAAATAGGATAAAAACATCAAAGCTTGTGTATTTCTTTGACCAACTTCAGGATAATGTTTTGCTCAATTCATTAGATACGCTCAGAACAAAAATATCACAAATGAAAATTTTGTAATAATTTCTTTAGGTTCAGAATTTGCAAATTTCTCCAACTTTGATAATGACCTATGCAAACTTTTTTTCTAGATTATTTTAAAATAGCACAAAGTAATATCAATGAGCTATTTCTCGATAATTTAGTAATTCTTATTTCTAAGTCAATGAACAACATGAAAAATAATTCTATAAAAAAATTAAATTCGTTATTTTTTTGAATGTAACAACCTCGGTCCTGTGAACATTCATGCCCAAGAATTCTGGAAATTTTAAATTCATCTCGATTTTATAATGTTAATTAATAAACTTGAAGTGAAAATAAATGTGCCATTTTATTGAATGGTAATGAACTTTGTATCATTTCATTCTTCAATCAATTCTATGTGTCTTCAGTGATTATTCAAATTTGGACAAACCGGTCAACGTTGGTGCTCAAGAATTCTGAAAAGTTCTATTATGTCCCCGTTCTTTCGATTGGCGCGTTGTGTTTTTTAATAGGACGACACAAAGCTATTTTTTCTTCCATTGCAACGCACGGGCATATTTGCTAATGTTTACTTTAGAAACAGTGTTCCT
Source organism: Aegilops longissima (assembly GCA_021605205.1). Classification (NCBI taxonomy): domain Eukaryota; kingdom Viridiplantae; phylum Streptophyta; class Magnoliopsida; order Poales; family Poaceae; genus Aegilops; species Aegilops longissima. The sequence continues at coordinate 320,152,678 of CM038680.1, read as the reverse complement.
GTGGAATTTCTTATTTCTGCTCATTTCCTACGAACCGAACTCGGCCTAAACGCGAAGAGCGGTCTGGCACGTTATACAAGCCCAAATAGAATTCGGCCTAAGTCCACGTCGGCCCATCCGCATATGACGCCTATAGAACTGTCTAGAGAGTAGTACACGAGTCGGCCACTCCTCTTTGACCTCCACCCGATTCGCGTCGATCGAAAGACATCCCCGATTCCCCACCCACCCACCGAGCCCTAACCCTAACCCCAACCCCGGCGACCGAAGATGCCGGCGACGGCGGGGCGCGTTCGCATGCCGGCGAACAACCGCGTGCACAGCAGCGCGGCGCTGCAGACGCACGGCATCTGGCAGAGCGCCATCGGCTACGACCCCTACGCCCCCGAGAACAACAAGCAGCAGGCCCCCTCCTCCTCCGTCTCCGCCAACGCCGCAGCCGCGGCAGCCAACGCCGCCGCCGAAGCCGCCGCGCCTCCCTCCTCGGACCCCGGGGCCTCGTCGGAGAACGCCTACACCAGCTTCCAGGGCCTCCTCGCGCTCGCCCGCGTCACCGGATCCAACTCCGACGAGACCCGGGGCGCCTGCAAGAAGTGCGGACGTGTTGGCCATCTCACCTTCCAGTGCCGCAACTTCCTTTCTGTCAAGGAGCTTGCCATGGATGACGACATCCAAGCTGGCATGTTGTCCGCGGCGCAGGCCAAGGCCAAGTTCGAGGAGATCACAAAGAAAGCCTCTGGTGCCGGAGACGCCGACGAGGATGGTTCTGACGAGGAAGACGAGGACGAGATTGACAGCGATTCCTCTGACTCGGATATTGATCCCGAGCTGGAGAAGATAATTGCTGAACGGGAGCGTGCCAAGAGCCGTGGAGGGAAGCGGTCAGGGGAGGAGGACAAGAAGACAAGCCGCCATAGGAGCAAGAGCAGGGGAAGATCGAAGCACAGGAGGAGCAGGAAGAGTGACAGTGAGGATGATTCGGAGGAGGAGAGAACTAAGGACAAGAAGAAGAATAGGCGGAAGAAGCACAGATCCTCAGATGAGGATAGCGAGAGTGACTCTGATAGGAAGAGGCACAGGAAGAGTAGGAAAGATAGGAAGAGGCGGAGGACCCACCGCCGGAAGGATGATTCATCAGATGATGATGAATCTGGAGGGGAAGGGAGGAGGCATCACCGCCACCACAAGAGGCGTCATCACCGGAGGGATGCATCTGGTAGTGACAGTGATGGCAGTGAATCCCCACATGGAAGAAAGCGATCCAGCAAGAAGAAGAGCCAAAAGAGGTCAGAAAGCCATGTATTGGGTGAGGATGAGCGACATTGTCCGCAAGGGGCAAGCCGCTCTGGAGAGAAGAGTAAGGAGCATAAGAGGGGCTAAAGTGGAGCGATGAAGCGGTAAATTGCACTCATCAATGATTGCAACAGTGCTTATCCTTTGTTATCTGTCCTATCAAATGGTTGTTGCATTTTAAGCATGATTCTTAATATGTGTAACATATTTGTGTATTACTGCTTGTCAGTGGCTGAACTATCCATATATGCATAAATGGTGTTGCCTTGAAATCAGTAATTTGTGCATATATTTAATAAGAATCTTTCAAATAGTATACTCAGGCTTTTGTCATTTCTATGTAGTATTGCAAGGTAGCTTTAGCATACCACTAACTATAATATTGCAGTGATGGAGCCTGTAAAGCAGGCAGGTATATCAAGATTGGCCTTGTATAAAGCTCTTCAGTAATCAGGTGGTAATAGGCTATTGGGTGGGATAGCTTATGCGGTTTTATGCATAACTCAGATGTTTCTATGCTTGTATTTCAGTTTTTCTGCAAATTCGTGTGCCGGAGACCCGTAGTAAAATCGGTACTGACACATATATTTCGTCGGCATTTCTAAAAGTCTGATGTGAGATCAGATGATTTATTGTTTCAGACATGGCAGCTCTCTATATAATTGGTTTTGAGTTGACGATGATGATCTATACTATGATTTTGATTTAGACAACTTGTACCGATCCCCGTTGATTTAGCAGGATGATTTTCTAATGTCTAGTTCTGAATCAATGTAGCTTCGGGGATGAATATATCTCTTACATGCCTTTGTGCATACATTAGGGTGAGTTGGAGAACCTGTTACAACACACTTGCATGACAAGAATTTGATCTTTCGTTGGATTTAGTATGTTACGGCTACCAACATCAAACTATGAATTCTCTTTTGCTATTTAATGTGTTAGTTTAAAGTCTATTGAAGTGTTTTTCCTTGGTAGTGAGTATAGTGACTTTAGTCTGCAGTTTAACTTCCATGGAAAGTTACTCCACCAATGTCATGGTGGGGTGTGATCTTTTTCCTGCAGTTTAAGCGTTGAAGTATATTGGACTTGGGGGGTCCATTCTAGAGCAAAGCCTTCTTTTGCTCCTCTAAGGTTCCACTACTTGTCTAAGAATACACAATTTTTCTAGCACTGTATGTTCTAATGAGTGAGCTTCAAAAGGAAAGAATAATACTAAGATGTGACGAGATGAAAACTCTCCAATACAGATCTGTTATCTTTGTTCTGTTGATTGCCGTTAAATTATTGCTTAATATTGCTCTATATATAATGGTACATGTATTCCCAATTATTTGTTTTGCATGTACGTAGTTTTCTAATCTGGTAGAATCATGGCAGATGGCAGAGTTGTTGTTACAACAATGCTGAAAACACACCTGCACCCGTTATCTGAAGTGCTGCTTTACTCTTTGATGAACAAAAGATATATTTCAAGAGAAGTGCGCCTGCACAGCTGCTTCAGTTGTTAAGATATAATCTCTTCGGCGTACATCCTTTTAGGTTCTTTTCTCTAATGGCTTTCAGACTGGATAAGGGTGTGGGCATATTAAGTCAAGCGAGCTAATAGCGCGTCAAAATTTCAGTCAGTCAGGTTCTCAGATATTGTCCTTTGGTTGGTAAATTTTATGTTAACTCCAGTGACTAACTACTGAAGTGTTTCCACTGCACTCCTTCCTTCCCAAAATACAAGGAACGTAGATGTTGTCTAAGTTAAACTTTTTAAAGTTTGATCAAGTTTAACCATCTGTGGTACCAAATAATGATGAATATACTGGTGTCCTTTTTTCTTTTACAATATGAATAATACTTATGTTGGTCTGATATTGTCCAGAAAATGATTCGCAGGGCCCAGCGAATTCAACGAAGCTGAGTTTCCCCTTGAGAGCATCTACAATAGACCCAAACGTTAGCTAAGTCCTTGTACAATGCAAAGTGCTTTGGCCAATGCTTATCTCTAGGAGGGGTGCCTAATTAAGTGTTTACCCTGTATAAATAAGCACACACAGATGCAGAGGCCGGGGGTCTTTCTTCTTTTCTAAAAAAAAAATTAGCACTGGTCTTTAAGAAAAACCAGTCTGTCTTTTCAAGCACCTTGTACAAGGCTTTAAAGCAGTTTTAGATGTGAAAAAGAAGGTTTTAGGTACCAAAAAAGTTAAATTTTTTGCAGTAGACAAAACATTGGGTATCTATAATTTGCCCTTTTTCTTCTCTACTTCATAATTGCATACATATTCAAACAACTAATGACATGATAATTAAGAGTGTGTTTGATTCTCTGCATGGATTTTGACCCCCTTTACACGAATGGCCAAGTGGAGCTTGGTTGGGGGTGATACAACTACTGGGCCATGTTCTGCACGCCATTTGGTTGCCCACAAAGCCCCAAGCTGCAAGAGAGCAAAAACAACACAACGCCGTTTGGTTACCCACAAAGCCCCAAGCTGCAAGAGAGCAAAAACAACACAACATACATAATTAAGTGTTTACTTTGTACAAATAAACACCGATCCTTAAAAAAAAGTTGGTCTATCTTTCCAAGCACCTTGTACAAGACTCAAAAAGATGTGAAGAAAGCGAAAGTACCTTTCTACACCCAGGAGCAAATGCTCCTTGTATGAACAGTAAATCAAAAAATAGAAAAAATATTCAAAAGATTCTGGAAAAAAATTGTGACATACTTTCAGAAATGTTTGTTGTGCACGCAAAATTTCATCGCGGTGTGCCAAAAAAACAAAATCAGAGCTCCAAAATGCTTTTGTAAGTAATATCAAAGCATCAATTTTGTTTTTTTACCACGCCTCCACCAATGTGATTTTGCGATGAAATTTTGCATGCACAACAAACATTTGTGAAAGTATGCCATAAAAAAAATTCAGAATTTTTTGAATTATTTTTGAATTTATTTGATGTTACTGTTCACACCAGGAGCATTTGCTCCTGGGTGTAGAAACTCCACGTCCTGAAGAAAGAAGGTTTTAGGTACAAAAAGGTTCAACTTTTACAGTGGGTACCTATAATTTGCTCTTTTTCTTCTCTACTCCATAATTGCATACATATTCGAACAACCAATGACACGATAATTAAGAGCGTGTTTGGTTCTATGCATGGATTTTGATCCCCTTTACACGAATGGCTTGGTTGGGGGTGATATAACTGCTGGGCCATGTTCTGCATGCCATTTGGTTGCCCACAAAGCCCCAAGCTGCAGGAGAGCAAAAACAAATGCCCAACAATGCATAATTAAGTGTTTACCTTGTACAAATAAGCACCAGTCCTTAAGAAAAACGGGTCTATCTTTCCAAGCACCTTGTACAAGGCTTAAAAGCAGTTTTAGATGTGAAGAAAGAAGGTTTTAGGTATCAAAAAAATTCAACGTTTATGGTGGGTACCTATAGTTTGCCCTTTTTCTTCTCTACTCCATAATTGCATACATATTCAGGCAACCAATGACATGATAATTAAGAGCGTGTTTGGTTCTCTGCATGGATTGTGACCCCCTTTACACGAATGGCCCAGTGAAGCCTGGTTGGGGGTGATACAATTGCTGGGCCATGTTCTGCATGTTGTTTGGTTGCCCACAAATCCCCAAGCTGTAGGAGAGCAAAAGCAAATGCACAACATTGGTTACAAGTATGTGCTCCTCAGATGCAACATGACATTGTTTGGTTACGTGCAGACATGTAGTGTGGTAATCCCTTCTTCGAGTGGTGAGGTTAACAACACACACTAAGCATAAGAGCAACAATACAGAACAAAGATTAAACCACATTGCTAAACAAGCCTAGACATACTGAAGTTGAAGTAGCACTACTGAAGTAGAAATAACAACATTAAAACCATGGTAGTTCACCTCACACACGCTAACGAACCAAGATTATAAGCCTTTACCCATCGACCATGGCAAGGGCTGGCTTGTGCTCACCGCACTTGATGGCACCTCTGTGCAGGAACATTCAAAGACGGTGACCCTGGAAGCATCCTGGCTGAGGACCTTCAAAGTTAAGAAGTAACCGGTCTGCAGTTGGTGAGCAATGGCGAAGCCTGGCCACCCTTGATCCATGGTAAGCCTCCCGTTGACACGCCGAAGCCTGAACTACTAGCTGCAACCAGTGTTTGCCTCCAAAACGATATACCATAGGACGACGCCCAGGTGCTAACAAAAATCATTGGGGATGAGAAGTAAATCTAACACATGTTCTAAGGGATACTTTCCTCATGGAAATGGCCAACCTTCGTCAGCCTTTCCCCTCCGCCTATTGGAGTTGTTACCTTCTCATGCATCCCTCGAGCAGCTAGCATCACCAGCATTGCCGAGGACCAACTTGCCGGCATAACACTGTAATGAAGAACATAGGTTGAACACAATACCACATTTCTAACATATTACACATGGACCAACGTGCATGTCAATGGTGATATGCACTGAGTTGTGTAGGATCATAGCAATGTGCATGTGAATGCTGATGTGTAGGATCATAGCAATGTGCATGTCAATGGTGATGTGCACTGAGTTGTATAGGACCATAGCAATGTGCACGCCAATGGTGATGATCTTCATTGCATGCTATCATGTAGAAGGGGGAGCCAATACAAGGATCAGAACTATAATGTGTAGAACAAACCCTCGTGCCAACGATCAGCCTAATACATAGATTGCACAACAGTGTAGATAATTGCTCACAATACCGCAAAATTGAAATGACCCCACTGTGACGCCCGGGTAATTAAGCTACAGTAACCCGCACTAATGATGCCACGTCACCTCGGCTACTGTTGACAAATCTCGCGTTAGATCGAGTCCGTTTCAAATTTTTCAAATTACAATTAGCAATAAAAGTTTCCAAAATTTTAAAACAAAATTGTTCGGTGGTTGCTAAATCTTACAAAGGTAATTGTGGTGAAGTAACCACATTTTTAGAAAATGCCTAAGCAATTTTAAAAATGATTAAAATAAAAATAAAAAAATAAATTGCTAAGAAAAGAAAAGGCCCTCTGGGCCACCCGGCCACCGGCGGCCTACCAGGCCGCCCACCGCCCACTGATCGCCCCGCCTATAGGCCACCCCCGACCGCTAACCCTAATCCCTCACTCCTCGCCCGCTCGGATGGGATCGATCCTCCTCCCCACGCCGCCCCACTCCTCCTCTCCCCGATCCAATCGGGATCGGACCGAGCGCCACCGACCGCCTGCCAGCAACCACCCCCCGCCCGCCTCGCTCCTCCTCCTCCTCCACCGCCGGGCAGGCCCGCCCCTCCTCCCGCCCCACCGAGGCCGAGCCGGACCTCGGCGCCCGACGCCACCTGTCGCCCACGGGCGTGCCTCCCGGCCCCCCTCCCGGCCCGCCCTGAGCTCCCTCAAGCCAGCGCCGAGACCTGTGATAACCCCGTGAGCTCGACCCCTCCTCCTCTCCCTCGTCGGGCGACGCCCCTCCGGCCCCTCCGGCTTCCCCAGGCTCGACCGCCTTGTGAAGCTCCCGTCGCCTGTTCGTCCCCACGCCGTGCTGCTTCCTCCCGGTCCCTCCGGTTCCCCGATCCCTCCGCCCGAGCCCCTCCCTCCTCCTGTTCGTGAACTCCTCGCCGCCCGTCCGCCGCCCGATCTCCCCCTTTTCTCCCGAGCCGCCACGGGCCTCCCGTCGCCCTCCTCGGCGTCGCTCACATGCTGGGCTGTGGCAGTGGCATCGGCCACTTCGGCCGCCCAGCGCCCAGCCGGCGGGTCGCGCCCGATTCAGGCACGCCAGCCACACCCTCCCATGACGCCTGCACCCTCCCATGACGCACGCCAAGACCATAGCCACGTGCCTCGACTAGGGGCCCCACCCAAAAACGATTAAAAGAAATGTTTTATTTTAAGCAGAATCAAAAAATGATTTAAAATGAATTAAAAGTAATTAAATTAATTAACTAAATAATTAATTAATTAATTAATTGGATAATTAATTAAACTAATTAATCTGGATTAATTAATGCTAATCATTAGTTAACTTAATTACCTAAGTTTAATTAACTGATTAGGTTAATTAAGCTATTAGGGTATGACATGTGGGACCCACACTGCAGGTTGACTTGGTCAACCACTGTTCTGATGACGTCAAGATGACCTCATCTTGATGTCATAAATGATTTTTCGAAATTAATTAATTAATTAATTAAAATTCCAGAAATTAATAAAACCTTTTATAATTCATAACTTTTAATCCGTAGCCCGGATTAAAATGTTTTCAACATGAAAGTTGCTCAGAACGACGAGACGATTCCGGATACGCAGTCCGTTCGTCCACCGCACGTCTCTAACCTATCGAACCTGCAAACTTTCTCCTCCGGTTCGTCTGTCTGACAGACGTCCGGAACCGGGATAACTTCCCGGATGCTTCCCCCCTAAACCAGTACCCCTCTTACCACGTTAGGGCACGCCTAGCTTCGCTTCTTGGCATGTCATGCATCGTTATGCATCTGTTATCGTGTATTCATTGTTTCTTCCCCCTCTTCTCTTGGTAGACTACGAGACCGGCCGCTGCGGTGGCCGTTCGACTACAAGGTCGACGATCACTCTCTCTTGCCGAGCAACCGGGCAAGCCCCCTTTTGATCATCCCGATATCGCCCATTCCATTCTCTTATTGCTTGCACTAGATTTTGCTATGTTATTGTTGCTCCTATTACATTGCATAGCCTGTTTATTGTAACACGCTTTGTTACCTACCCGCTTATCCTAAACTGCTTAGTATAGGTTGGTTAGAGACCAAAGATGACCCCCACCTTGTCCTTGTTGCCCGCTTCATCATTGAAGACCGATCAGCGGGATCGGAGACCAGCCCCGACACCGCACATCACTTCCCTTAGTTGCTCGACACTACTAGGTTACTATCAGTACCGAGGGTGAAACCTCTACAAAGACCTCCGATATTAACCACTGTAGTATAGTTATCCGGTTGTGGTCATCGAGGGTGATTTCCTCTTTAACCACTTCCGACACGACTGTCGTGCAACCCTCAAGTGTGGACCTCGAGGGTGAATCCTCTTATGTTCACCTTGATGACTACATTGAGTGGAATACACGGGGTGATTCCTCGTGTTTTCCCTTGATGTTTGGACTCACAGTTACTTGGACTTTACCATTGTTACTTGAAAGGCGGGTCGACCACGAGGGTACCAGCTGCTTAATTATGCAGTGATGTGGAGGCGGGTTGACTGGAGGGTGCCCGAGATACTTACGAGGCGTGGCGGGCATTCCTAGCCCTTGCCACAAGTCCTCGAGACAGGGCAACGGGTCACATCTTCGTGAGATCTGCTTGTTACCGCTGTTCCTAATCCACTACGATTTGGATATTTGATCCGAGGGCCTCCGCCCGATAGCACTAACCATCACGTGGGCTAAGTATGGGCGTTCTGCGTCGTATACATCACGAAGCTTATTAGACGTCGGCGTCGAGCGGCGCTGGCCGGATTGGGCTGGAGCGCTGTTAGGCTAGGTCTGCTTCGGCCGCCCTCGCAACATGCAGGAGTTCCGGGAGATGGCCCATGACCCCAGGGGCATAGGTTTAGTCCGCGTCTTGGCCTCTCTATTAAGCCTAGGTCGGGTTGCGGCGTATTGTTTGACCGAGGCGGGCATGACCCTGGAAAGTGTGTCCGGCGGAGTTAAGCGGCGTGGTGGGTAAGTTGGTGCACCTGCAGGAAGAAAACATCTATCGATAGCCCTGTCCTCTGATAACGGACGCTTGGAGTTGTATCCCGATCGATACAACTAGAACTGGTTACTTGAGATGAGACATGGATATGAGAATTGGATTGTGATGATAAGCGGATAGTATGGCTCGGGATTTCTTTCGCAGGAGTCGAGGAAGGATTTCTGGCCGAGGTTGATAACACTACTGCTGCTTTAAGATATGTTACTCTACTCCCTCTTGTTTGCTGCAAGATGGTGGTTTCCGGAAGTTGCTAGTCTTCGTTAGGACTAGGCCTTCTCTCTATTCTGGCATTCTGCAGTTCAGTCCACTGATATGGCCTTTACACATATATCCTTGCATATGTAGTGTAGCTCCTTGCTTGCGAGTACTTTGGATGAGTACTCACGGTTGCCTTGTTCCCCCTTTTTCCTATCTCTACCCGATTGCTGCAATCAGACGATGGAGACCAGGATCCAGACGCCACCGCCTACGACGACTACTACTCTGGAGGCGCCTACTACTACGTGCAGCCACGGCGGCGACACGGGAGTGACCTAGGAGGATCCAGCGGGAGGCCTGTCCTCTTCGATCTGTATCCCGGTTTGTGCTAGCCATCTTATGGCACCTTGTTTAACTTATGTCGTACTCAGATATTGTTGCTTCCACGACTCGTCTATGATCGAGCACTTGTATTCGAGCCCTCGAGGCCCCTGGCTTGTATTATGATGCTTGTATGACTTATTTTATTTGTAGAGTTGTGTTGTGATATCTTCCCGTGAGTCCTTGATCTTGATCGTACACATTTGCGTGTATGATTAGTGTACGATTGAATCGAGGGCGTCACAAGTTGGTATCAGAGCCGACTGCCTGTAGGAATCCCCCTTCCACACTCCTTGGCCGAAGTCGAGTCTAGACATTACAAAACTTTTACTAACATGGCTGTGTGTCTTATGGGCACACGTCGCCATTGGGTGGTATTAGGATCTTTTACTCCTCGACCTTTACTCTGGGGTTCTGAACTCTCTTCTATTCGGGTTAAATGAAATTCTAAAAACAAAACTAACTTTAGGTTCTCGCAAGTACCTTCTCCCGGAGAGCCCCTCACTTCAGATGGTCGTCTGCTAATCAGAAGATTCCGAAGATACTATCTGATGTCCTCTCGAGGCCTTGAGCTCATCACTTATGCTATACCTGACCACCGATAAATCCGTATGGATGACTACTTACACTGGCAATTCATACTATCATCCCCCATTGATCTCGTTGTTACAAGATACCCCGAAGTTTTCTCTATTGTTCCGAGAATACTTCGTGCCTCTATAGCAGTTCTTTGCCACATGAATACCCCCCTTCAAATGAGTCCTCGACTCGTCGAGTATCCGCTCAACCCCAGCTTGTTCATGTGTTTATAAAAGTCTTCAAATTACTATTCGATCACCGAAAATCCTCTGGAGCCTTTGGCTCTTGAAATCCTTGCTTGCTTGCATTACGGTTAATCCCATAAGTCTCGTAGTCATATTGACTTTCCTTGTCATTATCATTTTGGGTCTGTTGACTCAATATGTTTGCGAATAACCGCAATCATCATTGATCCTTATAAATTACCTTTCTGGCTGAGCTGCCATTCTTTTACCCGGAATTGGTTCTTGACCAATCCAATTTCCGTTGATTGTACCCTAAGGCTATTCAACTTATCCCCCCTACATCAGAGCATTGCTTCTGATCCCTTGTTTTGGGAATCATAATTCATTTGCATTTGACAATTGAGTTAGTCAGTTGTTTCTATAATTTGATCTCCTTGCATTCTTCTTCCTCTAGATGAGTACTTATGCTCACATCGGATCCCTTGTGGACCACCAGATCCTTTGTTGGATTTTATCTGACAACGCCCTTCATATTCAATAACCTTGTGAGCTCATTCTCTGATACATAATGCCTTGGTAAATTGCATCCTTCCCTTTTGCCAACCATGCTCCGCTTTCGAGCTAGTGGTATTTACTATTGAAGCTTGTGGTATATGTTTCCGTGTTACCCTGCCGGGTTGAACCTATGCCTTCCTTTATATGTGTGAACTCGGAAGTTTACACGAGTCATACTCATCTGGTTTTTCACCAGGTACAACTTTCAACACTAATGCCTTTATCAGAGCGAGAAGTGAATGGAAGGGTATGCATTGGAAAAGTGGGAGTCGACCTTGAACTTTGTGTTCATGCCCATGGACACGATGTAGATCTTATCATTAAAATTTCTCTTAAATTAATTATTCCTTTGGTATAAGTTCGTCTTATATCTGGGATCTGGCCTTTTGCAATCGTGGTTCCGACCATGATTGTTCTTCTTTGATCTCATTTCTCGGACAAGTTAAAACAATTGTCTCCTATGGATCAATACACCAGTCCAACCTTTACTTTGATCTTGTGTCGAGTATTACCCCCCTGGTATCTCGAGTTTGTCATGGAACTGCATAACTTTTTATGAGTTCTTCAAGTGCTACCTTCCCACTGATTCCAATTTTTCACGGGCTCTGAGTTTTAAACACTCAAAGACACCGATAAATGAACCGAGTCCGCACTACGGTTCAACAACTCTTCAGTGAGCTTCTATAAGTACGAGTTGGTACCCGATCACGCCGTTCCTAGTCTGTTTGGCTATATCGTTGTCGTGATGATTTTAACTGTTCTACCCGTTCCTTCTTCATGGAACACAATTTTCGACGGTGAATTAACCTTACGTCGATCCTCATCGTCTTATCATTTCACCTTGGACAACAAGCTTGGTATCGAGTTTGTGTCGTACCCTTGGTTCTAATAACCTTTCACTTCATCATTACGTTGACTTGATGTCGTCGCTGTTTGATTACATCTGCATGAAATCGCCGACAATTGTGTCGTGAACACCAACATTCGAGCTCATCCGGGATATCAACTGAAATCATGATGAGAAATACCATCCTTGCCCTCGATGATTTGCATTATCATCGACCACTTTATTGCCTTCCCACCAACACAAGGTTGTTCGTGTTTTGTGTAAACCTTGAGATCCCTGCTATCCAGCATTTGTTCTTCTTTACCTTGGAGTAATACCATCGGTTAATATCAAGGATGTTGTGAGGACTGCTCCACCTCTTAAGAAATTCTTGGTATTGAGATGCTTCTCACCATCACCATTCTTTCTTGGTCCCCGTGTTGCTTCCAACCGGTGTACCAACAAGTGAACGGTGCTGTTTGAATTCTGCCCTTCTAGCAAGCCTCTTGCTTTGAAGTGAAATTCTTAGGCTATCGATTATTGAATCACCATTCTGACATTGGTCGTGCAACCCAACCCATCGGGCGCACCTTTCAACCAATGTTTGCTTGTGTATGTTTTCCTCGAGCATATTTCCTAGTATCATTTGTTCCGACAAATGTTATCTCCTTGTTCACTTAATTGTGGAAATCCATCTTTTGAGAATCTCGATGAATTACCGTTGAGTTCACCAGAAACCTCCTTGTCCTCTCCTTGGGTTAATGATGGACTTTTGTTAACGGAAAACACTCCATAGTTCATTTTCCCGAGAATCTTACAACGACATCTCGTCAATTTGCGTTGTACCTTTTCTTCTCAGGTATCCTAAGCCTGAGGTACCCTGACACCAATCGGATCTGAATCTCGGTCAGATATGATGGTTGGGACAACTTTCAAGAGTTATGATGTTGATCCTTTGATGACCCGGTAGCATGATGTCATGCCTAGCACTTCATTGGAGGACCTATCATTATAGATTCCTTTTCAGCGAGGTTATCCATTCCTCCATGAGGGAATTGTAATCTTGATTCTACAAGTTATTCCAGATGGATCCTTCGTGGTTCCAAAGTCTGATCTTCACCTGAAGGCCATGTCAATGCTATCTCGTAGCATGTCTGTGATACTCTGATTTTCAACAAGAACATTCGAAGCCCAATGCTATATGTTCTTGCTCAATTAACCAAACACCGTTGTATGGGTAATGTCATGAAATTTCTCTCCCCTTACCTAAAGGGTTTTCTACATTATCTCCTATCGTGGATATCTTGCTCTGCTTATCCTTGGGAAGGATATACCCCTGAAATATGTGCTTAAACACATTTTTCCTTTCCATTGTTCGGTTTAACCTAATGTTCACATTTTCCTTCCCATGGGTCTGTTTGACCCTTCTGGTGACCTATATAATCTAGCGGTGATAATCCTCTGCTTAGTTAAGCACCTCGTTGTACCACTCGTAAGTAAGACCCTATTACTATTGTTGATGACATTAGGTAACCACCGATGGGCGAGAACCTTGCTTATTGGTCCGCCTCGTTCAACGAGCGGGAAAATGGTTCTCTTCGTCTCTCGCCCTTGGTACCTATGTTGTTGCCGACATGACCCTCGAGTCTCCTCGACATGCCTTGCTTACATGATCGTGCAAGATGTCACCACCTCCCTACCTTCAACCCACATGGTGGGCCCATAACCACAGGTCCTTTGGATTGAAACCGACCGTCCAAGACACCCCGATTCCAAAGTTATTCTCGACGTGGCCTCGTATGTAATTCACGGGCCACCGTCATAGTGATCTATTCGGTATCGACGCGATACTTACTCTCGCTACTCTGAACCCCTTCTCACTCGTTCAGGCTTCGAGCAACTACCTACCCGCTTGGGGCCTATTATGGTACCTTCGTACCTTACTCTCGAGGTATCTCATAAGTTCAACTCGAGAGTTAATCTTATACTAATTCATGGGTTACCCCCAGTTTGTTTCCCTTAGAAGCATTGTGTCGAAGTGAGCGGCCACTTTTCTTTCGTAAGTACGATGGAGTTCCCGAAGAAATGATGTCCAGTTTATCATGATGCATCGGAATAAAGAATTGAAGACATCAGCGAAGGGGATTAACTTCTTCGAGAAGATCCCTTAGATTATCGTAACCAGACCTTTCCCCCTTGCTCCCCTCTTAAATCTCGGGACGAGATTTCTTGTAGTGGAGGAGAATTGTGACGCCCGGGTAATTAAGCTACAGTAACCCGCACTAATGATGCCACGTCACCTCGGCTACTGTTGACAAATCTCGCGTTAGATCGAGTCCGTTTCAAATTTTTCAAATTACAATTAGCAATAAAAGTTTCCAAAATTTTAAAACAAAATTGTTCGGTGGTTGCTAAATCTTACAAAGGTAATTGTGGTGAAGTAACCACATTTTTAGAAAATGCCTAAGCAATTTTAAAAATGATTAAAATAAAAATAAAAAAATAAATTGCTAAGAAAAGAAAAGGCCCCCCCATCTGGGCCACCGGCCCACTGGTGGCCTACCAGCCGGCCCACTGCCTGACCGACCGCCCCGACCTATAGGCCACTCCCCGACCGCTAACCCTAATCCCCTCACTCCCTCGCCGCTCGGATGGGATCGATCCCTCCTCCCACGTCGCCCCACTCCTCCTCTCCCGATCCAATCGGGATCGGACCAGCGCCACCGACCGCCCCGCCACGGCAACCACCCCCCGCCTCGCTCCCTCCTCCTCCTCCCACCGCCCAGGCAGGCCCGCCCTCTCCTCTCCGCCCCCCACCGAGGCCGAGCCGGACCTCGGCGCCCGACGCCACCCGTCGCCCCACCGGCGTGCCTCCCGGCCCTCCCCCCGGCCTGCCCAGAGCTCCCTCAAGCCCGCGCCGAGACCTGATAACCCCCGTGAGCTCGACCCCCTCCTCCTCTCCCTCGTCGGCGGCCTTCCCCCCCCCTCGGTCCCTCCGGCTTCCCCGGGCTCCACCGCCCGTCGAGCTCCCGTCGCCCGTTCGTCCCACGCGCCCGTGCCGCTTCCCTCCGGTCCCCTCCGGTTCCCGATCCCCCTCCGCCCAGAGCCCCAGCCCTCCTCCCCGTTCGGCGAACTCCTCGCCGCCCGTCCCGCCCCGATCTCCCCCTTTCTCCCGAGCCGCCACGGGCCTCCGTCGCCCCCCCCTCGGCGTCGCTGCTTGCTGCTGGGCGCGCGTGGCATCGGCCACCAGCCGCCCAGCGCCCAAGCCGGCCGGGTCGCGCCCGATTCGGGCAGACGCCCGCACCCTCCCCATGACGCTTGCACCCTCCCCATGACGCCTTGCACCGTTGAGCCACGTGCCTGACTAGGGGGCCCCACCCCAAAAACGATTAAAAGAAATGTTTTATTTTAAACAGAATCAAAAAATGATTTAAAATGAATTAAAAGTAATTAAATTAATTAACTAAATAATTAATTAATTAATTAATTGGATAATTAATTAAACTAATTAATCCTGGATTAATTAATGCTAATCATTAGTTAACTTAATTACCTAAGTTTAATTAATCTGATTAGGTTAATTAAGCTATTAGGGTATGACATGTGGGACCCACCTGGCAGGGTTGACTTGGTCAACCCTGTTGCCTGATGACGTCAGCATGACCTCATGCTGATGTCATAAATGATTTTTTTCGAAATTAATTAATTAATTAATTAAAATTCCAGAAATTAATAAAACCTTTTATAATTCATAACTTTTAATCC
Organism: Aegilops longissima; assembly: GCA_021605205.1. NCBI lineage: Eukaryota > Viridiplantae > Streptophyta > Magnoliopsida > Poales > Poaceae > Aegilops > Aegilops longissima. Next base: position 320,137,172 of record CM038680.1, on the reverse strand, counting down.
GTGGCGGATTAAAATGTTTTCAACATGAAAGTTGCTCGAGCAGCGAGGCGATTCCGGACACGCGATCCGTTCGTCCACCGCGCGTCTCTAACCTATCGAACCTGCAAACTTTCTCCTCCGGTTAAATGCATCGGCAGACGTCCGGAACCGGATAACTTCCGGATGCTTCCCCCTAAACCCGGTACCCTTCTTACCACGTTAGGGCACGCCTAGCATCGCTTCTTGGCATGTCATGCATCGTTATGCATCTGTTATCGTGTATTCATTGTTTCTTCCCCTCTTCTCTTGGTGACTACGAGACCGACGCCTGCGGTGGCGATTCGACTACTGGTCTTGACGATCACTCTCTCTTGCCGAGCAACCAGGCAAGCCCCCTTTGATCATCCCGATATCGCCCATTCCATTCTCTTATTGCTTGCACTAGATTTTGCTCTGTTATTGTTGCTCCTATTACATTGCATAGCCTGTTTATTGTAACCTGCTTTGTTACCTACCGCTTATCCTAAACTGCTTAGTATAGGTTGGTTAGAGACCCAGATGACCCCACCTTGTCCTTGTTGCCCTGCTTCATCATTGAAGACCCGATCAGCGGGATCGGAGACCAGGCCCGACACCGCACATCACTTCCCTTAGTTGCTCGACACTACTAGGTTACTATCGAGTACCGAGGGTGAAACCTCTGACACCTCGATATTAACCACAGTAGTATAGTTATCCGGTTGTGGTCATCGAGGGTGATTTCCTCTTTAACCACTTCCGATACGACTGTCGTGCAACCCCTCAAGTGTGGACCTCGAGGGTGAATCCTCTTATGTTCACCTTGATGACTACATTGAGTGGAATACACGGGGTGATTCCTCGTGTTTTCCCTTGATGTTTGGACTCACGATTACTTGGACTTTACCATGTTACTTGGAAAGGCGGGTCGACCACGAGGGTACCAGCGTGTAATTGCAGTGATGTGGAGCGGGTTGACTGGAGGGTGCCCATGAGATACTTACTGGCGTGGCGGGCATTCCTAGCCCTTGCCACAAGTCCTCGAGGCGGGCAACGGGTCACATCTTCGTGAGATCTGCTTGTTACCGCGTTCCTAATCCACTACGATTTGGATATTTGATCCGAGGGCCTCGGCACGATAGCACTAACCATCACGTGGGCTAAGTATGGGCGTTCTGCGTCGTATACATCAGCGAAGCTTATTAGGCGTCGGCGTCGGGCGGCGTGGCGCGGATTGGGCTGGAGCGCTGTTAGGCTAGGTCTGCTTCCGGCCGAACATAGCGTGTGAGAGTTCGGGGAGATGGCCCATGACCCCTGGGGCATAGGTTTAGTCCGCGTCTGGCCTCTCTATTAAGCCTAGGTCGGGTTGCGGCGTATTGTTTGACCGAGGCGGGCATGACCACGGAAAGTGTGTCCGGCGGAGTTAAGCGGCGTGGTGGGTAAGTTGGTGCACCCTGCAGGAAGAAAACATCTATCGATAGCCTGTCCCACGGTAGCGGACGCTTGGAGTTGTATCCGATCGATACAACTAGAACTGGTTACTTGAGATGAGACATGGATATGAGAATTGGATTGTGATGATAACTGGATAGTATGGCTCTGGGATTTCTTTCTCGCAGGGAGTCGAGGAAGGATCTCTGGCCGAGGTTGATAACACTACTGCTGCTTTAAGATATGTTACTCTACTCCCTCTTGTTTGCTGCAAGATGGTGGTTTCCGGAAGTTGCTAATCTTCGTTAGGACTAGGCCTTCTCTCTATTCTGGCATTCTGCAGTTCAGTCCACTGATATGGCCTTTACACATATATCCTTGCATATGTAGTGTAGCTCCTTGCTTGCGAGTACTTTGGATGAGTACTCACGGTTGCCTTGTTCCCCCTTTTTCCTATCTCTACCCGATTGCTGCAATCGAGACGATGGAGACCAGGATCCAGACGCCACCGCCACTGACGACTACTACTGGAGGCGCCTACTACTACGTGCAGCCCACCGGCGGCGACCGGGGAGTGACCTAGGAGGATCCCGAGGCAGGAGGCCTGTCCTCTTCGTCTGATATCGGTTTGTGCTAGCCATCTTATGGCACCTTGTTTAACTTATGTCTCGTACTCAGATATTGTTGCTTCCGCTGACTCGTCTATGATCGAGCACTTGTATTCGAGCCCTCGAGGCCCCTGGCTTGTATTATGATGCTTGTATGACTTATTTTATTTGTAGAGTTGTGTTGTGATATCTTCCCGTGAGTCCTTGATCTTGATCGTACACATTTGCGTGTATGATTAGTGTACGATTGAATCGAGGGCGTCACACCCACCACCCCCAAATTTAACCCCATACCCTAAATCGACATCCAAATTGAGCCCTGCCACCAAATCGGGCACGAGAGGGCTTACCGCCATCGGGCCTTAGATTCACATTGCTTAACTTCTTCCTTCCCCATCATGACATCGTCGAAGTTCATCGTCCCTGAGGCCTAGGTGCTTTAACATCTCCTTCAGTTTGCCATCCTCCCCAGGTCTGGTTGCCGTGATTAACCACTGGATTCAACCATGGTTGGGGTTCTGCATCCGTGCCTATGAGGCCACATTACCTGCACCACCTCCTAGAGGCAGCATGGGGCGAGAATGATAGATATAACATGGAACTCTCACCAGGGATCAAGTTCACCGCCAGAGTATGAAAACCCTAACATAGAGTGTAAAAATAATTTGAAGAATACAAATATGCTACTCCCTCCGTTTCTAAATACAAGACCTTTTTTTATAGATTTCAATGCAGACTACATACGGATGTATATAGATGTATTTTAGAGTGTAGATTCACTTATTTTGCTCCGTATGTAGTTTATATTGGAATGATTATATTTTAGAGTATTTAGGAATGGAGGGAGTATTTCCGAATCATCATTTTCTTTTTAGACTCCGAATCATCATTTTGTTTTTTTAGGGAGAATCGTCATTTTTTTAGGCAACCTCGCAAAGCTTTATTATGTCGTCACAATGTTTACAGGGACGAATGCAATTCCATCTGGCTGGCCTAACCAAACATGGCGGCCAGCTCCCAAATTCAACGCATGCTTTGCTAAGTTGTGAGCATCAAAGTTTGAGCTCCTAAACTGATGAACTAAATTACAAGAAGTAAAAGAAGAAATTTGTAGTTTGATCTCACTAATTATTGGGCCATAAACCGCAGCACTGCCTCCGTCTACTTCCTGTACCACCCCTTTGCAATCTGTAGCAGCATAAACCCTTGCAACATTCAGATCAGTGGCAAGATCAAGGCCCTCTCTTACGGCCAAAGCTTCAAGTGTGGTTGGATCAGAAATATGTTTGAAGATAAGTGATAACGCCCCTAGAAACCTTCCGTCTTGTTCTCTGCAGATCGCAGCCACAGCTCCATATCGCCCCCCTCGGCCTACCGCAGCATCAACATTCAGTTTTGTGAAGCCATCTGGAGGGGCGATCCAGCCATATTGACGTCGTTCAACTCCTCTCGTCCCTTCCCTTGATGGCAGTAGGATTTGAACTTCGGACAGGTAAGAGTTGATAAAACCATGCGTTGTTTAGGGTGTCTTGAATATACCTTCATAGATAGCTTTTCTTCTCGCCCCCCAAATGGCCCAAAGTGACACTGCAAAAGTGACAAAATCATCCACAGATAAAGCGTTCTGCATCGCAAAAAGCCACTGTTTGGGGCACTCATGTTGGTGAATGCTTAGTTGATCCAATATCACCTCAGGGGAAAGTGCCCACATGCTGCGAGACATTGGGTAGTTCAACAATGCATGCCGCCAAGAGTCGTTCACTCCGCACAGAGTACAAGCCCCGGTCGTAGCCATATTTCGTCGGTGCAGCACCTCCCCCGAGGGAATCGATTGTCTAGCCAACCACCATAAAAATACCCTGATTTTTGATGGTACACATGTTCTCCAAATTGCCTTCCAATCCTCATTGTTTCCCTCGCTGCTAGATGGTGCATCCCTACCTTCAAGACACCCTTCTCTGTCATATTTAGTACGCACTCAACATGTGGTATGCCGAGCCTACAAAAAAATTCCCTCGAGGTTCTTCACTCCACGCCCAAAAATCATCAACCCGTCTAGTGCAAAGAGGTATTTTGAGGATGGCTTCAACATCAAAAGCAGTGAACGCAGCTCGAATGAGATCCTCCCTCCAGGAAGCCGTGGCCGTTTCAATCAGGTCTGATACCATATGTGGAGGTGCTTGAAGCAGTGAAGTGATCGGCCGTTTAAAACTTGCACGTGGTATCCAATTGTGGTCCCATATTCTGGTAGTAGCTCCATCCCCAATTCTTCTTATTATTCCTTGCGCCAACACATCTCTACCATCTATAACGACTCTCCAAATCTGAGACGGGTGGGATCCCAATTCTGCTTGGAGGAGCGATGCCCCGGGATAGTATATTGCCTTGAGCAGTCTAGCACTCAAGCATTCTGTATCATTCAGTAGCTTCCACGCTTGTCTCGCCAACAAAGCTAGATTGAAAAGCTCAAGATCTCGAAAACCCATACCTCCCATATGCTTCGGTCTGGTCATAACATCCCAAGCAACCCATGCTGGTTTGCGCTTCCCACGCTTGCTACCCCACCAAACTGACAGATGATAGATGTAACATTCTCACAGAGCCCTCTCGGCAGCCTGAAACAAGACATAGAGTAAACTGGGATTACTTGCGCCACTGATTTAATGAGGATCTCCTTTCCTGCAGCCGACAAGAGCTTCTGCATCCATCCCTTCACTTTCTCCCACACTCTATCGTGCAAATATTTGAACGTGCCATTCTTTGACTGACCCACATCTGTCGGCATTCCCAAGTAAGTTCATTAAGTGATTCATTATGAACATTAAGTTGGTTCTTCACTTCTTCTCTTATTCCTTGCAGGTACCCTCTACTAAAGAAAATTGATGATTTTTCAGAGTTAACTTTCTGCCCAGATGCATTGCAATAGATATTCAGTAGGTTTGAAGCACTTTCTGCACCCTCCACACTAGATTTGAAAAGCAACAGGTTGTCATCTGCAAATAGAAGGTGCTTACGGCCGGGACCGTAGGCGCCACTTTAATACATGTCAGCGAAGATGACTGAGAACTGGATTTCAGGAGGCACGAAAGGCCCTGTGCTGCAATAAAAAAATAGGTAAGGTGAGATAGGACCTCCCTGTTGAATCCATCTGGATGGATAGAAACGTTCAAGTCTTTCTCCATTGAACAACACTGAAAAAGGATACTGAAGAAACCATAGCCATTACTGTATCAATCCAACTTGCTGCAAACCCCAATTTCTCCATCATAGCCTTCAAATAGGTCCACTCTAGCCTATCATAGGCTTTCATCATATCGAGTTTCAGGGCACAATAGTTGTTATTTGTGACCTATTTCTCTTCATAAAATGTAAACATTCATAAGCACAAATAATATTATCTGTAATCAGTCTACCTGGCACAAATGTTGATTGCTCTTCTGAAATGATCTCTGATAAAACAAGCTTTAGTCTATTTGCAACAACCTTCAATGCAATCTTATAAAGCACATTGCACAAACTGATCGGTTTGAACTGAGAGAGGAGGTTGGGATTAGTCACCTTCGGAGTCAGTACTAACACTGTCTCATTAATACACTTTGGGCTCTCCTCCCCTTTGACTGTTCTTAGTATAATTTTCGTCACATCTTCTCCACATAAATCCCAATGCTTCTTATAGAACAAGGCGGGAAAACCATCGGGTCACGGTGCTTTAGTAGGAAACATCTGGAAGAGTGCATTTTTAACCTCAGTACTGGTACATGGCGTGCACAGATCTGCATTCATGGCATCGGTGACCTTGCGAGGTACGTGATCTATGACATCCTGGATGCCCTGCACTCCTTCTGAAGTATACAAATTTTGGTAAAATGCATTCACCATGGAGCTCAACTTAGCCAGATCTTCCACCAATATGCCCAGAGAATTTTCTAGGGCCCGGATCATATTCTTCTTCCTCCTTAGGTTGGCACAGAGGTGAATTATTTTTGTATTTTTGTCCCCCGGGGACAGCCAATCAATCCTTGCCCGTTGTCTCCACATAATTTCTTCGCGGTGATAAAGTTATATGAGTCTCTCATTGGTCTTCATCTCAATATGTGTTGGTGCAACCCGGAGTGGATCACCCCGAAGTTCTTCCAATTTCCTCTTCAGCTCCTTAATCTCCTTTCTTACACTCCCAAATGTCTCTTTACTCCACTTTGATAGCCCTGCAGAAACACGCATTAGCTTGTTGTGAAGATCTTGAGCATTATTGCATGTCCCCGCTGCATCCCATTCTGACTGAACTGTTCCCTTCAGTGTCTCATGCTTCTCCCACATTGCTTCATACTGGAAGGTGCGTCCCTGAGGAAGCCCTTGCCCGCGCCCAAGATCAAGAAGCATTGGACTATGTTCTGACGTCGCCGCCGTTAAGTCCTCGAGGCTGTCTGATGGGAACCGAGCTAGCCATTGCACACTTACCAATGCACGGTCGAGTCTGCATTGAGTATAAGTTCCTCCAACCACCCTCTTCTCGAAAGTCCAGGGCCGTCCTTTATAACCAATATCTAGCAGCATGCATACATCCACTGTTTCTCTAAAGGCTTGTATCTGCGAGTTACTCTGCATCCCAACTCCATCATGCTCACTTGCACGTAACACTTCATTAAAATTGAAAGAGCGTTAAGTCGGCTAGAGGGGGGTGAATAGGCAATTTTTATGAATTCTTCGCTGAGGAAATTCCTAAGCGAAGAACTACTTGCAGTGGAATAAGTACTCAGATGAAGACATAACATAACATAAGCACAGTCATCATGATGAAATGAAAACAAACACAGAGTACAGAAAGCATAAGCACATGATAAACATGATGAAGACAAACAGACTGAAGAAATTGAACTGAGGAAATAGAGAAAGTCTTCAGTCAAGGTCTTCAAACAGATATGAACAAGCACACAACACAGTAATGAGGCAATGGAATGGTTGAGGAAATAGAACCAGTTAGCTCGGTGAAGACAATGATTTGGTAGACCAGTTCCAACAGCTGTGACAGTTGTACGTCTGGCTGGAGTGGCTAGGTATTTAAACCCGAGGACACACAGTCCTGGACACATAGTCCTCACCATATTCTCCTTGAGCTAAGGTCACACAGACCTCGCCCAATCACTCGTGGTAAGTCTTCAGGTGAATTCCAAACCTTCACAAACTCGATCACTCGGCGATCCACAATTTCCTCTTGGATGCTCTAGACCATGACGCCTAACCATCTGGAAGATGCACAGTCTTCAAAGGTAACAAGCGTCGGATCCACACATGATCAATCTCTTCAGTAATGCTCAATCACTTTGGGTTTGTAGGTGTTTGGGTTTTCCTCACTTGATGATTTTCGCTCAAAGTCCTCGGAGGATGGGATGCTCTCAATGACAAGTGTCAGTTTCTCTCGGAGCAGCCAACCAGCTAGTGGTTGTAGGGGGCGACTATTTATAGACTAGGGAGCAGCCCAACATGATAAGACATAAATGCCCTTCAGTGATATGACCGTTAGGTGGATAACATATTTTGGGACAGCTGGCGCATAGCACATCAACGGTCGGAAATTTGAGGTTCAGATTCCTCAGGGCTGTCATGTTCCTCACTTGTAGGCAATCCGCACTGGCGAATTCCTAACTCCTTAGTCAGAACAAATTCCTTAGAGACCAGAAGATCTTCGTCTCTTTCACTGAAGAAATTGACTGAACTACATGAGATTTCCAATGGCTTCACTCGAAAGGATTGGTAGGTGTAGGATTTTGAGATGGGCATCACTTGGAAACTTTTCCTTAGTTTTTCCTCAACCCCCTTTAACAATATGGTGTTTCCTATGACTCAAGAAATAGAAAATGAAACTATGGAAACAGAAGTCTTCACGCTTCATGTTCCTCGCATGAATATCAAGTCTTCATGGTCACACCAATTTCTTCATCTTCAAAGTCTTCAGAAATCCAAAGTCTTCAGTTGAAGACATCATTTTTAGGGGTCGACTTTCTCTGTAAATATCAAACTCCTCATAGACTTATAGACCTGTGTACACTCACAAAGGCATCAGTCCCTTAACCTATAAGTCATCAATACACCAAAATCACTAAGGGGCACTAGATGCACTTACAATCTCCCCCTTTTTGGTGATTGATGACAATATAGGTTAAGTTGTCAACGGGGATAAACATATGAAGTGTAAATACTGATATTGAGGAATTTGATTGCAAGATATAGAAGAACTCCCCCTTAAGATGTGCATAGTGAGGAATTTGCTTTTGAAGCAATGCACATTTGAAGAGTAGAATCATGGAGATCTCCCCCTATATCTTGTAATTCATTCACGCATTTAACATATGATATGAAGAATTTGAAATGCATGAAGAAATATGGTGACTGATGTAATTCAACATGCATGCATTAACATATATGAGGAAATAGCATGCAGAAGAACAAAGCAAAAGTATCAGACCACCATCAGTTTTAAGTTTACAACTCGATCCAACAAAGTCATCAAAAGAGCGAGAGTTGTAACTTATCAAAAACGCCCATATATAGATAGACCCACTTGAAGACTAACTCAAATTTCTCCCCCTTTGTCATCAAAGGACCAAAAGGGACGAAAAATGAGGACTAACGCCCCTGAATAATATCACGAAGTCGATGGAGGAGCGCCAGCGTTGTTGGGGTCGGTTGTTGAAGTAGGGCCTGCCGCAGTGTCGTCCAAATCTTCATGCTCATCAATCTCGCGTGATGAAGAATATGAGCTGGCTACCAAGGAAGGAACTTTGACTTTCTTGAATTTCTTCGATGGTGGCTTAGACCAGTTAAAGTCCTGCTTGAGACCCATCTGCTTGAGATCTTCTTCGCCATAAAGATGAGACAGAACAACCCAGGTGCGACCGAATACTTCATGGAGGTAGTAATGGTTCTTCTTCACTGCATTTGTGTGTAGCATTCATGTTGTGAAGAATTGAACCAAACTGACGCTTAACCCATTTTTGGTTGCGATCGACCTTCTGGTGAAGACTGAGGAGAAGCTCACGATCAGTCAACACCCTTGGAGCTGTGGCTTGAGGATTTTGCTTTGAGGCATTGGTGGCAGAGTCATGAGTGGTGGAGGCATCATTGGTGGAGTAGGATGTGGCTTTGCGAAACTGTCCATCCAATGGACGAGTGCCTTCATCAATGATAGCACCTTTGCCCTTCTCATCAGATGAGGAAACTGGTCGTTTGAAAACTTCAATTGGGGGCAGGTAGCTATGATGATTGAGCATATCAGCCTTGTAGTTGATTGAAGACCTTGTTCTGAGGAATCTCATAATCCAAGGAGCGTAAGGCTTCAACTCAAAAGGTGACAGCGCAACATTTGCCAGAGTCCTCATGAATAAATCATGGTAGTTGATTGGTACGCCATGAATGATGTTGAATAGCAGATTCTTCATGATGCCAATGACCTCTTCTTCATTCGAGTTGTGGCCTTTGATTTGACTCAATGTCTGATACGTCTCCAACGTATCTATAATTTTCGATTGTTCCATGCTATTATATTATCTGTTTTGGATGTTTAAAGGGCTTTACTAAGCACTTTTATATTATTTTTGGGACTAACCTATTAACCGAAGGCCCAGTGCAAATTGCTGTTTTTTTGCCTATTTCAATGTTTCATAGAAAAGGAATATCAAAGGAGTCCAAATGGAATGAAACCTTCGGGAGAGTTATTTTTTGAACAAACGTGATCCAGAGGACTTGGAGTGGATGTCAAGAAAGAAGCAAGGAGGCCACGAGGCAGGGAGGCGTGCCTGCCCCCTCGGCACGCCCCCCACCCTCGTGGCCCCATTGCAGCTCCACCGACCTACTTCTTCCTCCTATATATACCCATATACCCCCAAAACATCCAGGAGCACCACAGAACCCTATTTCCACTGCTGCAACCTTCTGTACCCATGAGATCCCATCTTGGGGCCTTTTCCGGCGCTCCGCCGGAGGGGGAATCGATCACGGAGGGCTTCTACATCAACACCATAGCCTCTCCGATGATGTGTGAGTAGTTTACCACAGACCTTTGGGTCCATAGTTATTAGCTAGATGGCTTCTTCTCTCTCTTTGGATCACAATACAAATTTCTCCTCGATCTTCTTGGAGATCTATTCGATGTAATTCTTTTTCGGTGTGTTTGTCGTGATCCGATGAATTGTGGGTTTATGATCAAGATTATCTATGAACAATATTTGAATCTCCTCTGAATTCTTTTATGTATGATTCGTTATCTTTGCAAGTCTCTTCGAATTATCAGTTTGGTTTGGCCTACTAGATTGATCTTTCTTGCAATGGGAGAAGTGCTTAGCTTTGGGTTCAATCTTGCGGTGTCCTTTCCCGGTGGATGTAGGGCAGCAAGGCACGTATTGTATTGTTGCCATCGAGGATAAAAAGATGGGGTTTATATCATATTGCTTGAGTTTATCCCTCTACATCATGTCATATTGCCTAATGCGTTACTCTGTTCTTATGAACTTAATACTCTATATGCATGCTGGATAGCGGTCGATGTGTGGAGTAATAGTAGTAGATGCAGAATCGTTTCGGTCTACTTGTCGCGGACGGGATTCCTATATACATGATCATGCCTAGATATTCTCATAATTATGCACTTTTCTATCAATTGCTCGATAGTAATTTGTTCACCCACCGTAATACTTATGCTATCTTGAGAGAAGCCACTAGTGAAACCTGTGGCCCCCGGGTCTATTTTCCATCATATAAGTTTCCAATCTATTTTTAATTTGCATTCTTTACTTTCAGTTTATATCATAAAAATACCAAAAAAATTTATCTTATGATCTCTTTCAGATCTCACTTTTGCAAGTGGCTGTGAAGGGATTGACAACCCCTTTATCGCGTTGGTTGCAAGGTTCTTATTTGTCTGTGTAGTATGAGGCGACTTGTGTGTAGTCTCCTACTGGATTGATACCTTGGTTCTCAAAAACTGAGGGAAATACTTACGCTACTTAGTTGCATCACCCTTTCCTCTTCAAGAGAAGAACCAACGCAAGCTCAAGAGGTAGCAAGAAGGATTTCTGGCACCGTTGCCGGGGAGATCTATTCCAAGTTAAGACATACCAAGTACCCATCACAAATCTTATCCCTCGCATTATATTATTTGCCATTTGCCTCTCGTTTTCCTCTCCCCCACTTCACCCTTGTCATTTTATTCGCCCTCTTTTTCTGTTCGTCTCTTTTTGCTTGCTTCTTGTGTCGTCATGGCTAGTCCTTCTACCATTGTTAGTACTCCCGATCATGAAGTTCTTAATTTTAAACAAAGGGAGGGAGAAAATCTAAAAGATGCTTGGCATAGAATTTGCAATGCTCAAAATAGATCTACTAGGAAGCAATCTACTTCCGTTCTTCTTCGCAATTTTTATGTAGGCATCACTCCTTGGAACAGATATATTCTTGCTACCATTACTGGAGGGAATTTCTTGGGTAGCCATACCTTTGATTCTTATAATGCTATGATAGATTTGTTTGGCCCACCACCTCTTTTGTTTAATGGAACTATTTTAACCTTGGAACATGTGATGCAAAGCTTCAAATTATTGAAAATAAAGTTGCTACCGTAGAGTTGATTGAAAATTTGGATAAAAAGATCCACAACCAAATTACCCAATACGGATCTAAGGTAGGAGTTTCTCTTAAAAAATTTAAACAAAAGGAACCCATAGTTAACGAAAAGATAGATCAAGATTCCACAAGAATTGATAAAATTGAGGATATTATTACCAACTTAGGGTCTGAATTTTCTTCCGTGAAAAATGCTCCAAAACCTCATAATGCTTAAATTGCCAAATTGATGTATGTTCCTAAAAATAAGGGTGAAGCTTCTAGTAAGGGAAATGCGGATCTCAAATCCATAAGTGTTCACCCCAACTTTCTCGCTATCATTAAGGAACCTTTTGCTACAAATGATTTTCTCGATTTCTTGCCTAGGAGTTTGATCATTAATGAAAATAAGGAAACTCCTAAAGGTAATAAGTGTTCAATTGAAGAATTGCATACCAAAGATGACAATACCTAGATCTATTCTTGCCTTTATGCCTAGCTAGGGGCGTTAAACAATAGCGCTTGTTGGGAGGCAACCCAATTTTATTTTTGTTTCTTGCTTTTTGGTTCTGTTTAGTTATAAATAATTCGTATAGCTTATGTTTAGATGTGGTTTTATGTTTTAATTAGCGTTTGTGCCAAGTAGAACCTTTGGGAAGACTTGAGTGAAGTCTTTATGATCTTGCTGTAAGAAATAGAAACTTTAGCGCTCACGAGATTAGATACAACTTTTTACTGGAGAGTGATATTTAGTTGATTATTTTTGCAGATGATTAATAGACAAATTACTCACGTCCAGAAATTTATTTTAGAATATTTGGAGTTAAACAAGTATATGTTTGATACAGATTACTACAGACTGTTCTGTTTTTGACAGATTCTGTTTTTCGTGTGTTGTTTGCTTATTTTGATGAATCTATGGCTAGTATCGGAGGGTATGAACCATAGAGAAGTTTGAATACAGTAGGTTTAACACCAATATAAATAAAGCATGAGTTCATTACAGTACCTTATGATGGTGATTTGCTTTCTTATACTAACGGAGCTCATAAGATTTTCTGTTGAGTTTTGTGTTGTGAAGTTTTCAAGTTTTGGGTAAAGATTTGATGGATTATGGAATAAGGAGTGGCAAGAGCCTAAGATTGGGGATGCCCAAGGTACCCCAAGGTAAAATTCAAGGACAACCAGAAGCCTAAGCTTGGGGATGCCCCGGAAGGCATCCCTCTTTAAATCTTAAATCTATCGGTAACTTTACTTGAGGCTATATTTTTATTCACCACATGATATGTGTTTTGCTTGCAGCGTCTTGTATGATTTGAGTCTTCGATTTTAGTTTACCACAGTTCCTTGCTGTACACACCTTTTGGGAGAGACACACATGAATCAGAATTTATTAGAATACTCTATGTGCTTCACTTATATCTTTTGAGCTAGATAATTTTTCTCTAGTGCTTCACTTATACCTTTTTAGAGCACGGTGGTGGTTTTATTATTGATCTCTCATGATTCAATTATATTGTTTTGAGAGTCTTTTAGAACAGCATGGTAGTTTGCTTTGGCTATAAAATGAGTCCTAATATGATGAACATCCAAGATGGGTATAATAAAAACTATCATATAAAGTGCATTGGATATTATGAGAAGTTTGATACTTGATAATTGTTTTGAGATATGAAGATGGTGATATTAGAGTCATGCTAGCTGAGTAGTTGCAAATTTGAGAAATACTTGTTCTAAAGTTTGTGATTCCCGTAGCATTCACGTATGGTGAACCATTATGTGATGAAGTCGGAGCATGATTTATTTATTGATTGTCTTCCTTATGAGTGGCGGTCGGGGACGAGCGATGGTCTTTTCCTACCAATCTATCCCCCTAGGAGCATGCGCGTAGTACTTCATTTAGATATCTAATAGATTTTGCAATAAGTATGTGAGTTCTTTATGACTAATGTTGAGTCCATGGATTATACGCACTCTCACCCTTCCACCATTGCTAGCCTCTCTAATACCGTGCACCTTTCGCCGGTATCATACACCCACCATATACCTTCCTCAAAACAGCCACCATACCTACCTATTATGGCACTTCCATAGCCATTCCGAGATATATTGCCATGCAACTTACCACCGTTCCGTTTGTTATGACACGTTTCATCATTGTCATATTGCTTTGCATGATCATGTAGTGGACATCATATTTGTGGCAAAGCCACCATTCATAATTCTTCCATACATGTCACTCTTGATTCATTGCATATCCCGGTACACCGCCGGAGGCATTCACATAGAGTCATATTTTGTTCCAAGTATTGAGTTGTAATTTTTGAGTTGTAAGAAAATAAAAGTGTGATGATCATCATTATTAGAGCACTGTCCCTTGTGAGGAAAGAATGATGGACACTATGATTCCCCCACAAGTCGGGATGAGACTCCGGACGAAAAGAAAAAAAGAAATAAAAAGAGGCCATAAAAAAGGAGAAAGGCCCAAATAAAAAAAATGAGAGAAAAAGAGCAAAGGGACAATGTTACTATCCTTTTTCCACACTTGTGCTTCAAAGTAGCACCATGATCTTCATGATAGAGAGTCTCCTATGTTGTCACTTTCATATAATAGTGGGAATTTTACATTATAGAACTTGGCTTGTATATTCCAATGATGGGCTTCCTCAAAATGTCCTAGGTCTTCGTGAGCAAGCGAGTTGATGCACACCCATTTAGTTTCTTTTGTTGAGCTTTCATACACTTATAGCTCTAGTGCATCCGTTGCATGGCAATCCCTACTCACTCACATTGATATCTATTGATGGGCATCTCCATAGCCCGTCGATACGCCTAGTTGATGTGAGACTATGTTCTCCTTTTTGACTTCTCCACAACCACCATTCTATTCCACATATAGTGCTATATCCATGGCTCACACTCATGTATTGCATGGAGATTGAAAAAGTTTGAGAACATCAAAAGTATGAAACAATTGCTTGGCTTGTCATTGGGGTTGTGCATGATTAAATACTTTGTGTGATGAAGATAGAGCATAGCCAGACTATATGATTTTGTAGGGATAACTTTCTTTGGCCATGTTATTTTGAGAAGACATGATTGCTTTGTTAGTATGCTTGAAGTATTATTATTTTCATGTCAATATTAAACTTTTGTCTTGAATCTTTCGGATCTGAACATTCATGCCACAATAAAGGAAATTACATCGAGAAATGTGCTAGGTAGCATTCCACATCAAAAATTCTGTTTTTATCATTTACCTACCCGAGGACGAGCAGGAATTAAGCTTGGGGATGCTTGATCCGTCTCCAACGTATCTATAATTTTTTATTGTTCCATGCTATTATATTATCTGTTTTGGATGTTTAATGGGCTTTACTAAGCACTTTTATATTATTTTTGGGACTAACCTATTAACCGAAGGCCTAGTGCAAATTGCTGTTTTTTGCCTATTTCAGTGTTCCGCAGAAAAGGAATATCAAACGGAGTCCAAACGGAATGAAACCTTCGGGAGAGTTATTTTTGGAACAAACGTGATCCAGCAGACTTGGAGTGGATGTCAAGAAAGAAGCGAGGAGGCCATGATGCAGGGAGGCGTGCCTGCCCCCCTGGGCGCGCCCCCACCCTCGTGGGCCCCTCATAGCTTCACCGACCTACTTCTTCCTCCTATATATACCCATATACCCCAAAAACATCCAGGAGCACCACAAAAATTCCACCGCCGCAACCTTCTGTTCCAGTGAGATCCCATCTTGTGGCCTTTTCCGGCGCTCCGCCGGAGGGGGAATCGATCACGGAGGGCTTCTACATCAACACCATAGCCTCTCCGATGATGTGTGAGTAGTTTACCACAGACCTTCGGGTCCATAGTTATTATCTAGATGGCTTCTTCTCTCTCTTTGGATCTCAATACAAAGTTCTCCTCGATCTTCTTGGAGATCTATTCGATGTAATTCTTTTTGCGGTGTATTTGTCGAGATCCGATGAATTGTGGGTTTATGATCAAGATTATCTATGAACAATATTTGAATATCCTCTGAATTCTTTTATGTATGATTGGTTATCTTTGCAAGTCTCTTCGAATTATCAGTTTGGTTTGGCCTACTAGATTGATCTTTCTTGCAATGGGAGAAGTGCTTAGCTTTGGGTTCAATCTTGCGGTGTCCTTTCCCAGTGACAGCAGGGGCAGCAAGGCACGTATTGTATTGTTTCCATCGAGGATAAAAAGATGGGGTTTATATCATATTGCTTGAGTTTATCCCTCTACATCATGTCATCTTGCCTAATGCGCTACTCTGTTCTTATGAACTTAATACTCTAGATGCATGCTAGATAGCGGTCAATGTGTGGAGTAATAGTAGTAGATGCAGAATCGTTTCGGTCTACTTGTCGCAGACGTGATGCCTATATACATGATCATGCCTAGATATTCTCATAATTATGCACTTTTCTATCAATTGCTCGACAGTAATTTGTTCACCCACCATAATACTTATGCTATCTTGAGAGAAGCCACTAGTGAAACCTATGGCCCCCGGGTCTATTTTCCATCATATAAGTTTCCAATCTATTTTTACATTGCATTCTTTACTTTCAGTTTATATCATAAAAATACCAAAAATATTTATCTTATTCTCTCTTTCAGATCTCACTCTGCAAGTGGCCGTGAAGGGATTGACAACCCCTTTATCGCGTTGGTTGCAAGGTTCTTATTTGTTTGTGTAGGTACGAGGCGACTTTTGTGTAGTCTCCTACTGGATTGATACCTTGGTTCTCAAAAACTGAGGGAAATACTTAAGCTGCTTTGTTGCATCACCCTTTCCTCTTCAAGGGAAAAACCAAGGCAAGCTCAAGAGGTAGAAAGAAGGATTTCTGGCATCGTTGCCGGGGAGATCTACGCCAAGCCAAGACATACCAAGTACCCATCACAAATCTTATCCCTCGCATTACATTATTTGCCATTCGCCTCTCATTTTCCTCTCCCCCACTTCACCCTTGCCATTTTATTCGCCCTCTTTTTCCGTTCGTCTCTTTTCGCTTGCTTCTTGTGTCATCATGGCTAGTCCTTCTATCATTGTTAGTACTCCCGATCATGAAGTTCTTAATTTTAAACAAAGGGATGGAGAAAATCTAAAAGATGCTTGGCATAGAATTTGCAATGCTCAAAATAGATCTACTAGGAAGCAATCTACTTCCGTTCTTCTTCGCAATTTTTATGTAGGCATCACTCCTAGGAAGAGATATATTCTTGCTACCATTACCGGAGGGAATTTCTTGGGTAGCCATACCTTTGATTCTTATAATGCTATGATAGATTTATTTGGCCCACCACCTCTTTTGTTTAATGGAACTATTTTAACCTTGGAACATGTGATGCAAAGGCTTGAAATTATTGAAAATAAAGTTGCTACCATAGAGTTGATTGAAAATTTGGATAAAAAGATCCACAACCAAATAACCCAACACGGATCTAAGGTAGGAGTTGCTCTTAAAAAATTTAAACAAAAGGAACCCATAGTTAACCAGGTGATTAAGTCCTGGATTAAGGGGTCCACGGGCGTCCGGACTATGATATGTAGACCGGACTGATGGGCTGTGAAGATACAAGGCCGAAGACTCTCTCCCGTGTCCGGATGGGACTCTCCTTGGTGTGGAAGGCAAGTTTGGCGCCCTGATATGAAGATTCCTTTCTCTGTAATTGACTTTGTACAACCCTAGTCCCCTCCGGTGTCTATATAAACCGGGGGGCTTAGTCCGTAGAGGCAAGAATAATCATAGTCATACAGGCTAGACTTTTACGGTTTTAGCCATTACGATCTCGAGGTAGATGAACTCTTGTAATACTCATATTCATCAAGATCAATCAAGCAGGAAGTACGGTATTACCTCCATAGAGAGGGCCCGAACCTGGGTAAAGATTGTGTCCCCCTTCTCCTGTTACCATCAACCTTAGACGCACAGTTCGGGACCCCCTACCCGAGATCCGCCGGTTTTGACACCGACGTTGGTGCTTTCATTGAGAGTTCCGCTTCGTCGTCTTCAAGAGGTTCGATGGCAACGTCAATCATCTACAACAATGTTGTCCAGGGGGAAGTCTTCCTCCCCGAACAGATCTTCGTATTCAGCGGCTTTGCACTGCGGGACAACTTGCTTGGCCATCTAGAGCAGATTGACAGCGACGCCCCTGGCCGTTAGGTCATATTTGGAAGCTTGAACTACATTGCTGATATCCGCGAAGACTTGATCTTCGATGGATTCGAGCCCACGGCAGCTGCTCCCTGCCATCGCGATGAACATGACTTAAATCTATCATCGGACCACACCCAGGAGATAGCGCCTGTAACTTCTCTGGCCCTAGATCCGAAGCCGATCGCGCCGCCCGGGGACGGGAAGCTCAACCCTGCCATGGATCCGCACACGGACCCAACCTCGGGTGGAATCTGCGCCACCGGAGCCTCGGACTCGTTTTTGGCTACAGGTTCCGAACCACGTGCGTCCGCGTACGTCGAGCTTGATCGGACATCGATCGTCCAATTCAGCTCCACGGACATCTCCCGGCACTTACCGTTAAGCGATGTGCTAAATTCATTAAAAACACTCTCCTTAGCGGGAGATGCTACCTCTAGAGCATGCGTTGGTTTTCCCTTGAAGAGGAAAGGGTGATGCAGCAAAGTAGCGTAAATATTTCCCTCAGTTTTTGAGAACCAAGGTATCAATCCAGTAGGAGGCCACATGCAAGTCCCTCGTACCTACACAAACAAATAAGAACCTTGCAACCAACGCGATAAAGGGGTTGTCAATCCCTTCACGGCCACTTGCAAAAGTGAGATCTGATAGAGATGATAAGATAATATTTTTGGTATTTTTATGATAAAGATTGAAAGTAAAGATTGCAAAGTAAAAATAGATTGGAAACTTATATGATGGAGAATAGACCCGGGGGCCATAGGTTTCACTAGTGGCTTCTCTCAAGATAGCATAAGTATTACGGTGGGTGAACAATTACTGTCGAGCAATTGATAGAAAAGTGCATAATTATGAGAATATCTAGGCATGATCATGTATATAGGCATCACGTCCGCAACAAGTAGACCGGCTCCTGCCTGCATCTACTACTATTACTCCACACATCGACCGCTATCCAGCATGCATCTAGAGTATTAAGTTCATAGGAACAGAGTAACGCATTAGGTAAGATGACATGATGTAGAGGGATAAACTCAAGCAATATGATATAAACCCTGTCTTTTTATCCTCGATGGAAACAATACAATATGTGTCGTTTCCCTTTCTGTCACTGTGATCGAGCAACGCAAGATTGAACCCAAAGCTAAGAACTTCTCCCGTTGCAAGAAAGATCAATCTTGTAGGCCAAACCAAACTGATAATTCGAAGAGACTTGCAAAGATAACCAATCATACATAAAAGAATTCAGAGAAGATTCAAATATTGTTCATAGATAATCTTGATCATAAACCCACAATTCATCGAATCTCGACAAACACACCGCAAAAAGAGTTACATCAAATAGATCTCGAAGAAGATCGAGGAGAACTTTGTATTGAGATCCAAAGAGAGAGAAGAAGCCATCTAGCTAATAACTATGTACCCGAAGGTTTGTGGTAAACTACTCACACATCATCGGAGAGGCTATGTTGTTGATGTAGAAGCCCTCCGTGATCGATTCCCCCTCTGGCGGAGCGCCGGAAAAGGCCCCAAGATGGGATCTCACGAGCACAGAAGGTTGCGGCGGTGGAATTAGGTTTTCGTGGTGCTCCCGGATGGTTTCGGGGTACGTAGGTATATATAGGTGGAAGAAGTAGGTCGGTGGAGCCACGAGGGGCCCACAAGGGTGGAGGGCGCGCCCAGGGGGGTAGGCGCGCCCCCTGCCTCGTGGCCTCCTCATTGATTTCTTGACGTCCACTCCAAGTTCTCTGGATCATGTTTGTTCCAAAAATAACTCTCCCGAAGGTTTTATTCTGTCGGATCACGGGTTCCAGCAAAACTCTCAAGGTTCGAACACTCGGGTGCGCGCTCAGATTTCCTCCCTACCGATCCACGTCCTAACTAGCTAAGATCTCAAGAACGAACTCGACGAACTCACAACACAAGGGACACAAGATTTATACTGGTTCGGGCCACCGTTGTGGTGTAATACCCTACTGCAGTTTGGTGGTGGTGGATTGCCTCTTGGGCTGATGATGAACAGTACAAGGGGAAGAACATCCTCCTGAGGATGAGGTGTTCTTGTGCTTGGCGAACTTGTGTGGGTGAGGATTACTCAAGATGAGATGAGATGCCTCCTACTATGGTGGCTAGTCCTACTTATAGAGGCCCTGGTCCTCTCCCCAAATATTGAGCGGGAAGGGAGCCAACATTGGCCAATTTGAAAGGGGACAGCTAGTACAGCTTATCCTGACAAAAGTGGTCTTCGCCTGCAAAAGGCTCTGGTGGTGACGCGCCTTGGGCTCCATGGTGACCTCCGTCTTACCGTCCTGCTGGTCTTGGTCTCGTTGCACCGATATGGAAACCTTTGCTTGATGCCTTGCCTCCTTAGCACCAAAGAGGAAACAAGGACGCTGCGCGCGCTGGCGCCCGCCTGGTCTCGATCGTCATGGCTCACGTCACGAGAACCTCGCGAGGTTTGCCTTGCCTTGATCTCTTCGCCCCTCGCGAGCCTGCCTGGCGAGGCCGCTCCCGAGGAGGTCTTGCGGCGTCCGCCTCGCGAGGCTTGGCTCCTCTCGAGGGTCTTGGATGCCTTGTTGATGAAGATGGGCCGTACAGGCCTGCTAGTAGAGCCACGCCATGGGCCGCAGGCAGGCAAGTCTAGGGACCCCCGTTCACAGGACGCCGACAGTAGCCCCCGGGCCCAAGGTGCGCTCGGGCTTGGCTTCGAGGCGAAGCCAAAGGTCAAGCGCGGAGCGCCGCGGGCCCCAAAAGCCCACGGCCTTGGTCGACGCGTGGCGGTTGCTTGGACGTGGGCATCTCCGCTTCCCCACGCGGCCTCGACAACTGCCCGACTTGAAAAGTCCCTACGACATGCAAGGAAAACAATCATTACCTGTGATCGTGGGGGGAGCTGGTTGGCCTTCTCCTGCTATAAATGAGGAGGGAAGCAGAGCCCCCGTCGCCACTTCTCCTCATCCAGCTTGCTTCTTCCTCCTCTGCTCCACCATCGAATCCAATGGCGCCGTCGAAGAGGTTCTCCGCCGCAGAGAAAGGAAAGGCTCCCCTCGACGTGCCGGCGCTGCTCCCGCCGAAGAAGAGGTCGGTTCACCACCAAGACACAACAGCGATGCAGGAGGTGACGAGGCCTTGGTGCGAGCGGCCTCCTCCTGGGTATCCACTGCCCTTGTATGCCCAAGCCGGGGGCTCAGGAGGAAGGAGCGACGAGCACCGGCGTGCACGCCATGGCCAAGGTCGACGTGCCGTGGTCACGACCGTCGTCGCTCCTGGAGTCCACACCACGGACTCCTCACGCGAGCTTGTGCTATGGGCGGCGATGCCCCAAGCTCCTGGATCCGCTTCCCGCGTTTCTTCTCCGACGCGATGCCGCCGTGGGGATCCCTAGAGCTCTGGTTTCAGCACGCCGACTGCGACGCTCCGGTGACCGGAGCAGAGGTCGAAGCGGTCTCCCCTGACAAGATCTTCATGACCCATGGCTGGGGCGAGGTCGCGCGGGTTTGCCGTGCGGAGGGCGCCCTCGCGATCCACTTCGAGTATGACGGCGCCTCCACGCTGTTCTTCAAGGTCTTCGACGCGGAGGGACGCCGCTTGGAGTGTTGCCACGGAGGGCGCCCGAGATGATCGCGCCCGCTTCGTGGCTACTCCAGCAGCAGCGACTCTTGGGAGTCCAGTGGTTCTCCTGAGCTCTACGAGACTCCGGAGACGAGCGACAACAGCTACGTGCCCCCGAGCTCTCGCCTCTCCCGGAGCAGGGCCGCAACGTCCGGCCGCCGCCGTCGCTGATCTAGATGGGGTTGTCGCCGGCCTCCCACGGCCCACTATTGATGATGGCGTCAGCCGCGGGGGTGTGTAGATAGGATTCTCCTAAGTTCCCGTCTTTTGTTCCCTGCGAGGAATAAAGAAGTACCCCGTGGGGCGTGTAAAGGGTCTGTAATGTCTTTTGTTGATATTATCCTGATCATGGAACCCTGTGAACGCAAGTCCTGTTTAGGCTCGGTCTCCCCTTTCCAACCTTGCGACAGCTTGTTGCTCTATGCTGACAGGTCCCGATCCCCAGGCAAGCTATAGCCGTCGCTGGTATGCCAGGTCGCGAGCTGTGGTCAAGGCCAGGAGGTGAGCGGCCCGAGGTCCAGTAAGATCTCCCGAGGCGCGATGCTCGGGGGTCCCCTTTAGCGCTCAAGCAGCCGTGGTAAAGTAAGAAAGGAGGGCGTTGCATGCAGGATGCGGCGAGCACGACTCCTAGGATCAACGATTAGCTGTGTCGAGTGCGGAACTTATCTTGGCGATTCGAGGTCGATTCCTCGTGATCGCCGGAGTTTGTCTTGTGGCGTCCTTGGCGTAGCTAGGTCGGGCCCATTCGAGTCTCCCCCTCTCCCACGCTCTCCTTCGTGCTCTACGTCCTCAGGTCCCGGCCCTCGAGCGAGCTCAACCGCCGCTGGTATGCCAGGTCGCGTGTCGTGGTCAAGGCCAGGGGGTGAGGGATGGAGAGCCAGTAAGAGCTCCTGAGGCGCCATGCTCAGGAGCCCCCCTTTTAATGCGCAAGTGGATTACATGGAAGAAGTGGGAGCTCGCGGTGCCACCCGCTGCTATCCTCATGAGATTCCTGCAAGCCAGCACAAGGAGGAACACGGTCTGCTGTTATGGTTGCCAGCCCACCACTGGTTGCCCCGCGAGGAAATGAAGGCACTGGGCGCCTGGTGAGGTGACGTGCGCGGGGCATGCCGCGAGCCAGAGCTCGATCGCTCAGGTTTGTTGATGTGGCAGGGACGGATCCGTGCACCAGCGCCGTGCCGACGTGCGTAGCCCCTGTGGTTGGTGACGATCGAGGAAGTAGTAACCATAGGCAGGTTAAGCATGAAAGCAGCAGGCTTAAGTGAACGCAAGGGAGATACATGCCACTGGGTCAGGCCCGAGCGCCTTGGGGATGATGCAGCCCGGGGGGCGCCCCCAACAAGGTAAGCTAAAGACATAAAAAGGGATACGTGCCACAGGGACGGACCCACGCGGCCTGCGAATGATGCAACCATGGGGGCGCTCCCAGCTAAATAAACTTGGAAAATGTCACCTGACTCTGTTGATGAAGGAGAGTTGGGGCAGCTGAAGGTACGCGACGAAGGGGTTGCTCCTCACGAGCCACCGGGGCCCCGAGCCTCGGGAGGCTCTGGGGGCCCAGGTGGTTCCTTGAGGACTGTCTCCATTTCCATCAACACGGTGTGGTGCCTGGCTTGCTGAGCTGCCAGGATGCTCTGCATGTTGCGCTGATAGGTTGTCACCATGCTCGGCAGGCCAAAAGGCATCTGACACGCAGGTATAGGTGGGCCCTGGCGTCCACGCGAAGGCAGGAAAGCTCTGAGGCGGCTCTGTTGAGCCTGGGACGTCGATGGAGCACGCAGCCGGGCATCCCCTTTGGATGGGGAGCTGCGCCCGGTGAGCGGTAGCCGCCGCGCATGGCCCTTGCGTCTTGTAGTTCCTGAGTGGTCTTGGTGATGAACTCCTGAACGGTGGGCACTCCTTGCCCTGTGTCCTCCTAAGGGAAACGTGACGTGAAGCACGCCTCTAAGTGGTGCCCAAGCGCCTCCCTCGTGATGTTGGCAAAGTCTGAGGCCCTCCAAAAGAGAGCCCCTGAGCCCTGCCCGAGAGGGGCGCTGGGCGCGCTTTCCTATGCGATGGAGGGAGGTGCCCTAGGTAAGGGCGCCGATCCTGACGAGGCATCACTTGCCTGAGACCCCGCGTGGTGCAGCTGCTTCTTCTTCTTGGGGGTGGCCTCAGGAGGGCGCTCGCCCTTGCTGTCGGGGTCGTCGATTGCTACAGCTTGGAAGGCATGCTCGAGGGAGCACACCGCATCTCTTTCTTCGCACGGGACTGTGATGATTCTGCCGCTTCCCGGCATCTTGAGGACATTGTAGACGTGATGTGTCACCACCATGAACTTGGCCAGGGCTGGATACCCGAGGATGGCATTGTACGGCAGACGGATGTGCGGGACGTCGAAGTCGATGAGCTCGGTGCGGTAGTTTTTGCGTTCTCCGAAGGTGAAAGGGAGGCGTACCTGCCCTATCGGTGTGGTGGAACCGTCGGTCACTCCTGAGAAAGGCTTAGTAGGCTGAAGCTGGTCATATGGCACTTGGAGGTTGTCGAACGTGTCGACAGACCGGACGTTGAGCCCCGAGCCGCCGTCGATGAGGGTCTTGGTAACTTGCGTTCGCGATGACTAGTGAACAAAGCATTGGGGCGCCGGTGTAGCTGCGCACTTGAGCTGATCTACCGAATTGAACGTGATGGGGCACTGGGACCATCTGAGCGGGCGTGTGGCCTCGAGCTTGGGGAGGACTGCATTCACTTCACGAGCAAACTGTTTGAAGATACGCTGCGAGGCTGGGGCCTGAGCTCCGCCCAAGATGCAGGCGATAGCGCGCGGCTCCTGGAAGCCCCCAGCCCCCTCGTCTTGATGGTGGTCGTCATTCCTTCTTGGCGGTGGCGGTAGTGGGGGAAAACCGGCGTTGCCCTGAGGACGATCCTCACGAGGCTGGTTCCCCCAGGCGCCCTCGCGAGGCTGATCCTGCCAGCGGTCCTCACGAGGCCGGTCGCGCCACTCCTCGCGCGGGCCACGGTCGTCCCAGCGTCCGCCACCATGTCCTCCCCCTCGGCCGTAGCCTCGGTCGGTGCGCTCAGGGCGTCGACCGAAGCGTCCTTCTCGAATGGCTCTGAGCTCTTGACAGTCGCTGGTGTTGTGGGTATGCAGGTTATGGAAGGCGCAGAACGGTCGGCTGCTCTTGGATGACTCGGGCTGGTCTCTGCCGCGCTTGGTGTCCGGT
Organism: Aegilops longissima; assembly: GCA_021605205.1. Lineage (NCBI taxonomy): Eukaryota > Viridiplantae > Streptophyta > Magnoliopsida > Poales > Poaceae > Aegilops > Aegilops longissima. The sequence goes on along the minus strand of CM038680.1, from coordinate 320,112,544 downwards.
TCTGCCACGAGCACGGCTGCTCCGTTGTGCTTCACGTCCTTGGCCTTGGCTTTCTTCTCCTCCGGGTCCGCAGCCGGGAGCTCGAGAAGGGAGAGGCGCCCCTCCTCAGCTCTTGCGCACTTGGTTGCCAGGTTGAACAACTCCAGAGACGTGCACAACTCCTCGTGGATAGCGAGCTCCTCCTTCATCTTGACGTCGCGGACGCCATGAGAGAACGCGGAGATGATGGCCTCGTCCGTCACCTTGGGGATCTTGAGGCGGACGTTGTTGAAGCGCTGGATGTATACGGAGGTCTCTCACTGGTTGTTGCTTGACTGGCTTGAGTCACCCATGGCGGGCGGGCGGTCACGAAGTGCCACAGAAATTGCAGCAAGCAGTTGCGCATCTCCTCGAGGAGAGATCGAGCACAGAGGCAGGTTCAGGAGCGAGGAGCGGGCGCCATCGCGAAACCATGGAAACCAGTTTGCCATGACTTTCTCGTCGCCGTTGGCCGCCTCGATGCTCAGCTCATAGAGCTGCAAGAACTCCGTGGGGTCTGGGGTGCCGTCGTAGCGAGGAGGCAGATCTAGCTTGAACTTGCCCGGCCAGGCGATGCTACGCAGCTCGGGGGTGAAGGCGCAACAACCGACCATGGTCACCGGGGCCCGCCTTGGAGGTGGAGCTTGGCCTTGGCGCTCGCACGCCGCTACGGCAAGCGGCGGGGGGCCTTGCCGCGGCAAACGATCCTGGCGTGGCGGTGCAAGGAGTGGTGGAGCGTTCTCTTGAGGTCGAGGGACTTCTTGACAGCTTCTTTCTTCACGCCGCAGGCGCCGGGCGGCGGTGGGGTGCACCGTGGAGCAGCGCCTTGGCGCCAGGCGCCGTCTTGGGGCAGAAGGTGGTGGAGGTGCTCCGTGAGCTCGTCGCCCGTGCTGGCGAAGGTGAGGCGAGAGAGGGGCGGTGCGAGGGCCCCGTGGCGCGGACAAGCTCGGTGATGCGGTCGAGCCAGTCCTCGTAGAGGTCGTGGACTGGGCGGTAGCGCAGGAGCTCGTGCGCCATGAGGAGCGCGGCCCGCGCGTCCATGGGAGCGCGACGTGCATGGGATGAGGAACCGGCCGGGGTCAGCGATGGAGTGGCGGTGCGGCCGTCCCGCCGCACCGAGGGGTGCAGGGAGGATGCTTGCTGCTCGTTCCCCGCCGGGCCGGTGGCGGCGTTGGTGGCATGCAACGGTGAACGACAAGGTGGCCCGCCGATGGGAGCCGTCTGAGCGACGTGGGTGGCGATGGCAGCCTGGCGCTCAGCCGCAGCTGCAGCGGCGTCCGCCATGGAGCGAGCGAACAGCTGGACACGGAGCGACGGAAAGGAAGCTTCGGCGCACCCCCACCTGGCGCGCCAAATGTCGGATCACGGGTTCCAGCAAAACCCTCAAGGTTCGAACACTGGGGTGCGCGCGAAGATTTCCTCCCTACCGATCCACGTCCTAGCTGGCTAAGATCTCAAGAACAAACTCGACGAACTCACAACACAAGGGTCACAAGATTTATAATGGTTCGGGCCACCATTGTGGTGTAATACCCTACTCCAGTGTGGTGGTGTTGGATTGCCTCTTGGGCTGATGATGAACAGTACAAGGGGAAGAACAGCCTCCTGAGGATGAGGTGTTCTTGTGCTTGGCGAACTTGTGTGGGTGAGGATTACTCAAGATGATATGAGATGCCTCCTACTATGGCGGCTAGTCCTACTTATAGAGGCCCTGGTCCTCTCCCCAAATATTGAGCGGGAAGGGAGCCAACAACGGCCGATTTGAAAGGGGGCAACTAGTACAGCTTATCTTGACAAAAGCAGTCTTCGCCTGCAAAAGGCTCGGGTGGTGACACCGCCTTGGGCTTCATGGTGACCTCCGTCTTACCGTCCTGCTGGTCTTGGTCTCGTTGCACCGATATGGAAACCTTTGCTTGATGCCTCGGTACTCCGCGCCTGCGCTTGCCTCCTTAGCACCAAAGAGGAAACAAGGATGCTGCGCGCGCTGGTGCCTGCCTGGTCTCGATCATCATGGCTCACGTCACGAGAACCTCGCGAGGTTTGCCTTGCCTTGATCTCTCCGCCCCTCGTGAGCCTGCGTGGCGAGGCCGCTCCTGAGGAGGTCTTGCATCGTCCGCCTCGTGAGGCTTGGCCCCTCACGAGGGTCTTGGATGCCTTGTTGATGAAGATGGGTCGTACAGGCCTGCTAGCAGAGCCACGCCGTGGGCCGCAGGCAGGCAAGTCTGGGGACCCCCGTTCCCAGGACGCCGACACATTCCGTTTGGACTCCGTTTGATATTCCTTTTCTGCAAAACACTGAAATAGGCAAAAAAAACAGCAATTTCCACTGGGCCTTGGGTTAATAGGTTAGTTCCAAAATAATATAAAAGTGTATAAATAAGCCCATTAAACATCCAAAATAGAATATATAATAGCATGGAGCAATCAAAAATTATAGATACGTTGGAGACGTATCAGGGGACTCACAGCCGAACTATATCCGGTTCGAACTGGAGGCTGATGACGGAGAATTTTGCTTCCCACCCACCGCCCACTTCATACCCACTGTCGAAGACTTAACCGACATGCTCGACTATGGCTCCGAAGACATCGATGGTATGGACGACGATGCCGAAGAGGAGCAGGGCCAAAATCCGCCGTTCACCGGGCGCTGGACAGCCACTTCTTCGTACGACTTGTACATGGTGGATACACCTAAAGAGAACAATGGTGATAACAAGAATGATCCAGTCGAGGATAAACCTCCTGAGATATAGCCAAAACACCGACGTCAGCGGCACCGCTCTAAGTCACACCGTGGAAAAGACAGCGATACCGGCACAAGAGAAAACAATACTCCGGACGATGCCGAAGACAAGGAATACCCCGCTGAGCCAACCTCCAAACAGGACGAACGGGAGGACGGGCGAGTCAGCCCTGATGAACAGGCCGTAAACAAAGACTCAGAGGACAATAATTATCTTCCACTCTCCGAGGATGAGTGAGCGTCGGCAATGAGGATTTCATCATGCTTGAGGAACCTCTCGAGCAGGAGCGCTTTAAGCGCTGGCTAATAGCCACTGCGAGGAGCCTGAAAAAGAAGCAGCAGTAGCTTCAAGCTGATCAAGACCTGCTCAATGACAGATGGACTAATGTCCTGGCATCCGAGGAACACGGCCTCGATCGCCCAACTAAAAGTTACCCGAAGCGCAAATTGTTACCTCAATTCGATGACGAGGCGTTGGAGCCCGTACCATCAACGCGTAATGCGGCTGACCAACCACGACGTGGCCGAGATAAAGCGGCACCTCAAGCCGAACACCAGCCCATCCTACCTCACTGTAGAGGCAGAGATAAAACAGCTCGGGGTTATACATATGACCTGCGGCAGGACCTAAAGAACAGAACAGGCCAGACTAGATCGATCTACAGATCGCGGGGGCGTGCCCTGACGCGCGACGACGACCATTTTGCCGGACATGACAAACATAACCACGCCCGGGCCGAAAATCGCAGACAGACTACATCCGAACTACGTCATGACTTGGCCCAATACGGAGGCGCCGCACACCCCCTTTGCTTCACTAACGAAGTAATGGAGCATGAATTCCCAAAAGGGTTTAAACCCGCGAATATCGAATCTTATGATGGAACAATAGATCCCGCGGTATGGATTGAGGATTTCCTTCTCCATATTCATATGGCCTGCGGTTATGACCTTCATGCCATCAAATACCTCCCGCTAAAACTCAAAGGGCCAGCTCGGCACTGGTTAAACAGTCTGCCTGAAAACACTATTGGCAGCTGGGAGGACTTGGAAGACGCCTTCCGCGACAACTTCCAAGGTACATACGTACGACCTCCAGATGTCGATGACTTAAGTCCCATAGTTCAACAGCCCAGAGAGTCAGCCAGGAAATTCTGGACCAGGTTCCTAACTAAAAAGAACCAGATCGTCGACTGTCCGGATGCCGAAGCCCTAGTGGCCTTTAAGCATAGCATCCATGACGAATGGCTCGCGCATCACCTCGGCCAAGAAAATCCGAAGTCCATGGCAGACCTCACGACACTCATGACCCGTTTTTGTGCGGGCGAGGATAATTGGCTAGCCCGAAGCACTAACACTGCAAGCGAAGCTGGCACCTCTGAGACCAAAAACAGCAACGGCAAGCCCCGACGCAATAGACACAAGCGTCGAAGCAACGGTGGAAATACCGATGACACGGCAGTCAACACCGGATTCAGTGGCTCCAAGTCCGGCTAGCAGAAGAGGCCATATAAAAGAAACAATTCGGGCCCATTCAGCTTGGACCGCATACTCGATCGTCCATGCCAGATCCATGGCACCCCAGACAAACCAGCCAATCACACCAACAGAGAGTGTTGGGTTTTTAAACAGGCCAGCAAATTAAATGCCGAAAACAAGGAGAAGGGGTCGCAAAGCGAGGACGATGATGAGGAGTCCCGTCTGCAGAACACAGGGGGACAGAAGAAGTTCCCCTTCCCCAAGTTAAAACAGTGAACATGATATACGCTACCCATATCCCCAAGAGGGAGCGCAAACGCGCGCTCAGGGACGTCTATGCGATGGAGCCAGTCGCCCCAAAGTTCAACCCATGGTCTTCCCGTCCGATCACTTTCGATCGCAGGGACCATCCGACCTGTATCCGTCATGGCGGTTCAGCCGCACTAGTTCTCGACCCAATCATTGATGGATTCCATCTCACGCGAGTTCTCATGGATGGTGGCAGCAGCCTGAACCTGCTCTATCAGGATACAGTGCGCAAAATGGGCATTAATCCCTCAAGGATCAAGCCCACATAGACTACCTTTAAAGGAGTCATGCCAGGTGTAGAGGCCCGCTGTACGGGCTCAATCACACTAGAGGCTGTCTTCGGATCCCCGGACAACTTCCGAAGCGAAGAATTGATCTTGATATTGTCCCCTTCATGGCGGCTATCACGCACTTCTGGGACGAACCGCATTTGCTCGATTCAACACGGTGCCACACTATGCTTATCTCAAGCTCAAGATGCCGGACCACGCGGCGTCATAACGATCAATGGAAACACGGAGCGCTCCCTCCGTCTTGAGGAGCACACCGTTGCTTTAGCAGCAAATCTGAGCGGCCTTCTCAAGCAGAACCTTAATTGGCGGCGAGCTCCGGACAACATCAAGCGAGTGCGGACTACTCTCTGACAGGACAGCCCAGCTCGTCAAGAAACTCGACTAACAATTCGGCCTCCGTCGATCCGAACAAGTGGCGGCGTTAAGTGCAGCGTACATAACTACGCACTCAAAATACTATGGGCATAGACGGAGGCTTAACCAGATTGTGATCCATAATATGGCTCGACCCCCTGGACACACATACTTTCACTTTTTCTTTTTTATCCTTTTCAGGTTTCTTTTCCACAGGCTTTTCCTGATGGCCTGATCACCGGTCCTTTCGAAAGGATACATACACCAAGACGGCAAGAAGCACTGACGTATAAGGGAATTTCTAGAGTGGTCTCTTTAACGATCACTCTACATTTTCGAGGACCATACGCAGCTCTCCCTTGGTTGTGACATATTAAATAGCCCTGTTGCTTATTGCACTACTTGTACAAATACGCTTTGACGTATTAATCAAACTATAATGGAAACAGTTTGCGGCCCAACTTCCGCGGCACTAGCTTGCTACCTTTTTTTTGAGAATCTTATCAAATCGCACCCGTACACTTTGGTACGCTTTAATCCGCCGAGAACTTCATTGCACCCATGTCTGGCAACAAAGTCCGAACACTTTTTACAATATAGTTCGGCACCCCGAATTTAGCATTATATGCATTGGCTCAGAATCATGTCTTTGGTCAATAGTTGGGTTGCCCGGCTCCTGTGCTTACTATGTTACGTTTCGCTATATTGGCTAGGGTAGTAAAGGGAGAACTACTGCGATTGTGTCCTGGTTTATCTGGATGAGCACCTCAGTAGAGAAAACCGAAAACTGACTGTCATGATGCGGCATGAGCCGGTCAGCTCTTCGGAGGTTTCAAGTCTTTAGCGATTTTTTCCGCATCACGCGATGAATCGGTTCTTACCCGATCAGGTGTTTACAGCACCCTTGTCGGTGTCAAAACCGACGGATCTCGGGTAGGGGGTCCCGAACTGTGCGTCTAGGCGGATGGTAACAGGAGACAAGGGACACGATGTTTTTACCCAGGTTCGGGCCCTCTCGATGGAGGTAAAACCCTACTCCTGCTTGATTAATATTTATGATATGGGTAGTACAAGAGTAGATCTACCACGAGATCGGAGAGGCTAAACCCTAGAAGCTAGCCTAGGTATGATTGTTGTTCGTCCTACGGACTAAAACCCTTCGGTTTATATAGACACCGAATAGGGTTAGGGTTACACAGAGTCGGTTACAATGGTAGGAGATCTACATATCCGTATCGCCAAGCTTGCCTTCCATGCCAAGGAAAGTCCTATCCGGACACAGGACGAAGTCTTCAATCTTGTATCTTCATAGTCCAGGAGTCCGGCCAAAGATGATAGTTCGGCCATCCGGACACCCTCTAGTCCTGGACTCCCTCAGTAGCCCCTGAACCAGGCTTCAATGACGACGAGTCCGGCGCGCATATTGTCTTCGGCATTGCAAGGCGGGTTCCTCCTCCGAATTCTTCATAGAAGGTTTTGAACGCAAGGATAGTGTCCGGCTCTGCAAAACAAGTTCCACATACCACCGTAGCGAGAATAACCTTTACACAGATCTGCTGATGTATTCGGCGTGACATCACACCACGGCCAAGCCTTTATTGAATCGTTTTTTCTTGTTCCACCTCGGTAGCGTTTAGCGAGGCGGTTTCCTTGGCACGTCTTATCAAAGCGGAGATCGTGCCCCCTTATTCCGGGATTCTCATCAATACGGGCGTGGGTAACCCAATCGCGCCCGTTGGCAGGCCCCCTCTATCGACGGCGAGTCCCGAACGGTCACGGGGAGGGCTCTTGGTATTCAACCTCTTTATAATGAGACCAAGGCCCGCTCCTTTCTTTCAATCTCAATCGAATCTGCCTCTCTCCTTGAGTTCCAACACCCAAAGCTCCAGATTCAGGCGCTTCGGACCTTCGACGATGTCCGGCTCCGACCTGCACGGCCGGTGGATGCCTTCTTCCGTCACGGAAGAAGATGTGCTAAAGCTGCAAGACGCCAGGTATCTAACCGTCGAAATTTCGCATAGGCTACCTGCCCCAGGGCAGGTTATCCCTACTCCCGAGCCTGGTGAGAGCGTGGTGTTCGTGTCTCACTTCCTTCGGGGTTTAGGCTTCCCGACGGACCCCTTTGTGCGGGGGCTCATGTTTTATTATGGGCTGGAATTCCGTGACTTGAATCCGGAGTCCATCCTCCACATCTCGTCATTCATTGTCGTATGCGAAGCCTTCCTCCGCATTACCCCTCACTTCGGATTATGGCTCAAGACCTTCAAAGTGGAGCCGAAGATGATCAAGGGGCAGCAGGCCAAGTGCGGAGGGGCTGTTATAAGCAAAAGTGCCGACGCTCCATGGCCTGAGGGCTCTTTTCAAGAGGAGCTCGGTTTATGGCAGCAGGAGTGGTTTTACATCACCGCTCCCAGGGGCACCAAATGGGTGGCGCCTCCGGCCTTCCGTTCGGGTCCTCCACAGCGGCTGGCGTCATGGGTCAACAAAGGGCTTGACCGGGGGCGGTCCAAGGACGTACCTCTGCTGCAGGGCCGTATTCGAGACCTCCAAGAGAGAGAGATCAATCTGGTCGTAGTGGCGCAGGTCATGCTGATTCGGCGCCTTCTGCCCTGCAAACGTCGCCCCCTCCGCCTGTGGGAATTTAATTTGGAGGGACCACGAGCTCTCCAACACTTCGCGAGCGCGACGCCCGTGGAGATGTATAAACTGTTCTTCGGATCACAAGGAATGTGTCCGGACTTGACCGTGGATGCAGGTCTAAGCTGCAATCGCCCGGATACCCAAGTAAGTAGTCCTGTGCCCGGACAGGCTATCCGTACATTTATCATAAACTTGCTCTTAAAGGAGCTGTCTCTTGAACAGGAGTGGATAGCGAAAGCAAAACTGATAAGGTGTCCGGCCCCCCTCCCAGAGACCACGCCGGATCCCGTGTTGACCAAGATGCTGAAGGTCGTGCCTTTGGAAGAAGGCGAAGGGGGGAACAGGGAAGCTACTGCCTCCGCGGAGGAGGCTATCAATAAAGGGGAGACCAAGAATCCCTCCCTCCAGGGGGAGAAAAGGACCGCTTCTGAAGATCGGGAGACCAAGGCCTCAAAGCGGGGAAGAAATCTTCGCCGGAGGGTCCTGCACTGGGAGAAGCCCCAGCCGCACTATCTCCCCAAGGGAATCAGCCCTCCAGCGAGCCGTAAGTAGAAAGGGGAGTTTTGTAATAAGGGATATCCCTATTTTTATTTCTGAAGATAACCGAAATTTTACCTTGCAGTTCGAATCTCAGCCCTTCTCAGCAGAGCTCGTCTTCGGGGGATCTTCATCCGAAAATGATGGAGAGTGAAACGCCTCCACGTGCCGCACCGTCATGCGAGGCGGACGACCCTGAGGTGTCGTCACGGAGGGTTTCCCCGAGTCCGGCGGGGCCGGAAGGTCCAGCGCCAACTGGTGTGCGGTCGGAGGAGCTGAAGGATCTGCTCGGGTGAGCGTCTATCTCAGAAGATCACCGTGCGTTAATGGGTAGGTGATTGAAAGGATTTCATCCGCTGAGAGCGGATTGCATGAAGCCGTCAGAAGTTTACTGACGGGATTTGAGGTACGCGAGAATGATGTACCTTCTGACATTTTTTGCATATAGAATGCACCCTGTATAGATAGTAGCCCCTGAGACTCGGTAAGTTATCAAAAGTGACAGCGTGCCGAGGATCATAATCTCAGTTATAATATGTCGCCTTTCCTATGTAGGTGGCGGAGCGTCCGGTGGCCAGCCGGACTGATGAGTTTGCCGAACTAGAGCGACAACTTGACGTGGCGGATGCGGACATCGCGCTTGTCAATAAGCGACTTGACGAGTCACAAGGTATGCAACTTCCCCGCGGACACCTGGTAAGGGAGCGTGATGCTCATGCCTTACAACATGTATGCTTGATGCAGATGGTGCCGCTGCTATGGAGAACCTTCGGGCGGAGCTCGCCCGAGTCAAGGAGCAAGCCAGGAAAAGTGATGCGGCTGCCTTGAAGGCGGCCGAAGAGCTAAGAGCCGAACAGGCTGCTCATTGCCAAAGCAGGAAGGAAATGGCCGAGATGGCCGTGAAATTGAAGGATGCTACCGATCGCTACTAGTTACTTGAAAAAGAACGTCGAGCGGAGCCAGAGGACCTGAAAAAGGCCACCGCCGAAGCCAAGGATGCTCGCTCCGCGATGAGAGCTATAAAGGAGGAGCTACGTCAGGCCGGGGATATTACGGCTGGAAAGCCCTTTCTGCTGCGGAGGAAGTTCACGGATCCGAAGTATGCTCAGTTGGACCGGCTGTGGGGTGTGAAGGATGCTTATCTGGACTTAGCGGCGAGTATGCGCAGACGCGGTCGAGCACTTCCGAGGCCAAAAGGGTCACAGAAGGGAAGAGCTATTTTGGTCGCAGTTCCATAGTCCGGATCGTCCGCTTCCGCTAACCGATTGGTTGGCCGAATGGGCTGAGCTGAATAGGTTGTCCGGACTTGCCATGAAGCATGTCGCGACTCATTTGTGGCCGAAAGGGCCTGAGCCGAAGAGTTATTTTGGCTTGGTGCAGCAGTTCCTTGGTGCGGTGCCGCGTATCGACGCAATGAAGCGGTCGGCGTGCATAGAGGGTGCGCGGATGGCTCTTGCTCGTGTCAAGACATACTGGGCAGAGATGAAGGCCACCGACATTGCATCCCAGTTGAGACGGAAGCGAGTGCGGTCGGCGCTATTTTGAGGAAGTTCTTGAGCGCTCGTTTAATAGAGACGCGATGCTCGAAGGATGTTATGTTGAATGACATGTTTGATTTTTGAAACAACGTTTCAATAGAATATAAACTGTTTATACTTGTGCGTTCAAGTAGTAAACTACCTCTGTCTGACCGTTAATGTATATGTATATAACTTTGAAAGATGGCAGTCTTGACTTCAGCCCCCACGCACATAGTGGGGGTGTTTACAAAAAGCGCATTTTTTCACATAATCCAACGTCTTAGTCTGTAAAGGAGGTGGTAGCGTAGCAAACTAGGCAACGGACTATAATGCTTTATCACTTTCACTTAGCCATAGGAGTTCGATGGTGGGGCTACTATATAGCCCACAGGGCACCGCACTCTCCCGAATTGGGCGCATATGTGCTGACGGAAAATGGTCATTCGTTAATGCGGAGAATTCTAAACATTCAGGTGGGTCATCAGTGGTTGACGGTCTCTCGCTATATCATGATGATCAGTTTTCGGCTTTCTCTCTTGAGGTGCTACTTTGGCGAACCAGGGCACAATCGCGATAGTTCTCCTAGTGCGCGTTAGCCGATAGAGCGGGCGTAAGGCAGCAAAACACAGGAGCCGGGCAAACCCAACATTTTACCAAAGACATGATTCGGAGCTAATGCATATAAGGCCTAACTCGAGACGCCGAACGCTCCCTAAGGTATTCGGTCTTTTATAAAAGCGGGTCGAACAACGCCCTTGGTAACAAGCCCCTGGTGTCCAGGTACGTGCAAAATTCTGACGCGGCCGATGCCAAAACGCCAGCCTCCTCCTCGGTTATAACAAGAGACGGGGGCATGTGTAACAACAAGAGACAGTAAAAAAGGTTTACGCAGGGTCTTAATCTGAAAAGAATCCTTGCAACGGGTCCCTGCTGCACGTCTGCGCCTGTGTCTCTGTTGTGCCGTATCTGGGCGGGTATAGCGGTGTTCATCTGTAAAAGAGAGGAACTTAGTTGAAAAGATCGTCTGAAAAATGTATTTTGAGATAAGCAGAGTATGATTCAAAAAATGAATAAAATTGAGCTTTATTGTCTCTTGTTGTACATGCGTGGAGCCCCTTGTAAGGGGGTACGCGACTAGTAAGCCCCTTGTTTATTTATGCCGGACTCGCCTAACCGTGTCCGGGATCTGAATGACCTGTTTAGATGCTTTGACCAGCAAAGCCGGATTGGTGTGTGGCCGTCAAGGCAGTTTCACATTCTTCCATATTCGAGGAATACTCGGGGTTTCCCTTTAATGAGATGATGCCTCGTGGACCGGGCATTATAAGTGTAAGAGATGCATAATGTGGTATTGCGTTAAAGCGGGCGAAAGCTTCGCGTCCCAATAGTGCTTGATGGCTACTTTTAAATGGGGCGATGTGGAAGACTAACTTTTCGCGACGGAAGTTGTCGGATGAGCCGAACATAACTTCTAATGTTAGGGAGCCCGTACAATGGGCATATGTGCCTGGCATTATTCCTTGAAAGGAGGTGTTGCTATGGCTAATTTTGGTTGGGTCTATCCCCATCCTGCGGATTGTGTCCTGATATAGCAGGTTTAGATCACTGCCGCCGTCCATTAGGACTTGTGTAAACTGGAGCCCGTCGATTATAGTATCTAATATCAAGGTAGTCCATCCTGCGTTCCGGATACTTTCGGAGTAGTCCTGATGGTCGAAGGTGATTGGTTTTGACAACCAATGTTGGGACTCATTTGGGGTAGTGGTATGCGGTAGCGTATTTCAATGGGCGCCGCTCTTTTCCCTTTGTCACTTCAAGTGAGTTTCTGTTTTGACCTCTTGTGGGAAATTCTTTTGTTTTCGGTGCTCTGCTTGTGGTGCTCGTCATCATCCTCACTTGGTGTGTCGAGCCCCTTGTGTTCGGCGTTGAGTGCGGACTGCTTGAAGACAACAATCTCTGTGGGTATGGTTTGCAGGCTTCCCGGGAGTAATGTGGATTTGGCATATCTTGTCCAAGATTTTGTTTAAGTTGGATAGCTCGTCGCTATTATCCTTAAGGGGCAATTTTTTATTATTCTGCCGAGAGCTTTTGAATCCGACGTTGACTGCCGTGCTCCTCGGACTGTTCCCCTTGGTCCGGTGCTGGTCCTTGTTGCGTCGTGGTTTCCCATTTCCATCCCTGACCTCGGATTTACTTGGGTCGCTGGTGCTGCATCTTGCCAGCCAGCTATCCTCTCCCGCACAAAAGCGGGTCATGAGGCTTGTTAGTGCGGCCATTGTTCTCGGCTTTTCTTGGCCAAGGTGTCTGGCGAGCCATTCGTCTCGGACGTTGCGTTTGAAAGCTGCTAAGGCTTCGGCGTCCGGACAGTCGACTATTTGGTTCCTTTTGGTGAGGAACCTGTTCCAGAATTTACGGGTTGACTCTCCGGGCTGTTGAGTTATGTGACTTAGATCGTCTGCATCCGGAGGGCGGACATAAGTCCCCTGAATATTTGCCCGAAATGCATCCTCGAGCTCTTCCCAACTTCCGATGGTGTTTTCGGGGAGACTTTTAAGCCAATGCTGGGCTGGCCCTTTGAGCTTGAGGGGTAAGTATTTTATGGCGTCGAGGTCATCTCCTCTGGCCATGTGTATGTGCAGGATGTAATCCTCAATCCAGACTCCAGGGTCTGTTGTTCCGTCGTATGCCTCTATGTTTATGGGCTTGAATCCCGCTGGAAATTCATGATCCAGCACCTCATCGGTGAAACATAGGGGTGTCTTGGCGCCCTGTATTGGGTGTGCCGTGATGTTCAAATACTCGACGTGTTGTGTTGCTTTCTAGAGCTTTCTTTCTTGGCCCATAGATAGACCTGACTAGGCCATCCCTTTGGTGCGATTCCTTATGCGGATCGCGTGCTGGCTTGTGTGCGGCGCCGCTTGCTGCTCTATGTTTTCCATGTGGTCGTCTGTCCGACCGGGCGGCCTCTTCGTTCTTTGATCGTGGGGGCTCTACGGCCTCCTCGTCGAATTCGGGCAGTAGTTTGCGCTTTGGGTAGCTCTTTGTTTGGCGGCTATCGCCATATTTGTCTGCGGTGTTAAGTACTTTGCTCCATCTCATTCGGAGTGCGTCTTCCGCTGTTTTGAGCTTCCGTTTCTGCTTTTTCGGGCTACGTGTAGTGGCGACGAGCTCTTTGTGGAGGTTCTTCTGCTTCAATGATGTGTCCGGCGTGAGATCGTCCGGACTGTTGTCTTTGCCGGGGACGGATTGTTTATCCAAGTTATTCTGTTCGGATGGTTGCCCGATGGCATGTTAAATGCGTCGGCGATTCGCCCCTGCTCTATGGCTGGAGTCGTGTGGAGTCTTGTGTTTGTCGAGGTGGGGTTTTGAGCGGCGCTTACGTCGCCGTTTTGACTGCTTTCCGAGGGAATTATCCTTCGCAGCGTCCCGTTGTTCCTTGTTATCGCTTCCTTTAAGTGTGTCCACCATATATACATCGTGAGTTGAGGTGGCCTTCCAGTGCCCTGTAGGTGCTGGTTCTTGGTCGTCTCCGGCATCGTCGTCCATACCGTCGATGTCTTCGGAGTCAAGGTCGAGCATGTCGGTTAAATCATCGATAGTGGCTACAAAGTGGGTGGTGGGTGGGCGTTGAATTTCTTCGTCGTCTGTGTCCCAACCTTCCTGACCATAGTCGGCCAGGCTCTCGATAAAAGAGAGACTTTAGTGAGTTCGAGGATGTCGCCAAAGGCGAGTGCTAAAAGATGTCCGCGGTGAACTCCATAACGGCGCCCAATCGGATTATTGGCGAAGTGCGGAAGGTTCGAGTTAGGAGAGGAGTCCGACACCTTGGAGTCACGTGCTTCGCAAAGGACAGAGATGGTGTTCGGCTCGATCGCCGTAGAGATCTCAGCCCCCGAGGTGGTGTCCAGCCACCCATCCTCGATCGGCGAAGTCGGCTCCGAACTAAGGGTCGGAGCGGACGGCTGATGCGACCTCCGAACCTTGTTCGTGACGAGCTAGATCGTGCTCATCGAGACAGTCTGGTGGCGCTTCGGTGTGGCTCGAATCCGTCGAAGATCAAGTCTCCGCGGACGTCGGCCGTGTAGTTTAAACTTCAAATCTGACTGATGGCGGGGCTTAGCTTCGATCTGCTCCGGATGGCCAGCGAGTGGGCCCTTGATGCGAGCCGCCCGAATCGAAGATCTGTCCGGGAGAAAAGTCTCACCACGGACGCGTCGTTCTTGATGATCGAAGGAGCCGCCGGGCCTATAGGTGACAACGGAGGAACTCTCAATGAAAGCACCAATGTCGGTGTCAAAACCGGCGGATCTCGGTAGGGGGTCCCGAACTATGCGTCTAGGCGGATGGTAACAGGAGACAAGGGACACGATTTTTTACCCGAGTTCGGGCCCTCTCGATGGAGGTAAACCCTACTCTGCTTGATTAATATTGATGATATGGGTAGTACAAGAGTAGATCTACCACGAGATCGGAGGCTAAACCCTAGAAGCTAGCCTATGGTATGATTGTTGTTAGTCCTCGGACTAAAACCCTTCGGTTTATATAGACACCGAATAGGGTTAGGGTTACACAGAGTCGGTTACAATGGTAGGAGATCTACATATCCGTATCGCCAAGCTTGCCTTCCACGCCAAGGAAAGTCCTATCCGGGCACGGGATGAAGTCTTCAATCTTGTATCTTCATAGTCCTGGAGTCCGGCCAAAGATGATAGTTCGGCCATCCGATCAGGTGTTTACAGCACCCTAGTTCGAATACTAGGGGTTGCGCCTAAATTTTTATTGTCAAACTCCTATGGCTAAGTGAGGGTGTTAAAGCCACATAGTCCGATTGCCTGGTTCGTTGCGCTAAACACCTCCTTCAAGGACTAAATAATTGGATCAAGAGTGTTTAGATTCCATCCCGAACACCCCCGTACTACCTACGTGGGGGCTGAAGCCGATGATTGGCCAACTCTCAGATTTCATAAACACGGCCGCACAGGAGGGAAAATTTTAACAAGCATTATATTACATAATCAACTTTGTTTCATAATACAGGGCAAGATAACATAAATGTATTCATTCAAAGATTACTTCTTTCGCACATTGCTCCGCTACAATGTGGGATCCCTCCAGGACATCGCTAAAATATCGCTCGGGCGTGCGGTGCTCCTTGCCCTCGGGCGGTCCCTCGGTCGCAAGCTTGATGGCGTTCATCTTCGCCCACTGCACCTTGACGTGCGTGAAGGCCATCCGCGCACCCTCGATGTAGACCGATCGCTTGATAACGTCAAGCCGAGGGCAGGCACTGACCAGCCGCTTCACGAGCCTGAAGTAGCTACTGGGTATAGCTTCGGCAGGCCACAGCCGGATTATTAAATCCTTCATGGCCAGTTCGGCCACCCTATGCAGTTCGACCAGCTGTTTTAGCTGATCGCTAAAGGGCACCAGATGTTCTGGCGCAAGGTATTGCGACCAAAACAACTTCTCCGTTGAGCTCCCCTCTTCGGCTCGGAAGAATTCTGCAGCGTCAGAAACACTGCGTGGCAGATCCGCAAACGCCCCTGGGGAACTCCAAATCCTGGTTAGTAAGAGATACCTCTTCTTCACATACTTGCTTTGCATAATAAAAGCCTTACCCGCCATGATTTTCTTGGCCTCCTGGATTTCCTGGAGGGTGCCCAGGGCTTCAACCCGGGCCTCTTGTGCACTCTGGCGAGCCTTGGCGAGTTCGGTCTCTTGATCCGCAATGTCGCGCTCCAAGGACTCGCATTTCTTGACGGCGTCCTGGAGCTCCTGTTGGACCTCACCAACCCTGGCCTCGTGTTTTTCACGGGCGGCTTGCTCCTTAGTTGCTTTCTTTTTGGCCTCAGCCAGCGCTTTCTTGAGGGTTTCCATCTCAGTAGCCGCTCCTACAAATATAATGGCACTATGGTCAGCACAAGTCATTCATCCTTTTCCGGATATACACCAGGTCATCACATACCTTGCTTGTCCTCCAGCTGCTTTTTTACACGGCCGAGCTCTTCCTCGGCCCGCTCCAGACTCTGCTTTAGTCCGGAGACCTCAGCAGCAAGAGAGGTTGCGGCCAGCAATGATGCCTGCTTATTCACATAAGACATATTTAGTTAGTTTTCTGTGAAAATTACTTGATCCTATATCCGGCTTTTCTTTCCGAACACCGGACAGTGTCTCAGGGGCTACTGTCTATACTGTGACTTTCTTTTTTGCATCGCTTACCTCAAAGCCTGTCAGCAGGATGGTGCAGGCTTCGGTCAGTCCGCTCTTAACGGACCGAACCTTCTTAACCACCGTACCCATAAGGATACGGTGTTCCTCAACAATGGAAGCAACTCGCAGTGCTTCCAATAGAGTATCCGGTGCCTCTGGTTGGACAGAGGTCACCGGCGGAACAGGCGCACCTCCTTCTTTCGAAGGAGGCTGCTCGCCTGAATCTGGAGCCGCACTGGCTTCTGAAATGGTATTCGTCTGAGGGCCGCACTGGATACGGTCCCCATCGCCAGTCACCATGGGGATTTGCTCCCCCTTGTGTCCGGCGGCCGAGGTTTCACCCTCTGGCGCCGCCCTAATGGCCTCCTGCGTCTCTCCCTGGCCTGGGATCCTGCGGGACAACATCTTGTTGTCATCCATGGCCCTGGGTGAGGAGGCTGGCGGAAGGGACCCGCTGTCCATCACCTTCGGGTCCAGCGAATTCCCCGAAGATGAGGATCGCTCGAGGTCGGAATGAGCCGGACTGTAAGTGCACGATTCAACATGTTAAGACTATGAAGTGGAGAGGCCGGATATATGAATGCGTCCGGGTTTTTGAGTACTCACGATTCGGCCAGAGGCTTGTCTCAGGGGCGCCGCTCTGGGCTGCTGTCGATGTCCCACGCGGAGCTATCCACGAGGGAGCTCTTCCCCCTCTTGGACGCCTCTGCCTCCAGATTTGTGGAGGCCGCCCTCTTCTTCCTTCCCCCCTCACAGGGAGAGTTGCTTTCTTCCTCCTCCTCCTCCTCCTCGTCCTCGGCGCCGGAGGAGTGAGTCTCGGTGTCTTCGGACGTCACGTCCGAAGCGCCCTTGCAGCAGGGGCCACTTCTGACCCCCTTGGCCTTCTTCTTGGCCTTCTTCTCCGGCACCTGGTAGGGCGCCGGAACCAGTGTCTTCGTCAGAAGCGGAATTGCTGGTTCCTCGGGCAGCAGAGCCGGACACCGAATCCGCTCCACCTTCTTTGTCCAGCCCTGGAAAAATAAATAGTGAGGTTTAGGTATCTTCCCTAACTAAGCAAGTAAAGTATGCACCTTGAAACGTGAAAGACATACCGCACTAGTCGGATGGGCCAGGGCGTGCCCACGGTCCTCGGTCGTCTCCGTCCGCGTCTCGTTGCCCTTGAAGAGCACCTTCCAGATATCTTTGTGCGTAATTCCGAAGAACCGTTGCAAGGTCTGGTGCTCGGCCGGATTGAATTCCCATAAATGGCAAGTCCGGCTCTGGCATGGAAGGATCCAGCGAACTAGCATCACCTGGATCACATTGACGAGCTTGATGTTCTTGTCCACCATGCTCTGGATGCACGTTTGCAGTGCTGTCAGCTCATCCGACGAAGACCAATTCAGGCCCTTCTCTAGCCAGGAGGTGAGCCGCATTGGGGCTCCGGACTTGAATTCAGGAGCCGCGGCCCAGGTGGCGTCGCGGGGCTCTGTGACATAGAACCACAGTTGCTGCCACCCTTTGACGTTCTCCACAAAGGTACCTTTGGGCCATGTGACGTTGGGCATCTTGCTCACCATTCCACTTCTGCACTCTGCGTGTTGGCCATCCACCACCTTCGGCTTCATGTTGAAGATCTTGAGCCAAAGTCCGAAGTGGGGTGGAATGCGGAGGAAGGCCTCGCACACGACAATAAATGCCGAGATGTTGAGGAAAGAATTTGGGGCGAGGTCATGGAAATCTAGCCCGTAGTAGAACATGAGTCCGCGGACGAAAGGGTGGAGAGGAAACCCTAACTCGTGGACAAATGGGGGATGAACACCACCCTCTCATTGGGCTCCGGGGTGGGGACAATCTGCCCCTTGGCCGGAAGCCGGTGGGCGATTTCTTTGGCCAGATACCCGGCCTCCTGAAGCTTGGTGATGTCCTTCTCCTTGACGGAGGAGGCCATCCACATGACTTGCGCTCCAGATCCGGACATGATCGAGTGCTTTCTTGAGGCGGAAAAGACAAGGACTTGGGCGCTGGAGCTCGAGAGTGGGAGGGCAGAGAAAGAGAGAAGGCGTGGGTGAAAGAAAGGAATCCTTATCTCCTTATAAAGGCGGTGAATATCAAGCGCCTCCCCACTCTCCTTAAAACTCGCCTGTTCCCAAGGGCTGTGCAGACGGCACAGTTGGATTACCCATGCCCGTATTGCTGAGAATCCCGTAATAAGGGGACACGATCTCTGCTGCGACAAGACGTGCCAATAGAAACCACATCTTGAAATGTGAAGCGGCAGGCCGAAAAATGGTTAGAAATAATAACCGGGCAGGGACGTGATATCACATTACAAAAAAGTTGTCAGCGGATTGGACTCGTGAAAGATTATACTCTCTGCGGTGGTGTGTGGTACTTGTTTTGCAGAGTCGGACACATTCGTTGTGTTTGAAGAATGTGTTGGAGTATTCAGAGAAGGAACCCGCCTTGCAATGCCGAAGACAATCTGTGCGCTGGACACCTTGTCATTGAAGCCTGGTTCAGGGGCTACTGAGGGAGTCCTGGATTAAGGGGTCCTCGGGCGTCCGAACTATGATACGTAGGCCGGACTGATGGGCTGTGGAGATACAAGGCCGAAGACTCTCTCCCGTGTCCGGATGGGACTCTCCTTGGCGTGGAAGGCAAGCTTGGCGCCCTGATATGAAGATTCCTTTCTCTGTAACCGACTTTGTACAACCCTAGTCCCCTCCGGTGTATATATAAACCGGAGGGCTTAGTCCGTAGAGGCAAGAATAATCATAGTCATATAGGCTAGACTTTTAGGGTTTTAGCCATTACGATCTCGTGGTAGATCAACTCTTGTAATACTCATATTCATCAAGATCAATCAAGCAGGAAGTAGGGTATTACCTCCATAGAGAGGGCCCGAACCTGGGTAAACATTGTGTCCCCCGTCTCCTGTTACCATCAACCTTAGACGCACAGTTTGGGACCCCCTACCCGAGATCCGCCGGTTTTGACACCGACACCGGGCTTCAGCGGTTTCATCAATACTTGCATGTAATGGTCAGATAGCTCGGGTTCATGGTAGATGAGCTGCGCACCTTCAAGGGGAGGACTGACAGGCAGGGCATGAAGCAATTTATAGGCCGGTGCTTTGAAGTGAGTGTTTTCTATCATCCAGTCCAACACCCAAGAATTCACATCTGCAGCATTGCCAGTGATGTGCAGCGTCGCGTAGAACTGAAGAATGAGTTCTTCATTCCAATCGATGATATCAGTGCTGTCGGCATTCTGGGAACGGGGGTCCCTAGACTTGCCCGCCTGCGGCCCACGGCGTGGCTCTGCGGGCGGGCCCGTACGACCCATCTTCACCAACAAGCATTCAAGACCCTCGCGAGGGGCCAAGCCTCGCGAGGCGGACGACGCAAGACCTCCCCGGGAGCGGCCTCACCAGACTAGCTCGCGAGGGGCGGAGAGATCAAGGCAAGGCAAACCTCACGAGGCTTTCGTGACGTGAGCCGTGACGATCGAGACCAGGCGGGCGCCAGCGCGCACAGTGTCCTTGTTTCCTCTTTGGTGCTAAGGAAGCAAGTTCAGGCGAGGAGTACTGAGGCGTCAAGCAAAGGTTTCCATATCGGTGCAACGAGACCAAGACCAGTAGGACGGCAAGATGGAGGTCACCGTGGAGCCCAAGGCAGCGTCACCGCCAGAGCCTTTTGCAGGCGAAGACTGCTTTTGTCAGGATAGCTTGTACTAGCTGTCCCCTTTCAAATTGGCCGTTGTTGGCTCCCTTCCCGCTGAATATTTGGGGAGAGGACCAGGGCCACTATAAATAGGACTAGCCACCATAGTAGGAGGCATCTCATCTTGAGTAATCCTCACCCACACAAAGACACCAAGCTCAAGAACACCTCGCCTTAGGAGGCTGTTCTTCCCCTTGTACTGTTCATCCTCAGCCCGAGAGGCAATCCACCGCCACCACACTGGAGTAGGTTATTACACCACGACGGTGGCCCGAACCAGTATAAATCTTGTGTCCTTTGTGTTTCGAGTTCGTCGAGTCCGTCCTTGAGATCTTAGCGAAGCTAGGATGTGGATCGGTAGGGGGAGATCTTCGTGCGCACCCCAGTGTTCGAACCTTGAGGGTTTTGCCGGAACCCGAGATTCGACATTTGGCGCGCCAGGTAGGGGTGCGTCGCAGCTCCCCTTCCCCCGATCCGCGCTTTGCCCTCATGGCAAGCGTCTCGCTCCCGGCTCCGACGACTGATGCCGACGACGGGGCCAGGGGGCTCCGAGCCCTGGCCCCCGCCCTGCGGCAGGTGCAGTGGCCGCCCAAGTTCAAGCCGGATATGTCGTCGCACTATGACGGCACGGCGGACCCGTCGGCCTTCCTACTGGAGTACGAGGAGGTTGTCCTCAGGGCCGGAGGCGACGACAAGGTCATGGCCAACTGGCTTCCCATGGCCCTCACTGGCGCGCTGCTACGTCTTGAGCTTGCGTTGGTTTTCCCGAAGAGGAGAGGATGATGCATCACAGTAGCGCAAGTATTTCCCTCAGTTTTTGAGAACCATGGTATCAATCCAGTAGGAGGCCACACACAAGTCCCTCGTACCTGCACAAAACGATAGCTACTCGCAACCAACGCGATTAGGGTTTGTCAATCCCTTCACGGTCACTTACAAGAGTGAGATCTGATAGAGATAATATTTTTGGTATTTTTTGGTATAAAGATGCAAGGTGAAAAGTAAAAGCAAAGTAAAACAAAGCAAGTAAATAAAGTGATAGAGATTGATATGACGAGAATAGACCCGGGGGCCATAGGTTTCACTAGTGGCTTCTCTCAAGAGCATAGATTTTCTACGGTGGGTGAAAAAATTACTGTTGAGCAATTGACAGAATTGAGCATAGTTATGAGTATATCTAGGCAATGATCATGTATATAGGCATCACGTCCGAGACAAGTAGACTGAAACGATTCTGCATCTACTACTATTACTCCACTCGTCGACCGCTATCCAGCATGAATCTAGAGTATTATGTTAAAAACAGAGTAACGCCTTAAGTAAGATGACATGATGTAGAGGGATAAATTCATGCAATATGATAAAAATCCCATCTTGTTATCCTCGATGGCAATAATACAATACGTGCCTTGCAACCCTTTTTGTCCCTGGGTAAGGACACCACAAGATTGAACCCAAAGCTAAGCACTTCTCCCATTGCAAGAACTACCAATCTAGTTGGCCAAACCAAACGGATAATTCGAAGAGACTTGCAAATATAACTCAATCATACATAGAAGAATTCAGAGAAGAATCAAATATTTTCCATAGATAAGTTGGATCATAAACCCACAATTCATCGATCTCAACAAACACACCACAAAAATAAGATTACATCGAATAGATATGCACGAGAGAGGGGGAGAACATTGTATTGAGATCCAAAAAGAGAAAAGAAGCCATCTAGCTACTAGCTATGGACCCGAAGGTCTGAAGTAAACTACTCACACTTCATCGGAGAGGCTATGGTGTTGATGTAGAAGCCCTCCGTGGTAGATGCCCCTCCGTGAGACTCGGAAGAGGCCCCAAGATGGGATCTCGTGGATCTGAGGAAGTTCTGGCGGTGGAATTAGGTTTTGGCTCCTCTTTTGATCGTTTGGGGATACGTAGGTATATATAGGAGGAAGAATGCGTCGGTGGGCGTCGGGGCCCACGAGGTAGGGGCGCGCCTGGGAGGCGCCCTCCACCTCGTGACCGCCTCACCTTTGCTTGAGTGGGGTCCAAGTCTCTGGATCACGTTCGGTGAGAAAATCACGTTCGAAGGTTTCATTCCGTTTGGACTCCGTTTGATATTCATTTCTTGAAACACTAAAATAGGCAAAAACAACAATTTCAGGCTGGGCCTCCGGTTAATAGGTTAGTCCCAAAAGTAATATAAAAGTGGAAAATAAAGCCCAATATAGTCCAAAACAATAGATAAAGTAGCATGGAGCAATCAAAATTATAGATCGTTGGAGACATATCGGGCATCCCCAAGCTTAATTCCTGCTCGTCCTCGGTAGGTAAATGATAAAAGAGAATTTTTGATGCGGAGTGATACTTTGGCATAATTTCAATGTAAATCTTCTTAATCATGGTATGAATATTCAGATCCGAAAGATTCAAGACAAAAGTTCATATTGACATAAAAATAATAATACTTCAAGCATACTAACAAAGCAATTATGTCTTCTTAAAATAACATGGCCAAAGAAAGTTATCCCTACAAAATCATATAGTCTGGCTATGCTCCATCTTCCCCACACAAAATATTTAAATCATGCACAACCCCGATGACAAGCCAAGCAATTGTTTCATACTTTAACATTTTCAAAAAAATTCAATGTTCACGCAATACATGAGCGTGAGCCATGGATATAGCACTATATGTGAAATAGAATGGTGGTTGTGGAGAATACAAAAAGAGGGAAGATAGTCTCACATCCACTAGGCGTATCAACGGGCTATGGAGATGCCCATCAATAGATATCAATGTGAGTGAGTAGGGATTGCCATGCAACGGGTGCACTAGAGCTATAAGTATATGAAAGCTCAACAAAAGAAACTAAGTGGGTGTGCATCCAACTCGCTTGCTCAAGAAGACCTAGGGCATTTTGAGGAAGCCCATCATTGGAATATACAAGCCAAGTTCTATAATGAAAAATTCTCACTAGTATATGAAAGTGATATCATAGGAGACTCTCTATCATGAAGATCATGGTGCTACTTTGAAGCACAAGTGTGGTAAAAGGATAGTAACATTGTCCCTTCTCTCTTTTTCTCTCATTTTTTTGTTTGGGCCTTTTCTTTTTTATGGCCTCTTTTTTTTCGTCCGGAGTCTCATCCCGACTTGTGGGGGAATCGTAGTCTCCATCATCATTTCCTCACTTGGGACAATGCTCTAATAGTGATGATCATCACACTTCTATTTTTCTTACAACTCAACAATTACAACTCGATACTTAGAACAAAATATGACTCTATATGAATGCCTCCGGTGATGTGCGGGATATGCAATGAAACATGAGTGACATGTATGAAAGAATTATGAACGGTGGCTTTGCCACAAATACGATGTCAACTACATGATCATGCTAGCAATATGACAATGATGGAGCGTGTCATAATTAACGGAAGGTGGAAAGTTGCATGGCAATATATCTCGGAATGGCTATGGAAATGCCATGATAGGTAGGTATGGTGGCTATTTTGAGGAAGGTATATGGTGGGTGTATGATACCGGCGAAAGGTGCGCGGTATTAGAGAGGCTAGCAATAGTGGAAGGATGGGAAAAAGTGCGTATAATCCATGGACTCAACATTAGTCATAAAGAACTCATATACTTATTGCAAAAATCTAGAAGTTATCAAAGCAAAGTATTATGCGCATGCTCCTAGGGGGATAGATTGGTAGGAAAATACCATCGCTCGTCCCCGACCGCCGCTCATAAGGAAGACAATCAATAAATAAATCATGCTCCGAGTTCATCACATAACGGTTCACCATACGTGCATGCTACGGGAATCACAAACTTCAACACAAGTATTCTTTAAATTCACAACTACTCAACTAGCATGACTCTAATATCACCATCTTCGTATCTCAAAACAATTATCAAGCATCAAACTTATCTTAGTATTCAACGCACTCAAAAGAAAGTTTCACATATCTTGAATACCAACTATATTAACATTAAGCAAATTACCATGCTATTAACGACTCTCAAAATAATCTAAGTGAAGCATGAGAGATCAATAGTTTCTTTAAAACAAATCCACCACCGTGCTCTAATGGATCTAAGTGAAGCACTAGAGCAAAAATTATCATGCTCAAAAGATGTAAGTGAAGCACTATGAGAAAAACTATCAAGCTCAAAAGATATAAGTGAAGCACATAGAGTATTCCATCAAATTTCAATTCATGTTTGGCTCTCTCAAAAGGTGTGTACAGCAAGGATGATTGGGTAGACTAACAAGCAAAGACGCAAATAATACAAGACGCTCCAAGCAAAACACATATCATGTGGTGAATAAAAATATAGCTCCAAGTAAATTACCGATGGAAGTGGACGAAAGAGGGGATGCCTTCCGGGGCATCCCCAAGCTTTGACTTTTTGGTGTCCTTGGATTATCTTGGGGGTGCCATGGGCATCCCCAAGCTTAGGCTCTTGCCACTCCTTGTTCCATAATCCATCAAAAGAATTCACCCAAAACTTGAAAACTTCACAACACAAAACTCAATAGAAATCTCGTGAGCTCCGTTAGAGAAAGAAAACAAAAGACTACTTTAAGGTACTGTAATGAACTCATTATTTATTTATATTGGTTTTAAACATACTGTATTCCAACTTCTCTATGGATTATAAACTATTTTACTAGCCATAGATTCATCAAAATAAGCAAACAACACACGCAAAACAGAATCTGTCAAAAACAGAACAGTCTGTAGTAATACGTAACTAACGAAAACTTCTGGAACCCAAAAAATTCTACAAAAATTAGAAGACCTGGAAAATTTGTTTATTGATCAGCAGCAATTGGAATCAGTATTTTATCACGTTCTGGTGATTTTTAACAATTCGGGCACTGAGCGCAAAGTTTCTAGAAATTACAGCAAGATCAAATAACTATCATCCAAGAAGATCCAATAGGTCTAGCTTGGCACAAACACTAATTAAAAGATAAAACCACATCTAAACAGAGGCTAGATGGATTATTTATTGCTAAACAGAAGCAAAAAAACACAAAATAAAGTTGGGTTGCCTCCCAACAAGCGCTATCGTTTAACGCCCCTAGCTAGGCATAAAAGCAATGATAGATCTAGGTATTGCCATCTTTGGTAGGCAATCCATAAGTTGCTCTCATGATAGATTCATATGATAATTTAATTTTCTTTCTAGGAAAGTGTTCCATACCCTTCTTTAAGGGAAATTGGAATCTAATGTTTCCTTCCTTCATATCAATAATTGCACCAATCGTTCTAAGGAAAGGTCTACCAAGAATAATAGGACATGAAGGATTGCAATCTATATCAAGAACGATAAAATCTACGGGCACATAATTCCTATTTGCAACAATAAGAACATCATTAATTCTTCCCATAGGCTTTTTAATAGTGGAATCCACAAGATGCAAGTTTAGAGAGCAATCATCAAAATCACGGAAATCTAGCAAATCTTATAAAGTTTTGGGAATAGTAGAGACACTAGCACCCAAATCACACAAAGCATGAAACTCATAATCTTTAATTTTAATTTTAATGGTAGGTTCCCACTCATCATAGAGTTTTCTAGGGATAGAAACTTTCAACTCAAGTTTTTCTTCATAAGATTGCATCAAGGCATCAACAATGTGTTCGGTAAAGGCCTTATTTTGACTATAAGCATGAGGAGAATCTAGCACGGATTGCAACAAGGAAATACAACCAATCAAAGAGCAATTTTCATAATTAAATTCCTTGAAATCCAAAATAGTGGGTTTAACCACGTCTCGGTTTTTATCTATTTCAATCCCACTTTTATCAATTTCATCATCAAGATCTAGAAACTCCGAATTCTTAGAACGCCTTCTAGGTAAAGGAAGATCATATTCAGTTTGATCAAGATTCATATTGCAAAACAAAGATTTAATAGGGGACACATCAATAACTTTTAGATCTTCATCTTGATTTTCGTAGGAATTGGAAGAACACGCTTTAATAAAGGCATCTTTGGAAGTACGTATCCTAGCGGTTCTTTCCATGCACTCATCAATGGAAATTCTCATGGCTTTGAGAGACTCATTGATATCATGCTTAAGAGGAATAGATTTAAGATTTAAAGAATCAATCTCAAGAGAAATTCTATCAACGTTCCTAGTCAAATCATCAACTTTAAGCAATTTCTCTTCAAGCAAAGCATTAAAATTCTTTTGTGAATTCATAAACTCTTTAACACTATTCTCAAATTCAGAGGGCATCTTATTAAAATTTACATAAGAGTTGTTGTAGGAATTTCCATAATTATTAGAAGGATTACTAGGATAAGGCCTAGGATTAAAATTCCCTCTATACGCGTTGTTACTGAAACTATTCTTACTAACAAAATTCACATCCATAGATTCATTATTATTCTCAAGCAAAGTAGATAAAGGCATATCATTAGGATCAAGAGGAGTATTTTTAGGAGCAAACATCTTCATAAGTTCATCCATCTTTTCACTCAAAACATTGATTTCTTCTATAGCATGCACTTTTTTACTAGAAGATCTTTCGGTGTGCCATTGAGAATAATTAGCCATAATATTATCAAGCAATTTGGTAGGATCTCCTAATGTAATTTCCATAAAAGTGCCTCCCGCGGCCGAATCTAAAAGATTTCTAGAAGCAAAATTCAATCTGGCATAGAAATTTTGTATGATCATCCATAAATTCAAACCATGAGTAGGGCAATTGCGAAGCATTAATTTCATTCTTTCCCAAGATTGGGCAACATGCTCATGATAAAGTTGTTTAAAATTCATGATATCGTTCCTAAGAGTGATAATCTTAGCGGGAGGAAAATAATTAGAGATAAAAGCATCTTTGCACTTGTTCCAATAATCAATACTATTTTTAGGCAAAGATGAAAACCAAACTTTAGCACGATCTCTAAGTGAAAACGAAAATAACTTCAGTTTGACAATATTGTTATCCGTATCTTTCTTCTTTTGCATCTCACACAAATCAACAAAATTATTCAGATGAGTAGCGGCATCTTCAATAGGAAGGCCGGCGAATTGATCTTTCATAACAAGATTCAGCAAAGCGGTATTGATTTCACAAGACTCATCATGATTAAGAGGAGCAATCGGAGTACTAAGGAAATCATTATTATTGGTATTCGAGAAATCACACAATTTGGTATTATCTTGCGCCATGGCGACAAGTAATCCAACACACAAGCAAACAGAAAGGCAACGGGAAAAAAAGGCAAATGAGAAAGAGAGGAGGAGATTGGGAAAGAGAGGGCGAATAAAACGGCAAAGGTGAAGTGGGGGAGAGGAAAACAAGAGGCAAATGGCAAATAATGTAATAGGAGAGATAGGGATTGTGATGGGTACTTGGTATGTTTGACTTTCTTGCGTGAGCCTCCCCGGCAACGGCGCCAGAAATCCTTCTTGCTACGTCTTGAGCTTGCATTGGTTTTCCCCGAAGAGGAGAGGATGATGCAGCACAGTAGCGTAAGTATTTCCCTCAGTTTTTGAGAACCAAGGTATCAATCCAGTAGGAGGCCACGCACAAGTCCCTCGTACCTGCACAAAACGATAGCTACTCGCAACCAACGCGATTAGGGGTTGTCAATCCCTTCACGGTCACTTACGAGAGTGAGATCTGATAGAGATAACATTTTTGGTATAAAGATGCAAGGTGAAAAGTAAAAGCAAAGTAAAACAAAGCAAGTAAATAAAGTGATAGAGATTGATATGATGAGAATAGACTCGGGGGCCATAGGTTTCACTAGTGGCTTCTCTCAAGAGCATAGATTTTCTACGGTGGGTGAACAAATTATTGTTGAGCAATTGACAGAATTGAGCATAGTTATGAGTATATCTAGGCAATGATCATGTATATAGGCATCACGTCCCAGACAAGTAGACCGAAACGATTCTGCATCTACTACTATTACTCCACTCATCGACCGCTATCCAGCATGAATCTAGAGTATTAAGTTAAAAACAGAGTAACGCCTTAAGTAAGATGACATGATGTAGAGGGATAAATTCATGCAATATGATAAAAACCCCATCTTGTTATCCTCGATGGCAACAATACAATCGTGCCTTGCAACCCTTTACGTCACTGGTAAGGACACGCAAGATTGAACCCAAAGCTAAGCACTTCTCCCATTGCAAGAACTACCAATCTAGTTGGCCAAACCAAGCGGATAATTGAAGAGACTTGCAAAGATAACTCAATCATACATAAAAGAATTCAGAGAAGAATCAAATATTTTCCATAGATAAGTTGGATCATAAACCCACAATTCATCGGTCTCAACAAACACACCGCAAAAGAAGATTACATCGAATAGATCTCCACGAGAGAGGGGAGAACATTGTATTGAGATCCAAAAAGAGAAGAAGCCATCTAGCTACTAGCTATGGACCCGGAGGTCTGAAGTAAACTACTCACACTTCATCGGAGGCTATGGTGTTGATGTAGAAGCCCTCCGTGGTAGATGCCCCCTCGTGAACTCGGAACAGGCCCCAAGATGGGATCTCATGGATCTGAGGAAGTTGCGGCGGTGGAATTAGGTTTTGGCTCATGTTACGATCGTTTGGGGATCGTAGGTATATATAGGAGGAAGAATACGTTGGTGGGCGTCGGGGCCCACGAGGTAGAGGCGCGCCCGAGGCGCCCTCCACCTCGTGACCGCCTCTCAGCACTGCTTGGAGTAGGGTCCAAGTCTCTGGATCACGTTCGGTGAGAAAATCATGTTCGAAGGTTTCATTCCGTTTGGACTCCGTTTGATATTCTATTTCTTAGAAACACTGAAATAGGCAAAAAACAACAATTCTGGGCTGGGCCTTCGGTTAATAGGTTAGTCCCAAAAGTAATATAAAAGTGGAAAATAAAGCCCAATATAGTCCAAAACAATAGATAAAGTAGCATGGGGCAATAAAAAATGATAGATACGTTGGAGACGTATCACGCGCCGCGCGCCTGGCTGCTCAACCTCCCCGGATCCACGGTGGCGTCTTGGGAGGAGCTGCGCGGCCTTTTCACTGCGTGCCATGCAGCACCGGCACATCACAGGGTCGCAGCCCTACTAGGCGGCTCACAAGCACCGCCCTCGGATTGCCACATCAAGGCATTCCTTCGCCAGATCGGCGCCGCTTCCAAGCGCTCGGGGGCTCCGCCGGGCTGGGCCTCGCCCGAGGCAGACCTCACCTTCGACTCGGGAGACCACCCCGTCACCACCACCGGCTCGGGTATGCTCCCGATGCTTTGCACGCCCACCATCTGCAACGTGGCCGTCACCAAGACCCTCATCGACGGTGGTGCCGGCCTCAATGTGCTCTCCGTGGAGGTCTTCAGCCTTCTGCATGTACCGCTCGAGCGGCTCCGCCTCAGCAAGTCTTTCTAAGGACTTGGCGGCGACACTGCCCACTCCCTGGGACAGATCCGCCTCCCTGTCACCTTCGGCACACGTGACAACTACCGCACCGAGCTGGTCGACTTCGACATCGCCCGTATCGGCCTCCCTTACAACGCCATCCTCGGGTACCCAGCTCTGGCCCAGTTCATGGCAGCAACCCATCCGGCCTACAACCTCACGAAGATGCCGGGGAGCAAGGGTGTCCTCACCATCCAGGGGGACGCCAAGGAGGCCCTGGCGGCGCTCAAGCTTTCCCTCAAGACCGCCGCAGTGGCACAGCCTGCCGACGCGGTGATACGTCTCCAACTTATCTATAATTTTTTATTGTTCCATGTTCTGTTTTGGACATTAATGGGCTTTATTATACACTTCTATATTATTTTTGGGACTAACCTATTAACCGGAGGCCCAGCCCAGAATTGCTGTTTTTTTGCCTATTTGAGTTTGTGAGAAAAAGAATATCAAGCGGAGTCCAAACGGAATGAAACCTTCGGGAACGTGATTTTCGGAACGAACGTGATCCAGAGTACTTGGACCCTACGTCAAGACATCAACCAGGAGGGCACGAGGTAGGGGGCGCGCCTACCCCCTAGGTGCGCCCTCCACCATCGTGGGCCCCATGTTGCTCCACCGACGTACTTCTTCCTCCTATATATACTCACGTACCCCAAACTACGTGATCACGGAGCCAAAAACCTAATTCCACCGTCGCAACCTTCTGTACCCGTGAGATCCCATCTTGGGGCCTTTTCCGGAGCTCCACCGTAGGGGGCATCGATCATGGAGGGCTTCTACATCAACACCATAGCCTCTCCGATGATGTGTGAGTAGTTTACCTCAAACCTTCGGGTCCATAGTTATTAGCTAGATGGCTTCTTCTCCCTTTTTGGATCTTAATACAATGTTCTCCCCCTCTCTCGTGGAGATCTATTCGAGGTAATCTTCTTTTGCGGTGTGTTTGTTGAGATCGACGAATTGTGGGTTTATGATCAAGTTTATCTATGAACAATATTTGAATCTCCTCTGAATCCTTTTATGTATGATTGGTTATCTTCGCAAGTCTCTTCGAATTATCAGTTTGGTTTGGCCTACTAGATTGATCTTTCTTGCAATGGGAGAAGTGCTTAGCTTTGGGTTCAATCTTGCGGTACTTTCCCAATGACAGTAGGGGCAGCAAGGCACATATTGTATTGTTGCCATCGAGGATAACAAGATGGGGTTTATATCATATTGCATGAGTTTATCCCTCTACATCATGTCATCTTACTTAAGGCGTTACTTTGTTCTTATGAACTTAATACTCTAGATGCATGCTGGATGGCGGTCGATGTGTGGAGTAATAGTAGTAGATGCAGGCAGGAGTCGGTCTACTTGTCTCGGACGTGATGCCTATATACATGATCATACCTAGATATTGTCATAACTATGCTCAATTCTATCAATTGCTCAACAGTAATTTGTTCACCCACCATAATACTTATGCTCTCGAGAGAAGCCACTAGTGAAACCTATGGCCCCCGGGTCTATTTTCCATATATTAATCTTCCAACACTTAGTTATTTATATTGCCATCTTTATTTTGCTTTCTTTACTTTGCATCTTTATCATAAAAATACCAAAAATATTATCTTATCATTTCTAGCAGATCTCACTCTCGTAAGTGACCGTGTAGGGATTGACAACCCCTTATCGCGTTGGTTGCGAGGATTTATTTGTTTGTGTAGGTGCGAGGGACTCGTGCGTGGTCTCCTACTGGATTGATACCTTGGTTCTCAAAAACTGAGGGAAATACTTACGCTGCTTTACTGCATCACCCTTTCCTCTTCAAGGGAAAACCAACGCAGTGCTCAAGAGGTAGCCAGAAGGATTTCTTGCGCAGTTGTCGGGTAGTCTACGCAAACGTCAACATACGAAGTACCCATCACAAACCCTTATCTCCCGCATTACATTATTTTCCATTTGCTTCTTGTTTTCCTCTCTCCCACTTCACCCTTGCCGTTTTATTCGACCTCTCTTTTTCATTCGCCTCTTTTGCCTGTTTGCTTGTGTTACCATGTGCCTTCTATTTGCTTGCATCTTTGCTTGCTAATAATCTATTATATGGATCCACTTAAACTATTCTACTTGGTTGATGGGAAATCTTTAGATGAGCATGCTCATTTTGTGCGTCATCGTTTGTCTGAAAAAGGGAAGCTCTTATGGTATCATATAAATAGTTTGCTATGCTATGCTTGGAATCTTTGTGAAATTTGTGATTTTACTTGTTACTCTAAGAACCCTAAAAACACCTTCCCTACATATGTGAGTTCAATAATAAAGAAATCTTATCTTCTTATGCAAAGGGTGTTTATAGTTACTATGATATCGAACAAATTGAAGAATTTGTCGTTTTTAAGGGTGCTCATGAAGTTGCTTCTTTGATTGAAAATTATGATTTTACTCTAAAAAAATCTGAAAATTCCGTCATACTTAAATATTGCAATGAAAACTTCGCTCATAATGTCTATGTCCAAGAATTTATTGAAAGAATGACCGTTGCTTTGGAAGAAAATGATGATATGCATGAATCTATAGATAGTGATGTTTCCGATGATTTGGTTGAAATATCCCTTGATGAACATGATGCTTGCTATTCTTGTGGCCATGATGCCAATATTTATGAAGACGAATTTGCTATAGTTCCTTATGTTAAAAATGAGATCGTTGCTATTGCACCCATGCTTGATAGTTCCTCCGATGAAAAGCATGATTGCAATGATTTTACTATAAATTCTATTGATTTCAATTGTCCTAATAATATGAAAACCCTAAGCTTGGGGATGCTAGTTTTGCTATGTCCACTATTTGTTGCAATGATCATGATCGGGGTGATTTTTCTTATGATCTTGAAAATTTATTTAATCCCCATGATGAATATGAGATTGATAATATTTTTTGAAATAATATTGAAAGTGGGTTTGGAAGAGTGTCAACTTTAGATCCCACATATTTGGAGAATATCCAATCTTATGAAATTTTTGATAAAAGTGGGTTTGGAGAGTCATGACTTTAGTTAATGTTAATCCCACTATTTTGGAAGAGTGTCAACTTTGCATACATGTGGATCGTGTCAAGAATATGTTTTGTGATAGCTATATTGTTGAATTTTCTTATGATCCTACATGTAATTATTATGAGATAGGAAAATATGGTTGTAGAAATTTTCATGTTACTAAATTACCTCTCGTTATGTTGAGATTGCTACTGTTTCTTTCCGCTTCCTTCCATATGCTAGTTTTTGCTTGCCTTGATTATTTGTTTGCTTATAAAATGCCTATGCATAGGAAGTATGTTAGACTTAGATGTCTTTGTCACATGCTATTTGATGCTCTCTTTGTGCTTCAATTTTTGTCTCTCATGCGAGCATCATTAAAATTATCTATGCCTAGCTAGGAGCGTTAAACGATAGCGCTTGTTGGGAGGCAACCCAATTTTATTTTTAGTTTTTTTCTTTTTGCTTCTGTTTAGGAATAAATATTTGATCTAGCCTTGAAGGAAATATGCCCTAGAGGCAATAATAAAGTTATTATTTATTTCCTTATACCATGATAAATGTTTATTATTCATGCTAGAATTGTATTAACCGGAAACATAATACATGTGTGAATACATAGACAAACAGATAGTCACTAGTATGCCTCTACTAGACTAGCTCATTAATCAAAGATGGTTGTGTTTCCTAACCATAGACATGTGTTGTCATTTGATTAATGGGATCACCTCATTAGGAGAATGATGTGATTGACATGACCCATTTCATTAGCTTAGCACTTGATCGTTTAGTATGTTGCTTATGCTTTCTTCATGACCTATACATGTTCCTGTAACTATGAGATTATGCAACTCCCGTTTACCGGAGGAACACTTTGGGTACTACCAAACGTCACAACGTAACTGGGTGATTATAAAGGAGTACTACAGGTGTCTCCAAAGGTACTTGTTGGGTTGGCGTATTTCGAGATTAGGTTTTGTCACTCCGATTGTCGGAGAGGTATCTCTGGGCCTTCTCGGTAATACACATCACATAAGCCTTGCAAGCATTACAACTAATGAGTTAGTTGTGAGATGATGTATTACGGAGCGAGTAAAGAGACTTACCGTAGCGAGATTGAACTAGGTATTGGATACCGACGATCGAATCTCGGGTAAGTAACATACCGATGACAAAGGGAACAACGTATGTCGTTATGCGGTTTGACCGATAAAGATCTTCGTAGAATATGTAGGAACCAATATGGGCATCCAGGTTCCGCTATTGGTTATTGACCAAGAATAGTTCTAGGTCATGTCTACATAGTTCTCGAACCCGTAGGGTCCATGCGCTTAAGGTTTCGATGGCGGTTATATTATGAGTTTATGAGTTTTGATGTACCGAAGGAGTTGAGTCCCGGATGAGATCGGGGACATGACGAGGAGTCTCGAAATGGTCGAGGCGTAAAGATCGATATATTGGACGACTATATTCGGAGTTGGAAAGGTTCGAATGATTGGGTATTTTTGAGTACCGGAGAGTTACGGAATTCACGGGAGAAGTATTGGGCCTTATTGGGCCTGCAGAAAGAGAGAGGGCTGCCTAGGGCAGGGCGCGCGCCCAAGGCCTAGTCCGGGTGGACTAGGGGAGGCCGCACCTTCCTCCCTTCCCCTCCTTCTCTCCTACTCCTACTAGGAAAGGAGGAGTCCTACTCCCGGTGGGAGTAGGACTCCCCCTTAATCGCGCCTCCTCCTTGGCGGCCACCTCCTCCTTGCTCCTTTATATCTACGGGGCAGGGGGCACCCCATGACACACAAGTTGATCTACGGATCGTTCCTTAGCCGTGTCGGTGCCCCCTCCACCATATTCCACTTGGTCATATCGTCCGGAGCTTAGGCGAAGCCCTGCGCGGAGAAGTCATATCGTCGCGGAGCTTAAGGCGAAGCCCTGCGTCGGTGGAGCATCATCATCGTCCACCACGCCGTCGTCTTGTGGAACTCATCCCGACACTTTGCTGGATCGGATCAGGGGATCGTTATCGAGCTGAGCGTGTGCAGAACTCGGAGGTACCGTGACGTTCGGTGCTTGGATCGGTCGGATCGTGAAGGCGTCGACTACATCAACAGCGTTGTTATAACGCTTCGCTTTCGGTCTCACGAGTGCGTGGACACACTCTCCCTCTCGTTGCTATGCCATCACCATGGTCTTGCGTGTGCGTAGGAATTTTTTGAAATTACTACGTTCCCCAACAAGCCTCTGGTTAGATGTCTTTTTATGTTTTAATTAGTGTTTGTGCCAAGTTTAACCTATAGAATCTTCTTGGATGATAGTTATTTGATCTTGCGGAAAATTCTAGAAACTTTCTGTTCACAAAAATAATTGTTAAAAATCACCAGAACTTGATAAAATATTGATTCCAATTGCAGAAGATCAATAAACAAATTATCTAGGTCTTCCTATTTTGGTAGATGTTTTGGAGTTCCATAAGTTTGCGTTAGTTACAGATTACTACAGACTGTTCTTTTTTTTTACAGATTCTGTTTTTCGTGTGTTGTTCGCTTATTTTGATGAATCTATGGCTAGTAAAATAGTTTATAAACCATAGAGAAGTTGTAATACAGTAGGTTTAACACCAATATAAATAAAGAATGAGTTTATTACAGTACCTTGAAGTGGTCTTTTGTTTTCTTTCGCTAACGGAGCTCACGAGATTTTCTGCTGAGTTTTGTGTTGTGAAGTTTTCAAGTTTTGTGTGAAAGATTTGATGGATTATGGAACAGGGAGTGGCAAGAGACTAAGCTAGGGGATGCCATGGCACCCCAAGATAATCTAAGGACATCTAAAATCCAAAGCTTGGGGATGCCCCGGAAGGCATCCCCTCTTTCGTCTACTTACATCGGTAACTTTACTTGGAGCTATATTTTTATTCACCACATGATATGTGTTTTGCTTGGAGCGTCTTGTATTATTTGAGTCTTTATTTGTTAGTTTACCACAATCATCCTTGCTGTACACACCTTTTGAGAGAGTCAAACTTGATTTGGAATTTATTAGAATACTCTATGTGCTTCACTTATATCTTTTGAGCTATATAGTTTTGCTCTAGTGCTTCACTTATATCTTTTGAGCTATATAGTTTTGCTCTAGTGCTTCACTTATATCTTTTAGAGCACGGTGGTCGAATTGTTTTATAGAAACTATTGATCTCTCATGCTTCACTTATATTATTTTGAGGATCTTAAAATAGCATGGCAATTTACTTTAATTAATATCATGAGAAATTTGATGCTTGATAATTATTTTGAGATATAAAGGTGGTAATATCATAGTTGTGCTAGTTGATTAATTGTGGAATTGAAAAATACATGTGTTGGAGTTTGTGATTCCCGTAGCATGCACGTATGGTGAACCGTTATGTATCAAATTCGGAGCATGAGGTATTTATTGATTTTCTTCCTTTGTGTGGCGGTCGGGATCGCACAATGGTTAACTCCTACCAACCCTTCCCCTAGGAGCATGCGTAGTAGTACTTTGCTTCGAGGGCTAATAAATTTTTGCAATAAGTATATGAGTTCTTTATGACTAATGTGAGTCCATGGATTATACGCACACTTACCTTTCTGCAATTTTCTAGCCTCTTCGGTATTGTGCATTGCCCTTTCTCACCCTGAGAGTTGGTGCAAACTTCGCCGATGCATCCAAACCCCGTGATATGATACGCTCTATCACACATAAACCTCCTTATATCTTCCTCAAAACAGCCACCATACCTACCTATCATGGCATCTCCATAGCCATTCCGAGATATTTTGCGATGCAACTTTCCACCGTTTCGTTTATCATGACACGCTCCATCATTGTCATATTGCTTTGCATGATCATGTAGTTGACATTGTATTTGTGGCAAAGCCACCGTTCATAATTCTTTCATAAATGTCGCTCTTGATTCATTGCATATCCTAGCACACCGCCGGAGCCATTCATATAGAGTCATATTTGTTCTAAGTATTGAGTTGTAATTCATGAGTTGTAAGTAAATAAAAGTGTGATGATCATCATTATTAGAGCATTGTCCCAAGTGAGGAAAGGATGATGGAGACTATGATTCCCCCACAAGTCGGGATGAGACTCCGGACTAAATAAAAAAAAGAGGCCATAAAAAAAGAGAAAAGGCCCAAATAAATAAAAAATGAGAGAAAAAGAGAGAAGCGACAATGTTACTATCCTTTTACCACACTTGTGCTTCAAAGTAGCACCGTGATCTTCATAATAGAGAGTCTCTCATTTTGTCACTTTCTTATACTAGTGGGAAATTTCATTATAGAACTTGGCTTGTATATTCCAATGATGGGCTTCCTCAAATGCCCGAGGTCTTGTGAGCAAGCAAGTTGGATGCACACCCACTTAGTTTCTTTTTCGAGCTTTCATACACTTATAGCTCTAGTGCATCCATTGCATGGCAATCCCTACTCCTCGCATTAACAGCAATTGATGGGCATCTCCATAGCCCGTTGATTAGCCTCGTTGATGTGAGACTTTCTCCTTTTTTGTCTTCCCACATAACCCCTACCATTATACCTTATTCCACCATAGTGCTATATCCATGGCTTGCGCTCATGTATTGCGTAAGAGTTGAAAAGGCTGAAGCGCGTTAAAAGTATGAACCAATTGCTTGGCTAAAACCGAGGTCGTACATGATATGAATATTTTGTGCGGGGAAGATGGAGCATAGCCAGACTATATGATTTTGTAGGGATAACTTGCTTTGGCTATGTTATTTTAATAAGACATAATTGCTTAGTTAGTATGCTTGAAGTATTATTGTTTTTATGTCAACATTAAACTTTTATCTTGAATCATATCAAATCTGAACATTCGTGCCACAATAAGAAGAATTATATTGAAATTATGCTAAGTAGCATTCCACATCAAAAATTCTGTTTTTATCATTTACCTACTCGAGGACGAGCAGGAATTAAGCTTGGGGATGCTTGATACGTCTCCAACGTCTCTATAATTTTTTATTGTTCCATGCTATATTATATTCTGTTTTGGACATTAATGGGCTTTATTGTACAGTTTTATATTATTTTTGGGACTAACCTATTAACGGAGGCCCAGCCAAAATTGCTGTTTTTGCCTATTTGAGTTTAGCGAAAAAGAATATCAAGCGGAGTCCAAAGCGGAATGAAACCTTCGGGAACGTGATTTTCGGAACAAGCGTGATCCAGAGGACTTGGACCCTCGTCAAGACATCAACCAGGAGGGCACGAGGTAGGGGGCGCCGCCCCCCCAGGCGCGCCCTCCACCCTCGTGGGCCCCCTGTTGCTCCACCGACGTACTTCTTCCTCCTATATATACCTACGTACCCCCAAACTACCAGATACGAAGCCAGAAACCTAATTCCACCGCCGCAACCAACTGTACCCGTGAGATCCCATCTTGGGGCCTTTTCCGGAGCTCCGGCAGAGGGGGCATCGATCACGGAGGGCTTCTACATCAACACCATAGCCTCTCCGATGATGTGTGAGTAGTTTACCTCAGACCATCGGGTCCATAGTTATTAGCTAGATGGCTTCTTCTCTCGTTTTGGATCTCAATACAATGTTCTCCCCCTCTCTCGTGGAGATCTATTCGATGTAATCTTCTTTTGCGGTGTTTTTGTTGAGACCGATGAATTGTGGGTTTATGATCAAGTTTATCTATGAACAATATTTGAATCTCCTCTGAATTCTTTTATGTATGATTGGTTATCTTTTCAAGTCTCTTCAAATTATCAGTTTGGTTTGGCCTACTAGATTGATCTTTCTTGCAATGGGAGAAGTGCTTAGCTTTGGGTTCAATCTTGTGGTGTCCTTTCCCGGTGACAGTAGGGGCAGCAAGGCACGTATTGTATTGTTGCCATCGAGGATAACAAGATGGGGTTTATATCATATTGCATGAGTTTATCCCTCTACACCATGTCATCTTACTTAAGGCGTTACTCTGTTCTTATGAACTTAATACTCTAGATGCATGCTGGATAGCGGTCGATGTGTGAACTTAATACTCTGTTCTTTACTTTGCATCTTTATCATAAAAATACCAAAAATATTATCTTATCATTTCTATCAGATCTCACTCTTGTAAGTGACCGTGTAGGGATTGGCAACCCCTTATCGCGTTGGTTGCAAGGATTTATTTGTTTGTGTAGGTGCGAGGGACTCGTGCGTGGTCTCCTACTGGATTGATACCTTGGTTCTCAAAAACTGAGGGAAATACTTACGCTGCTTTACTGCATCACCCTTTCCTCTTCAAGGGAAAACCAACGCAGTGCTCAAGAGGTAGCACGCGGGCGCCTCCGAGGCCAAGGGAGCCGCACCAACCAAGAAGAGACAACTGTTCACCCAAGACAAGGCAGAAACCAAGCAGGTGCCAGTCGATGAGGACGGGTCCTCAGGAGCCACCTTTACCATAGGTGCCGACCTCGACTCAAGCCAAGAGGAAGCGTTGGTAAAGTTCTTACGCGCAAACAAGGAGATATTCGCATGGGAACCCAAGCAGCTGGCGGGGATCCCGGGAGAGGTGATTCAGCATCACTTAAGGGTGTGTCCCAATGTACGCCCTATGAAGTAGCAGGCGAGACGACAGTCCACGGAGAAGCAGGCCTTCATCGTCCAAGAAACCCGCAAGTTAGAGGCGGAGGGTGCCATTCGCGAGGTTCGATACCCCGAATGGCTCGCAAACCCCGTCGTTGTGCCGAAGAAAGGCGGGAAGGAGCGGATGTGCGTCGACTTCACCAACCTCAACAAGGCCTGCCCCCAAGATCCGTTCCCGCTTCCACGCATTGACCAGATCGTCGACTCCACTGCCGAGTGCGACCTGCTGTGCTTCCTGGATGCGTTCTCAGGGTATCACCAGATCAATATGGCGGTAGCAGATGTAGAGAAGAGAGCCTTCCTGACCCAGTGTGGGGTGTACTGCTACACTTGCATGCCTTTCGGACTGCGTAACGCGGGCGCGACCTTTCAGCGGTTGATGCACATCGCCTTAGGACGGCAGCTCAGGAGAAACACGGAGGCCTACGTCGACGACATTGTGGTGAAGTCTCGGGAGGTGATAACCTTAATCCAAGACCTGGAGGAGACTTTCGCGAGCCTACGCCAGGTGAACTTGCGACTCAACCCGGAGAAGTGCGTGTTTGGTGTCCCTTCTGGCAAGCTGCTGGGTTTCCTCGTATCACACAAAGGGATCGAGGCGAACCTAGAAAAGATCAAGGCCATTGAAGACATGAGCCCACCGCAGACCCTCAAGGAAATGCAGAAGCTGACTGGTCGGGTAACTACGTTGGGGCGCTTCATCTCCAAGATGGGAGAGCGCGCCCTGCCCTTCTTCAAGCTGACGAAGAAGAAGGGCCCGTTCGAGTGGACCCCGGAGGCCGACCGAGCTTTTCAAGACCTCAAGAGATACCTGACCAGCCCTCCAGTGATGGTGGCGCCGCGACCTCTCGAGCCCCTAGTGCTTTATCTTGCCTCCAACCCGTACTCCACCAGCGCGGCTCTGGTGGCGGTTCGGGAAGAGCACCAAGCCAAAGGCGTGTCGCGCCGAGCTACGCCACTAGCCAAGATGACGCAAGACCAGGAAGGCGCCGCAAGAGCCATAGCAGCATCAACAGAGGGCCAAGCTCGGCAGCACGACGCAGCCGAGACCCCAACAAGTGATCAAGCGTCGGGGGGTTCCACTACCTCAGGAGGCGCCCCAACTTCCGCAAGACACGAGCCTCACCAACGTGCCAGCTCTTGTCGAGCACCCGGTGTATTTCGTCAGCACAGTGTTGCAAGATGCAAGGGCACGATATCCCATGCCTTAGAAGCTCTTACTCGCGCTCTTGGTGGCCTCGCGTAAGTCGCGACATTACTTCCAGGGCCACCCCATCAAGGGCGTCTCAGCCTACCCATTGGAGAGAGTGCTCAGGAGCCCCAACTCTGCGAGAAGGGTCGCTGAGTGGAACATCAAGTTGCAAGCATTCCAGTTGGAGTTCAGCACTACCAGGGTCATCAAGGGAGCCGCACTCGCTAATTTCGTAGCAGAATGGACGGACGCCCCAGCGCCTGAAACAGGCGAGGATCAGTCCCTCTCGCTAGGAAGTGAGGTGCCTGATGGATGGGTCATGTATTTCGATGGTGCTTTCGCACACCAGGGCGCGGGGGCTGGAGCGGTGCTCATCTCACCCACTCAGGACAAGCTCTACTACGTCGTGCATCTCTGCTTTCAGCGGGGCGAGAAGGTCTCCAACAACATCACAGAATACGAAGGCCTCATAGCTGGCCTGAAAGCTGCGACAGCTCCGGGGGTGAAGCGCCTCACCGTTAGGGGCGACTCGCAGCTCCTCGTCAACTTCTCCAACAAGGTATACGAGCCGAAGAACGAGCACATGGAGGCATACCTCACGGAGGTGCGCAAGATGGAGAAGCAGTTCCTGGGCCTGGAGTTGCAGCACGTGCCCCGTGGCACCAACAAGGAAGCTGACGACATTGCTAGGAGGGCATCCAAGTGGCAGCCCCAAGAGCCTGGCATCTTCGAGGAGCGGCTCTTCAAGCCATCAGCGACACCACCACTTTCAAGGACAACTCAGCCTCGGGAGGAACTCCCGCAGCCGCCTGCCACAGGATCCCCAGCCTGTGGCCCGACTTCGGGAGCGTGCCTACTCTTGGCGCTCGAGCCCCAGGAGGGATGCTAGATCAAGGAATTCAAGGAATACCTGATGCAAGGGGCGCTGCCGGAGAAGGAGGAGGATGCGGAGCGCGTGGCCCGGCAAGCCACGGCATACTGCATTCGGGACGGTGAGTTGTACAAGAAGCGACCAAATGATGTTTCACTGCGTTGCATCTCCAGAGACCAGGGGAAGGAGTTGCTATCTAACATACACGGTGGGGATTGCGGGCACCACTAGTCATCGCGGACCCTCGTCGGCAAGGCATTCCGCAACGGATTCTACTGGCCCACGGCGCTCAACGACACAACCGAGCTGGTGAAGTCTTGTGAAGCCTGCCAGTTCCACGCCAAGTAGATCCATCAGCCGGCTCAGGGCCTCCAGACAATCCCACTCACATGGCCATTCGCGATCTGGGGGCTGGATATCCTGGGCCCATTTCCTCGAGCGCCAGGGGGCTACCGGTACCTCTACATTGCCATCGACAAGTTCACCAAGTGGGCGGAAGTGGAAGCCGTCCGCACCATCCCAGCTGGCTCTGTGCTCAAGTTCATCAAGGGTATCGTGAGCCAATTCGGGTCCCCAACCGCACCATCACCGACAATGGTTTGCAGTTCACCAGTAATCTCTTCAAAACATATTGTGCTGACCTTGGAACGCAGATCTGCTACGCTTCAGTGGCATACCCCCGGAGCAATGGGCAAGTCGAACGCGCCAACGCGGAGGTCTTGAGGGGCCTCAAGACCAGGAACTTCAAGAAGAAGCTCGAAGCCTGCGGCAGGGGCTGGCACGACGAGCTCCAGTCCGTGCTGTGGTCAATCCGCACCACCGCCACCAAGACAACGGGCGAGACCCGTTCTTCCTCGTATCACGGAGAAAAGCGGTCCTCCCTCACGAGTCAAGCATCGCCCCTTGCAGGTCTGGCGTTTGATGAAGCGCAACAGGATGCCACGCGAGGATGGACCTCGTCTTGGGGAGAATGCCTGGCAGCCGCCGTCTTGCGGGCGGCAAGGTATCAGCAGGCGCTGCGGCGATACCACTGCCGCAACATCCACTCCAAGGCGCTCGAGGCGGGTGACCTCGTCCTGACACGGGTCCTCTCCAGGGAAGGGCTGCCAAAGCTCTCACCCATGTGGGAGGGCCCGTTCAAGGTCATCCATGTCTCCGGGCCTGGCGCCGCGCGCCTGGAGACATAGGACGGGGTACCCATCCAGAACGCCTGGAACATCCAGCACCTCTGGAAGTTCTACCCATGAAGAAAGGCCCAGTGCCTGTGAGGATTGCCGCCTGTGACACTCTCACGTAATAATGAGTGGGGCTGTACAAGCCCCGGAGTCTCAGGAGTGCCGCCCTCGGGCGTCGGGGGCTCCCTCCCACGCCCTAGTGGCAGCACTTAGCTCCGCGCTGGTGAGAAGACTTGAAGACTAGACTAGGTGCCGGACGCGGCTTTTCATTTGCTTTCCGTAGTTGGCTCGCCTCCTTTTAATTGAAGTTTACTTCTGGTGTTCCTTGCTGATTTGGTTCCGTCGCCTTTTGCCGCTATTTTCGACTCCAGTTTAACATGTTCTCTCTCTCTCTCTCATACCTCACGAGGGGGCTAGGCAGGTGCCCTCGCGAGCGTTTTTCCTTTTCTCTGCCTTCCGTCTGCTTTTTCGTGAGGCACCCTTGTTCGAGCCCACATGCTGGCGCATCTCTCCTAATCCGTGCCCCTCGGGTACCGCGATATGAAGCGCTGGGTCAAGGCTCGGGTAAACGATAAGCCCCCTAGCGAGCCTCCTAACGATTTTTTTGCAGTCCCGAAGCACCCACTGAGTCAAGGAAGGCCCTGACAGGCACCAGGAAACAAGTGCCTCGTGAAGATGAGGCTACCCAGAACGTGCCAAGCTAAGTTGCCTCTACACAAAAAATGGCACATCACAGAAACGATAAGCATAACAAAGTGATTGAGGAATCATGGTTCGATACACGCCCCTCCGGGGCCCATTCTGGGTTCTTTTGATGCAGGAAGGAAAGGAAGAACAAAATAAAAGCGGCGCCTGCCCCTACAGCGGTCCACGGGGGCAGACTCCTGGCACTGTCCTAAGCTCAACCGGACCCCTCCTTGCGCTTCACGGAGGCGCGGTGACAAGACGACCCGCTGCCACCTTCGAAGCGGGCGCGGCGGCTGGTCGTAGACACCGC
Organism: Aegilops longissima; assembly: GCA_021605205.1. Taxonomy (NCBI): domain Eukaryota; kingdom Viridiplantae; phylum Streptophyta; class Magnoliopsida; order Poales; family Poaceae; genus Aegilops; species Aegilops longissima. The sequence continues at coordinate 320,069,436 of CM038680.1, read as the reverse complement.
TGCTGGAGCTGTCGCTGGGGGAAGAGCCACCGTAGCTGGATGAGACGCGGTCGACACCAAGGGCGGGTTCGCCCTCATCCTCGTCTCGATCGTCGCCAAGGCCGAGCACCTCCTCGCCGTCATTCACCTCGAGGCAGCACCTGGCGCGGCGACCATCTTCCCCAAACACCCTCACATAGAGGGTCGCGCCACCGTCGTACCTGAAATGGAGGGTGCATAGCCTGCCCAGGCCGCGCGCGTGGGCGAACGTCTGCCAACCGCGGGCCAGAGCTATGTTGCCCGCGGCGGAGACTGTCGGTGTCAAAACCGGCGGATCTCGGGTAGAGGGTCCCGAACTGTGCGTCTAGATCGATGGTAAAAGGAGACAGGGGACACGATGTTCACCCAGGTTCGGGCCCTCTCTATGGAGGTAATACCCTACTTCCTGCTTGATTGATCTTGATGAATATGAGTGTTACAAGAGTTGATCTACCACGAGATCGTAATGGCTAAACCCTAGTTGTCTAGCCTGTATGACTATGGTAATGTGTGCATCCTTTCCGGACTAACCCCTCCGGTTTATATAGACATCGGGGGCATCTTGGGTTTACATAGAGTCGGTTACATAAGAAGGAATCTTCATAATCGGTCGCCAAGCTTGCCTTCCACGCCAAATAGAGTCCAATCCGGACACGGGTACGGTCTTCATCCTTCATGTCTTCACAGCCCATCAGTCTGTCCCATGGATAACAGGCCGGACGCCCGGGGACCCCTTAGTCCAGGACTCCCTCAATAGCCCCCGAACCAGTCTTCAATAGCGAGGTGTTCGGCACACAAATTGTCTTCGGCATTGCAAGGCGGGTTCCTCCTTTAATGATCTCCAAGTAATGTATTCGGCCATTGATCCAATGTCGCTCCCCTCGGCTTCTGCGCGTTAAATAACTTTGTCTTCCACGTGTCGAGCGAAGGTGAGAGGTCAGGGTATTTTTGCAGATAATACCCCGTCCACGCAAGGAAGGGCACCTATTAAAGAGATTGGATCCTAGATCCGTTCGGCACCACGCAGAGGAAAATCCCTGGAGACCGCTTAGAAGAGACCATTCCAGCATGGCTAGCGTCCCCAGCTCCTCCACCCGTTCCGGCACAGAGAAAGGCGAGTGGGAGAGGTGTTCAGTGTCCCACAGTCAACTGACGAAGTTGCAGACGCAGGGATTTCTTCCCCCTGTAGATCTAGTCCCTGTTCGAGTGGGGCTAGACTCCTTCAACAGTGAGACTCAGACAGAGGACTCTCCCAATCCATCCGGGGGAGAGCGAGTATGTTTCATCCCCTACCTGCTAAGAGGCGTCGGTTTTCCCATCCACCCGTTCCTCCAAGGGCTTCTGGAATATTATGGCCTCCAGCTGCACAACTTCACCCCTACCTCCATTCTACACATCACAGGTTATGTTTCCTTACGCGAATTATTCCTGGGTATCGAAGCCCATTTTGAGCTGTGGGGGAAGTTGTTCTGTCTTGTCCCGCGCAATCATGAGGGGTTAATATTTGAAGTGAGCGGAGCCGAAGTATGGCGTATCGCCGACACCGGATATCCGTCCGGCACACCAAGGAAGGCATCTGAAGAATGGCCTTCCGAATGGTTCTATATTGAGGACATCACACTTCCTGACCCAGTTTGAAAGGGTCTTCCTGAATTCGCGAGAGTTTCGTTGAAGAAACGCCACAGTTGGCGTCCACGGAGTCATGAAGAGGATGATAGTGCAGAAGTTCGTCAGCTCATGAGCAAGATAAAGATGCTCGCTCAGTCCGGACTCACAATAATCGAGGTAATGGCGACCTCCATAGTGCGAGGAGTTCAGTCACTACAATACCGAGGGCTACCAATGTGGCACTATAATGGGGAGGATGACGCCTCCCGCTGTGGCCGGAAAGGTCCGGATACCCCCGCCACTCTAGCCAAGATATTGGCCGAGCTGTTTAAAGGGGAGGAAGAGGAATTTCTTCGCATTAAGCGCAGAGATGGGTATTCTATGTACGATCCTCCCAGTTGGGTAAGCCTCCACCCCTCTGTTTCACTCGTTCCCTTGCCGGATTACTTTTGATAAATTTTAAATCCGTTTATTATGATAGCACTGGCGAAAGTTCACCGAAGGACTTCATAGTCCCGCCCCATAGCCGGAGAACCACAACCGGGAGCTTGATCCTGGATTGAGGAGGATCCGGATATATTAAATGGTGCTTTCATGGAGGAGTGTTTCTGAGACAAGCTATGATGGCACAGAAGTGGCCATCACCGCCGACTACCCTGGCCTTCTTCCTGCTTCACATGTAAATAATCAAGAAACACCCTCTCTAAAAGAGTGCTCTTATTCTGCCTCACCCACCACACTGTATCATGCTTCACAGGGGAGACGTTCGGCGATTCCGAAGAGATCGGCTCCCGCGCCGGGCAAGCCTTCGAAGAGGAAGACGGGTGAAGACACAGCGAGGCCTTCATCAAGGAGGTACGGGTAAACATGCTTTTCAGCGGCCGCATCCGACGATGACTCGTGTGTTTGTTTGGTTACAGGAAGAAGGTTCGCCAAACTGTTTCCGGGGACCCGGTTGGTGGTGTTCCCGGCAACCGGGATTTAGATTCAATCGGGGAGACTGGGGCCGGTGTAGGAACAGCGCTGGACTGCCCCTAGGCTGAGGGTTCAGAAAATATGTCCGTCACCAATTCGGAGGCAGAGAGTGCCATGAACCATCGGTGCTGCAGGGCTGTCTTGCGAGACCCCAAGTTCTCGGAGGAGGCTTTCAATGCCTTTAGCTCAGGCGACGCATACATCCGAGCTTCTCGAGATGGGCTTAGAAGAGCCACGAAGCAATATCTGACAGATGTGCAGGTAAATTTTCCTTGTCAAAAAAGGATAACCATATGCCCGTAGCCCCCGAGACTGAAAGCAGTTGGTGTTGGTGTCAAAACCGGCGGATCTCGGGTAGGGGGTCCCAAACTGTGCGTCTCAGGCGGATGGTAACAGGAGGCAGAGGACACGATGTTTACCCAGGTTTGGGCTCTCTCGATGGAGGTAATACCCTACTTCCTGCTTGATTGATCTTGATGATATGAGTATTACAAGAGTTGATCTACCACGAGATCGTAGAGGCTAAACCCTAGAAGCTAGCCTATGGTATGATTGTTGTTTTCCTATGGACTAAACCCTCCGGTTTATATAGACACCGGAGGGGGCTAGGATTACACAGAGTCGGTTACAAGGGAGGAGATCTACATATCCGTATTGCCAAGCTTGCCTTCCACGCCAAGGAGAGTCCCATCCGGACACGGGACGAAGTCTTCAATCTTGTATCTTCATAGTCCAACAGTCTGGCTAAAGTATATAGTCCGGCTGTCCGAGGACCCTCTAATCCAGGACTCCCTCAGTAGCCCCCAAACTAGGCTTCAATGACGATGAGTCCGGTGCGCAGATTGTCTTCGGCATTGCAAGGCGGGTTCTTCTCCAAATTTTAAGTACCTGTTGAGTAGTGTTCGGCTCCCCATAAATGTTGCACTCCTTGGCTTCCGCGCCTAATAATGGCTATCTTCCATGTGTCGAGCGAATGCGCGAAGCCAGGGCATTTTTACATTTGCTACCCTAGCCATGTGAGTAAATCGTCTATTAAAGAGACGGGGATTCGCAGATCTAGATCACACCATCCCCCCACAGCGAGTATTCATCAGAGCGCGCCCGGAAAAAATCCATTCCAACATGGCTGGCCATCGCAGCTCCTCCTCTCGCTCCCGTAGCCCTAAGCCCGACAATTGGAAGAAGTGTTCCGTCCCTCAAAGCCAATTAGTAGAGTTACAAACCCAGGGATCTCTCCTTCCAGCGTATATGGTCCCCGTTCGAGCCGGGCTTGCCACCTACAATGGCGGGGAGCAAGCGGAGAGCTTTCCCAGCCCATCCAAGGGGGAGCGGGTATGCCTTGTACCTTACTATTAAGAGGGATTGGAAGAGGCTATTCTGCCTCGTACCCCGTACACAGGAGGGGTCAATATATCAAGTGGGCGGAGCCGAAATATGGCGCCTCGCCGGGACCGGATACCTGTACGGTACTCCGAAGAAGACATCCGAAGACTGGCCTTCGGAGTGGTTTTATATGGAGGACGTCCCCCTCCCGGACCCTATTCGGATGGGCCTTCCTGAGTTCGACAACGCTCCCTTGAAGAAACGCCGCAGCTGGCGCCCTCGGGGCCCTCAAGAGGAAGATAACAGGGAAGTCCTTTACCTGATGGGTCGGATATAGACGCTAGCCCAGTCAGGATTGACAGTAATCGAGGTTATGTCAATATGCATAATGCGGGGGGTGCAGCCACTTCAATATCGGGGGCAACCCATGTGGCACTTCAACGGAGAAGACGATGCCACCCGCTGCGGTCGTAAGGGACCGGACTCAGTCGCTGCTCTAGCAAAAATTTTGTCCGATTTGTACAAAGGAGAGGAAGAGGAGTTCATCCGCATCAAGCCACGGGATGGATTCTCCATGTACAACCCTCCAAGATGGGTGAGCTGCTACTTTTTACTCCCAACCTTCCCGCATTCTTTGTCATAAGTATTTACCTTGCCATTTCATAGCAGGAATTGCGAAAAGCTATAAGGGAGGTCCACAGCCCGCCTCCACAACCGGAGGACCCTGACCGGGCCCTCGACCCCTGACTTGAAGAAGATCCGGACACATTTGTGGAGCTTATTGACAGGACGTTCTATCAATTAAGCTGCGACGGTGCCATGGTGGCCATCATAGCCGATTATCCATGACTGCTCCCTGCATCGCATGTAAGTAAAACCAGAGTCGTGACTTCCAAGAAGGATCCCTTTTTCTGCACTTCACATATCACACACATATGGTGCTTTACAGGGAAGGCCCTCGGGACGCCATGCCGAACCCGCAGTGACTCACCAACAAGGGGCACCGAAGCTGGGTAGGCTTAAAAGGAAGGCGGTCAGGACTGAGACGCCATCGCAGAGGTATGAAAGAGAACCCCGCTTCGTGGCGGTCGTCTTTTAAAATATAATAACGCCCATGTTTCCTAGTAGGAAAAACGCTCGCCGGACCATATCTGGAGAGGTTGCCGGTCACGCCTCCTCCAGTCGGGCTCCAGAGCCGGACTTAGGGGCGGACGCTAACATGGGGCCAATGCCGGATGTTCCTCCTACAGAGGATGCGGATAGGATATCCGCTACAAATTCCGAGGTGGAGAGCGCCATGAATCACAGGCGTCGCCGGGCCGTACTCCGTGCCGCTTGTTTCTCCCACGAGGCGTTTGATGCCTTCAACTCAGGAGACGCGTACATCCGAGCTGCTCAAAATGGTCTTGCCAGAGCCACAGACCAGTATGTAAAGGATATATGGGTAAGAAAATCTAATAATTATGTATATCAGTAGCCCCTGTGACTTGAAACAGTTGGTACAACTGATTTAAGGATCATTCTTTGCATAGGTTCTTACGGAGAAGAATACCCAGTTGTCTCGAGAGCTGGAGGAGTGTAAAGCCCAGCTTCAGGCCGCAGTTGCCGCAGTGAAGGAGTCCGAGAAGGCCCCATCGGGTAAGACTTGCTTTTATTGCAAAGAATGTCATGTACCAGGTAGTATGCAGCATGCGTGCGAATCTAATAATGGATTCTGCAGATGACCCCGGAGTGAATCCGGAGGTCGTGCAAGGGGATGAGCAACATGCTAACCGACAGCTGAAGGCTGGCGAGTGCGTGCTTACACGGTTTAGGCTAGAGAAAAACGAGCTCCAAGACGCCAATACCCGGCTGGGCGTTGAACTGAAAGATGTTCGAGCCCAGCTTGTTGACTCCGTAAAGGAGAATAAGAGGCTTCAACGCGGCATTTTCAGTAAGTGCTTGAACGAACTTTTAAAGAGTTCGGTGAAGAAACCGGCTAACAGAGTTATATCTATAGGTATGCTGACGGGTCGTCCCGTGGAGGAGATGCCCAGGTCTACAGGCGATCGTCTGCCAGAGCTCTCACAACTGCACGAACAAGTACGACAGGTGATGCAGGGCGTTGCCCAAGCCTTGTGGCCATCCGCCTCCCTGCCAGGAGGCATGAGAGAGCTTGTAGAAAAGCTCAGGGGAGCGCTGCGACGCTTCCGATTATGGAAGATATGAGCCTGCCGACAAGGTGCAAGGGAGGCCTAGGCCATGGTGAAGACGCGATATACCAAGGCTGACCCGAACCACATGGCCGAGGTCGGACCTGTGGGGCCTGACGGGAAAGAGATCCCCGTCAGTTTGGTTTATGATCAGGTAGAATTAGCCGCAAAGTATTTGCAACAGGACTGTAGGCTAGACAGCATGTTGGATGGTATAGAAGAAGAATTTAGTCAGTCTAAGTGACTGTGTACTTCAAGTGACATGTATTGTCCCTAGCCGGATTGTAAATCATTTGTCATGGTGGACCCTTTCGCTCCAGCCTTTGGACCTGACAGTCCGGAGTGTATCCGAATACCCGCTCAGTTATGTAAAAACTGGGATATGCGTGGAAACCAGGCGTAGGGGTCATAAGTGCTTGAACAGACAAGTACCCAACTAGCTATGTTATATTACATGGATAGTGAGAAACATCTTCCAGGGAGAATAGTTCCGTTAAGGGTTCCTTTCCTTGGGTACGCATGCCCTAATGTGCATGTCCGGACTGCGAAAAGAGACGCAGGATATAAACTTCTGGGGGCATGCAGTACAATAAATAGAAATTGTCTTTTGTTCACCGACCGAATATTCCCTTAAGAATGCTAGCTTTCGGCTTCACCCAGTCTGAGGTACACATCCGGCTGACCCGATAGTAATAATCGCAGAGGTGCTCCCCTTATGCCCAAGCCGAATTAACGGGAACGTAGGGCATAAACACAAGAGCCAGGCAACCCAGCTTGGCCAAACCTTAAGTCATATCGATGCATATAATGGCGAAAAAAGGAACATGTGAAAAGTAACACATGTGTTGGGCCTAAAGCCCGGAACGTAGCTATATTAAGCTTCTGTATAAGAAGCCCCCAGGTATCATGAGCGGCTAGCGCATCAAGATTGTGTAGTGAAGACACATTGTAGCCTTATAAGGCCTTGAAGAAAAAAGGGAAGAAAGAAAGAAAGAAAAGACAGATAATGAATATTTAAAAAATTGACAGAGGTAGGGAGACAAACAAAGAGTCCGGCACTAGGCGTAGAACCTTCGGAGTCTGGTTGTGTTCCATGGATTTGGCTCGAGTCGATTGTCCGATGCATCCGCAGACGGTACGCTCCACCGGTCAGAACTTGGTCAATAATGAAGGGACCTTCCCACTTGGGCTTGAGCTTGTTCTTTTTCTTCTCCGGTAGGCGTAGAACGAGTTCGCCAACGTTATAAGTTGCCCGTACTTCTCTGCTTTGGTACCTTCGAGCCTGTTGCTGATAGAATGCGGAGCGGGCTTTTGCCACGTCACGCTCCTCCTCCAGGGCGTCCAAACTGTCCTGCCGATCAAGCTCGGCTTCTTTCTCTTCATACATGCACACTCGAGGTGAGTCATGAATTATGTCGCAGGGCAGTACCGCCTCTGCGCCGTACACCATAAAAATGGTGTGTATCCGGTAGTGCGATTCGGCGTGGTCCGCAGCCCCAATAGTACGGAGTTGAGCTCCTCTACCCAGTGCGTATTTGATTCCTTCAAGGATCGCACCAATCTGGGTTTAATGCCGCTCATGATAAGACCGTTTGCTCGCTCGACTTGGCCGTTAGTTTGCGGGTGATAGACAGAAGCATAATCGAGCTTGATGCCCATGTTGCTGCACCAAAGTTTTACCTTGTCGGCTGTGAAGTTCGAGCCGTTATCGGTGATGATGCTGTGGGGGACGCCGTAACGGTGTACAACCCCGGATATGAAATCTATCACTGGTCCGGACTCAGCCATTTTAACTGGTTTGGCTTCTATCCATTTGGTGAATTTATCCACCATGACCAATAAGTATTTTTTCTTATGGCTTCCCCCCTTTGAGGGGCCCGACCATATCAAGCCCCCAGACCACGAAGGGCCAAGTAATGGGGATTGTTTGGAGAGCGGTAGGCGGCATATGGCTTTGGTTTGCAAAAAGCTGGCAACCGATGCAACGTTGAACGAGGTCCTGTGCGTCTGCTCGGGCCGTCGGCCAGTAGAAACCTGTACAGAAGGCCTTGCTTACAAGGGCCCGAGCTGCGGCGTGGTGGCCGCCAAGTCCAGCATGAATTTCTGCCAAAAGTTTCCGTCCTTCCTCTTCGGAGATGCACCTTTGAAGGACTCCGGTAGCGTTTTTCTTGTAAAGCTCTCCCTCGTGGACCTTGTAGGCTTTAGACCGCCGCACAATGCAGCGCGCCTCGTTTGGGTCCTCGGGTAGTTCCTGCCTAGTTAGGTAGGCCAGGAATGGTTCTGTCCACGGGGCGATGACAGCCATTATCACGTGGGCGGAAGGTGTTATTTCGGTGGCAGAGCCTCCGATTATGTCAGAGTGTTCGGTATCTGGTGTTGTGGCCGGGTCCGGACTATTGTTATCTGTCTCTCCTTCCCATACCACGGATGGCTTAAATAGCCTTTCCAAGAAGATATTTAGGTGGGATAGGGTCGCGCTTAGCGCCGATGCGGGCGAGGATATCCGTCGCCTGATTGTTTTCCCGGACCACATGGTGGAATTCAAGCCCCTCGAACCGAGCTGACATTTTGAGGACGGCATTGCGGTAAGCCACCATTTTTGGATCCTTGGCGTCGAAGTCTCCATTTATTTGAGATATTGCGAGGTTCAAGTCCCCACGCACCTCCAGGCGTTGAATGCCCATCGAGACTGCCATCCGGAGACCATGTAACATGGCCTCATATTCGGCAGCGTTGTTGGAGTCTGTGTATAGTATTTGGAGTACGTATTGGACTGTATCTTCGGTGGGGGATGTCAGGATGACGCCATCCCCCAGACCGGCCAACATTTTAGAGTCGTCAAAGTGCATAATCCAATTGGAGTACACGCCGTACTCTTTAGGGAGTTCGGCTTCTATCCATTCGGCGACGAAATCAGCCAGTACTTGTGACTTAATGGCTCGCCGTGGTTTGTATATTATGTCGAACGGGAGGATCTCAATAGCCCATTTAGCAATCCGGCCCGTGGCCTCGCGGTTGTTTATTATATCGTTGAGTGGTACTTCAGAGGCTACCATAATTGAACACTCTTGAAAGTAGTGTCGTAGTTTCCGGGATGCCATGAAGACCGCGTATGCTATCATTTGATAATGTGGGTACCGTGAATTGCATGGAGTGAGGACAGTGGATACATAGTATACCGGCTTTTGAAGCGGGAACTTATGTCCGTCCGTCTCTCATTCGACGACGAGCACTGCGCTTACAACTTGGTGTGTTGCCGCTATATATAACAACATTGGTTCGCCGACGTTTGGCGTGGCCAAGATTGGGTTTGTGGCCAAAAGGGCTTTTATTTCTTCTAATCCGGCCGTGGCCGCATCCGTCCACTCGAAGTGTTCGGTGCGTCGAAGAAGGCGATAAAGAGGCAGTGCCTTTTCTCCTAATCGGGAGATGTAGCGGCTTAAGGCAGCCACTCATCTAGTTAGTTTCTGGATTTGCTTGAGGTCTGTTGGGATGGCCAACTGTGACAGGGCTCGGATTTTAGCCGGATTTGCTTCGATTCCTCTATTGGAGACGATGAAGCCTAAGAGCTTTTTGGCGGGCACGCCAAAGACGCATTTTTCCGGATTGAGCTTAATGTCGTATGTTCGGAGATTATCGAACGTGAGCCTCAAGTCGTCTATTAAGGATTCGACGTGTCTGGTTTTAATGACCACATCGTCTACATATGCCTCCACTGTTTTGCCAATCTGTGTCTCCAAGCATGTCTGAATCATGCGTTGATAGGTTGCACCGGCGTTTTTAAGCCCGAAAGGCATGGTGTTAAAACAGAAAGGGCTGTATGGAGTGATAAATGTTGTTGTGGCTTGATCGGACTCCGCCATATTAATTTGATGGTATCCAGAGTATGCGTTGAGGAAACACAACGAGTCGTGTCATGCGGTAGCATCAATAATTTGATCGATGCGAGGGAGGGGGAAGGGATCCTTTGGGCAAGCCTTGTTAAGGTCCTTGAAGTCGCCGCATAGGCGCCAGGATTTGTCCTTCTTTGGTACCATCACCAGGTTTGCCAGCCAGTCCGGATGTTTTATTTCTCGAATGAATCCGGCCTCCAGTAACTTAGCTAGCTCCTCTCCCATGGCTTGTCGCTTAGGCTCAGAGAAGCGCCGGAGGGTTTGCTTGACCGGCTTGAATCCCTTTAAGATGTTAAGGCTATGCTCGGCCAGCCTGCGTGGGATTCCTGGCATGTCTGAAGGATGCCAGGCGAAGATGTCCCAATTCACGCGCAAGAACTCCCGTAGTGCGGCGTCTACTGTGGGTTTTAACTGTGCCCTGATGGATGCTGTTTTTGTAGGGTCCGTTGGATGGACTTGGAATTTGACTATTTCATCCGCTGGTTTAAAAGAGGTGGACTTGGATCTTTTGTCGAGTATCACGTCGTCCCTGTCCACTGTGGAGCGTAGCGCAGTTAATTCCTCGGCCGCGAGGGCTTCGGATAACGCCTCAAGGGCCAGTGCGGCTGTTTTATTTTCGGCACGAAGTGCTATGTCCGGATCACTAGCTAGAGTGATGATTCCATTGGGCCCGGGCATTTTTAGCTTCATGTACCCGTAATGGGGTATAGCTTGGAAGATCGTGAATGCCTCCCGCCCTAATGGCGTGGTATCCGCTATTGAACGGGGCCACTTGGAATGTGATTTCTTCGGACCTATAATTCTCCAGCGTGCCAAATACCACATCTAGTGTGATTTTCCCAGCACATCGTGCCTCCCGACTAGGGATGATTCCTCTGAAGGTTGTGCTGCTTTGCTCAATGCGGCTTTTGTCTATTTCCATTTTTCGAAGAGTTTCCTCGTAGATGAGGTTTAATCCGTTGCTGCCGTCCATGAGCACTTTAGTAAGCCAAAAGCCGTCCATAATTGGACTAAGGACCAAGGCGGCTGGTGCTCGGGCTGTTCGGAATTTAGGTTCGTCACTGACATTGAAGGTGATAGCCGTATCGCTCCATGGATTTATTGCTGCCACGTGGCAGACTTCGGCAAGGCTGCGGAGTGCTCGATTACGCCTATTATTTGAGGCGAAGGTCTCGAAGACTGTCAATACTGTATTGTTGTTCTCCACGGGAGGGTGCTCTGTGGTATTGTTGATGAGGAGATCCTCACCGCTCTTGGCCACCTGCCGGAGTACCCAACATGCTCTAAGGCTGTGTGTTGGCATGGTATGCGCTGTGCTGTGAATTTTGCATGGCCCATTAAGCCATCCCTCCAATACGGTTCCACGCCCTGTAGTGGGCTTTTGCTTCTTTGTAGTTGGATCGGGTGACTTACGAGAGTACACCCTTTTAGTTCGGACAGGGGGTTTTGTCAGAGCCGGAGGATCCCAAAATTTTGTTTGGGTCTTCCAGGCGCTTTCCATCGCACAGTACTTCCGTACTATGGCCGCCAAGTCAGCGAAGTGTGCTATGTCACGGCGACTTATGGCGTTGAGGATTCCCCTGTCCTTGCAATTTTTGCAAAAGAATGAGATTATGTCTTCCTCGCGTTAGTCCTTAACCTTGTTCATTACAAGGAGGAATCTGGCCCAATAGTGGTGTAATGTCTCTTGGGGATCTTGTCTAATGTGGGAAAGATCACTTATATCTGGGTGGGTGGGTAGATTTAGATCCGAACCCTGACCCGATCTGAGACCCAGGGGCGGAGGAATTTCCGATCTTGGAAGTTCGGGCTCCGGGATGTTGCCCGCTAGGTCTGGCCCGCTGCCTGATTCTAGGTTCAAGGCTTGGGCTGTGTCCTCCCATAGACGGGCATCCGGCTCGGAGAGCTCAGGAATCCGGACATAGTTCATCCTCAAGATAGAGGAAGAATCGCTGAGATGCTCCTCTACCACCGCTATCTGATGGGTGACCGGCGGAGAGTTAATCTCCCTTTGGTCGGGTTTAAGTGTCACAGCCCTAGAATTGCTTGACATTAGTTGCATTAAGGCATTCATGTCATCATGTTAATTTCCATGAAAATTGAAATGGGGATTGTTGAAACCCTAGCACCAATTGAATTCTAATAGGTTCAAATAAAATCATTTTCAATAATCCCAAAATGCCCTGTGAAAATGTTCATGATTAATGGATAAAGGTGAAAGCCTCTTCCAAAATGATGGACATATCTTATAGGTCATTCTGGATTTTTGAATTAAATCTTAAACCATTTGACTTTGGGCATTTAAACACTATAAATAATTTAAATGCTCAAATAATGTTGGAAGTATTTGGGCCATAGAAATAATTCAGAAAGTGCCCGTGAATATTTTCAGGATTTATAAATTGATTTGGTTTTTAAAACTGGATCAAAAACAAAGCAGAACAAATAGAAAAACAGAAAACAATAAAGGAACAGGCTCACTGACCTACCCGGCGCCCACCGCCCAACCCCCTTCTCCCCCTGCTGGCCGGCCGGTTGGCCCAGCCCACCAGCCCGCAGACCGCTCGTCGCCTACCTCCGCCAAGAGGGAGAGGAGACCTGGCGTGTCGCCCGCCCAGCCGCCACCTCCACCCCGCCCTGCCTGGCCTCCCGACCTCCTTGCGATGCCACGCGCCTCCCGACCCCCGGCCCTCTCACTCTCTCCCTCGAACGCCTCCCCCTTCCTCTCTCTCTCTCTCCCTCACACGACCGAGAGCTGCCGCCGCCACCGCTCGCCGTAGTCACGCCACAGGCCCTCCCTCGCCTCGCCGACGTGTCCATGGCCTCCGCCTAGCCCTCTCCTCCTCCTCACCAAGTCCCCGACGCCGAGCACCCGAGGCGCCGCCCCCCCGTTTTCCCCTCTTGGACCCGCCTGTCGCCGCCGCCAATTCGCGGCCCGGTGCCCACCCGAGCTCACCGACGGCCTCATCGCACCCACGGTGAGCCCCGAGTCATCTCCCTCTTCCCGACTCGTCTCCCCCTAACCACCGTCTCCACTACGGCCGACAGCTCCTCACCGCCGGCCATGGCGCCGCCGCGGCCACAGCCCCTGCCGCTCGCGTCGGAGCGTGTCAACGTGCTCAGGAGACCCCCAGGAGCCTAACGCGCACATCCACTTGCCCTCCCGTGCATCGTAGCGCCAACCCCGCACTTACCCGAGCTCCGGCAGCCGCCAACCTCGTCGCCGGCGTCGATCCCGGCCGCCCCGACCCCGGCTATCCCCACCAAGAGCCCCAGCTCATCGCCAGCTCTCCGTAGGTACCCTCCCCGGCCCTTTTGGTGGCCGGAATGGCAGTTTGCACTTGCGCCGCCGCGTCGGGCTCGCCGGCGGCTAAACGCCGGCGCCCGCTGACCGCTGACCGGCGTGGGTTGACCCACCGCCCGGTTTGACCTCCCCCTCTCCCCACTGACATGCGGGCCCCGCCCGGCTAACTAAGTTAGGTTAGTGTTAACTAGGTTAGGTTAGTTAGTTAGACGCTGACCAGTGGGTCCCAGCGTCAGGTTTGACCTGGACAGCGACCCAGTTGACCGCTGACGTCACACTGACGTCAGGCTGACGCAGTAATACCCTTTTATGGATTTAATTTAATTCAGTAAATTTCAGAAAATACTCTAAACTTCTAAAAATCATATAAATTCAACCGTAACTCGGATGGAAATAATTTATATATGAAAAATGATCAGAAAAATATGAAGAATCTGTTTATGCCATGATCATGCATGTTTGAACAAGTTAACATCACTGAATAGGATGAATCATGATTAGGGTAACTTAGAAATAGCATTTTGAGTTGGAATTCAACCTTGTTTGAATTCCACTCCAACTAACTTGGATTATTATTGCATTAGGTGAATTCAGTACCTTAACATGATCATGCATCATATATGTGCATTGCATTGATTGTGCTCTCTCTTGTTTGCGGTAATTGTCCCTCTCGATGAGCGATGTACCGACGATGAGTTCGATGACACCGATGAAGAACTATATTATCTTGAAGTGCCGTGCAAGCAAAACCCCTTGTTCATTCCGATATAATCCCACTCTCTCGCTCCTGCTCTATTTTACTGCATTAGGACAACAACGACTCATGTGTTACTTGCTGCGGTAGCTGAACCCCTTGATCCTTTGCATGACTGTCATTCCACAAGAATTAGATGAAACCCACTAGCATGAGTAGGAATTGTTTGAGCCATGTTGTGCCTACTCATTTATGCTTGTTTGTCATGCCTGCTACTGCTTAGAGTTGAGTCGGTCTGATTCATCGGGAATGAATTGGAATTGTTATGAACATGTCCTATTGTGTGTGAGCTAAGTGTGTGAACACGATTTGGTAAAGGTAGCGGTGAGAGGCCATGTAGGAGTACATGGTGGGTTGTCTCATTGCAGCCGTCCTCGTGAACTGAGTTCTGTGTTTGTGATCCATGAAACAGTTACTACCACGCATTGGGATCCTTAATTGACCCTCTCGGCTTCTTAACCACCCTTGTCCTCGGTCCGGAGTTGCAAGTAGTTTCGTGTTTGTAGCATCTTTGGGCCGCACGCAACGCTGACCTTAGGGGTGGGTTGTGTTGCGGTAGGCACCGTGGTCTGTGTACCGAAAGTGCCCGTTTGGTATCTCGGGAACCCTGCACACATCGTTCGGGCTGTATGGGAAACCTCGGCCGGACTCCTGCGGATGGAACCCGAATAGGCGATAAACCTGGACTAGGGACTTGAGTGTTTAGGTAGGCTGTGGCCGACACCCACGTTGGGCTTCCGCTGAAGGTTGCCGAGTACATGTCGTGTAAACGACGGTAAGTGGTGAGAGCGTGTGAAGAAGTACACCCCGCAGGGTTTAATATGATCTATTGAATAGCCGTGTCCACGGAGAAGGACTTCGGGTTGCCTATATCAGTTCATAGACAAGTGAAAGTGGATACTCTAAAATGCGCAAGATAAGCGTGAGTGCTATGGATGGCGTTCTCGTAGGGAGACGGAGCGGGTCCATAGTGGTGTATTGATATGGTGAATATGTGGACTCGTGCGCCACCTCAAAAGAGTTACTTGCAATCGTAGTTCAGATAGCCACCGAGTCAAAGCTGGCTTGCTGCGGTCAAACTCCACCACCCCCTTTTGATAATGATGCATATGTAGTTAGATCGATGTAAGTCTTGCTGAGTACAATTGTACTCACGTTTGCTTATTCTATGTTTTTGCAGAGAGGCGCGGTCTCGCTAGTAGTTCCACGTGGACTTGACGTTTAGCTTGTTACCTCAGCTACGATCTTGTGCCTCGGCGGATCTGGTAGATAGTCGCTTCTCAGCCTTTTTCATTTATAGTTGTGCGTACTCGAGACATGTTTAGCTTCCGCTTGTGCTTTGACTTGTATGTTTCGAGTGTTGGGTCATGAGACCCATGTTTGTAATATCTCGCTCCTTGGAGCCTAATGAATAATATTTGAGTCGAGAGTTATGTTGTGATGCCACGTTGTATCTACGCATATTGAGCATATTGTGTGTATGTTTGAAATGCTTGGTATGTGTGGGATCCGACAAACTAGTTGTTTATCCTTGGCAGCCTCTCATATGGGGAAATGTAGTCTCGTGCCTCCGGCGATAGTAGTCCGCTACAGCCCGGTTCACCGAGTCCTGCTAGCCCAAAGACTACTGCTTGGACACTTGACTGGCGGCATGTGTTTCACTTCGTTCCTATGTCCGTCCTTCGGGAAATGTCACGCGGTGTTATTCGAGTCCCGCCTAGCTCTGCTACAGCCGGGATACCGAGTCCTCATAGCCCAGTGCTACAGCCCGAATACATACGTTGATGACCGACATGCTCGATGTGATTCATGTATGCCTGTCCCCATGGGTTAGCGCCGCTTTGGGTTCACGACTAGCCATGTCGGCCCGGTTCTTTGTCATATGGATGCTAGCGACACTATCATATACGTGAGCCAAAAGACGCAAACGGTCCGGGCCATGGTAAGGCGACACCGTGGGAATACCGTGCGTGAGGCCGCAAAGTGATATGATGTGTTACATGCTAGATCGGTGTGACTTAGGATCGGGTCCTGACAGCGTTGGTATCGAGCCCGATGCTGTCAGAGGATTACCAAGCCAACTGGTGAAGTTGTGTCTAGAAATGCTTTAGTTATGTAGGGAATTGATTGTGGGAGGAACGTAAGGCTCTTTTTACTCCTTATACCTCATGGCCTTCGATCCGAGTCATCCTCTTCTCTTCTACGGGTTTAAGAACTAGGCTTCTCATCTATCTATTAGGATGACGTGTTACTAATCCATAGACCTTTAAGATTGTTGGGTTTAATCCCGGTTCAGTTCCTACTACTCTCGTATGATAACCGTTGATCCCGAATCTTGTTATGATGTTGTTGAGTGGTTATGCCACCATTTTCTGCAGGATGTCTCAAATCATTTTGAGCATTTACAGCCGTTATGCTGTCCGAGTCATCCCAGTGTCTCTAAATAGTCCGATGCATTTGCAAATCCTTTCCTTCCGCTTCCGATGCCCTTTTGGTCGAATAAGCACACTAACCGGTCGGTTGAGGTACTTTGTTGCCTCGACATATATGTTGGAACTATTATTATGACCCTAGATGTTTAGGAAGTCACCTAGCAATTTAGCAATGCTTTTGTATCCCAAGTGTGATGATTCTCGCCATCATTTTGAAAGCATCCGTGATGCCATTTAGTAGTAGGTATTCTCCTCCTGGGTTTCTGAACCCGAGATTCACCCTACTTCATGTTGTTAGTATTTGCTAATGCCTTTATGATATTAGTAACCCTTGCGATAGTCCTCGAGGTCCGTGGTATTTCCTTCTTCCAAATACTACGAACCGCTTATGGTAGAAGTTCTTTTGAGCCAAAAGATCACAATAAGAGTGCTCTTGAGGAGTTCTCCATTCATAATTGTGAATCTGCCAATTCTACCTTCCTGCATGGGTTATCCGGAAGAAATGTTGAGCTTGCTCGACATACTAATCTGTGCATCCACAACTCAGAAAATTATATGTTCCTTTGAGTTGTTCTCTTAGATGCCTTCTGACCTTCATCTATCAATTGATAGCCAAGGGTATGTGTGCATTTGTGTTCATCGATGCATTTTATCCTTGTGGTCCGTCAAGCCATTCTATTCGGAATGACTAGGAGAAACAAACTCCGATTACCTCATCCATTTCTAGGATTGGGTCAAAGTAGTTGTATCCCGCAGATCAAAATGCCAATTCAGCTTTTGATTCTGTTCTACCCTGAAGTATTGCCATCTTATGTCAAGAATGTCATGGGAATTGCACAACCTCCTAGGAATTCTTGATGCAGTGATACTTCTCATCATCATTGTTCATTTCTCGGTTCCGTGTTGATGCAACCGGAAAGCCGACAAGTGAATTGTGATGTGTGAAATCAATACCCCGAGCAACTTGTTGCTTGGTAGTGAATGGACAATATTCTCATTCTTAGCATGTTGGTTATTAAACCATCATCCTAAGATTGATCGTGCTACCTAGTCCTTACTTCGGGTGCACACTTCGATTGATGAGTTAGGATTGTGTCAAGTCCTCACTCATTTGATCATTTCGTCTTGCCCTGAAAAGCAAGATTGTTCTCGAGCTTAGTAACATACGGTGGGTCGTGACTTTCCAAATATCTTCTTGGAAGTGTTACCGGGTTGTTCCCTGACTGTTATGTTGAGCTCGTGATCAAGTTGGTTTCTTGTGAACCACCCCTTCTCCAAGAATCTGTGTTGGATACCCACGAGCTAGTTGGTTAAGCCAGACAACAACTTGGAGAGTTGGAAGATAAAAGCTTGCCTAACTTAGTTCGCTCCAAAGGGATATTCTTGTGTAGTGTGTGTTGAAGAAGGATGATATCTTCATCGATTGGTCCTCGTGATCAGTTGTTGGACCTATTGTCCTACCAATTCTTTGATTTGAGTATGGGCCATTGTCAAGTCAAATCGAACCAACGATATTCGTGATGTTGTCTTACCCGTGGTTAATCCCTCGAGCATACCCATTACATCTTTGGTCCGACCAATGCTATCACCGTGTTCACATGATGGTGGAAGTCCAAATGATATGGAAATTTCGATGAGTTGTGTTGAGCCCATCAAGAGCATCTTGTCTCCCCATGAGTCATGTTGAACATCAACCTAGTGTTGGAAACTTGTGTAAGCATTTCTTCGTGTTTCGTTCATGAAGCATATGTTTGGATGAAAGTAGTGATTTCTCTAGTTCATGTGCATTTGGCGTAAGTTGCCGCCATGAATTTGAGAAAGGTTTGTTTTGCTTCCTCCGAATCATCCAAGTCAGTCATGCATGTGCGAAGTATTCTATGGTTTGATAGATCGATCATCTTCATTCCGTATGTATTCCTAGCACACCAAGCCACTAATTGATTTGCACAAGGAGAAGAAGTTTCTTCATAAGAGCTAATCATATGACTTATGTTAAACTCCGATATCCTCGATGATGGTTCCCAACCTGAACTCGGTAGTGTTTTATTATAAGACTACCATGTGGTCATACTTGTCTGGGACAACGTGTTCACCTGTTTGTAGCAAAACCAGCTCATGTTTTGGAGCTTGCTATCGTAGTTCATATCCCGAGAATCTCGCAACGCCATCGCGTCAAATTGTGTTGCAACCTTTCCTTTTCAGACATGCTAAGTCTGAAATATCCTAACACCAACCAGATCTGAATCTCAGGCAGATACGATGGTTGAAACATTCCAACAGTTGCTTTTCGTTCCCAGCTTGCACCGTCCTTGTGTTATCTCGCTATAGACGGTCTTCTTAGCAATTCTTGTCCAGGGTTATCTTCAAAGTGGACTTACCCTAGGCCCCCTCCACCTCCGATGATAAGCAAAAATCATCCATTACGTTGTCTTCAACAAGGTAGTCCACATCATCCATTCTAGTCCGGGTGTACCATTCCTTTGCCTTCCACCACCTGATCGCTTGCGATTGCCTTAGGCTGGTATAAAGAGTTCCAATGATCTTGTATCAAAAGTAATTCTTTTTGCCACTTAAGGGAATAGCTCTTTGCGCCCCCTTTCTCGAGGTGTCCCGTTACGGGATCCTGGTAAATATTTTCTCGCCACCTTGACACCATCCACCATCTTCCTAAAGCGTGGAATTGTTGACCACTAATCAAACTTCGTTGTTGTTCTTCCATCCCTCTCGATGCATTCTGTGTCTCAACTCGAGATGTGACACCGTCTCAGTCCGTGAGTTGATCATGTTTACCTGATCTTCGTTAAGATCGAATCATGTAGGGTTTTCCCTTTCTTTCTATTGTCATGTCGAGTGAAGATCTCAAAAGCAAAGACGTCAAGACCAAGGTGATGGAATGAACCAACCTCTTCGAGAAGGCAATTGGATCATGAAGATTGTGATAGTTGTGACTCCCCTTCTCCCTCTTACCTCACGTCCTGAATCTCGGGGCGAGATTCTTGTTTAGTGGGGGTGAGTTGTCACAGCCCTAGAATTGCTTGACATTAGTTGCATTAAGGCATTCATGTCATCATGTTAATTTCCATGAAAATTGAAATGGGGATTGTTGAAACCCTAGCACCAATTGAATTCTAATAGGTTCAAATAAAATCATTTTCAATAATCCCAAAATGCCCTGTGAAAATGTTCATGATTAATGGATAAAGGTGAAAGCCTCTTCCAAAAATGATGGACATATCTTATAGGTCATTCCTGGATTTTTGAATTAAATCTTAAACCATTTGACTTTGGGCATTTAAACACTATAAATAATTTAAATGCTCAAATAATGTTGGAAGTATTTGTGGGCCATAGAAATAATTCAGAAAGTGCCCGTGAATATTTTCAGGATTTATAAATTGATTTGGTTTTTAAAACTGGATCAAAAACAAACAGAACAAATAGAAAAACAGAAAACAATAAAGGAACAGGGCTCACCTGACCTACCTGGCGCCCAGCCGGCCCAACCCCCTTCCCCCCCTGCTGGCCGGCCCGGTTGGCCCAGCCCCAGCCGCCCGCACCGCTGTCGCCTACCTCTGCCAAGAGGGCGGAGGAGGGACTGGCGTGTCGCCCGCGCCACCGCCACCTCCACCCTGCCCGCCTGGCCTCCCGACCTCCTTGCGATGCCAGCGCCTCCCGACCCCCTGCCCTCTCACTCTCTCCCTCGAACGCCCCCTTCCTCCGCTCTCTCTCCCTCACGCGACCGAGAGCTGCCGCCGCCACCGCTCGCCGTAGTCACGGCCACAGCCCTCCCTCGCCTCGCCGACGTGTCCATGGCCTCCGCCTAGCCCCTCTCCTCCCTCCTCACCAAGTCCCCGACGCCGGAGCACCCCGAGGCGCCGCCCCCACCGTTTTCCCCTCTTCGGACCCGCCGGTCGCCGTCGCCAAATTCGCCGGCTCCGGTGCCCACCCGAGCTCACCGACGGCCTCATCGCACCCACGGTGAGCCCCGAGTCATTTCCCTCTTCGACTCGTCTCCCCCCTAACCACCGTCTCCACTACGGCCGACAGCTCCTCACCGCCGGCCATGGCGCCGCCGCGGCCACAGCCCCTGCCGCTCGCGTCGGAGCGTGTCAACGTGCTCAGGAGACCCCCAGGAGCCTAACGCGCACATCCACTTGCCTCCGTGCATCGAAGCGCCAACCCCGACTTACTCGAGCTCGGCAGCCGCCAACCTCGTCGCCGGCGCCGATCCCGCCGCCCGACCCAGCTATCCCCACCAAGAGCCCCACCATCGCCATGACTCTCCGAGGTACCCTCCCGCCCTTTTGGTGGCCGGAATGGCAATTGCACTTGCGCGCCGCGTCGGCTCGCCGGCGGCTAAACGCCGGCGCCACGATGACGACTGACGGCGTGGGTTGACCACCGCCGGTTTGACCTCCCCCTCTCCCCACTGACATGCGGGCCCCGCCCGGCTAACTAAGTTAGGTTAGTGTTAACTAGGTTAGATTAGTTAGTTAGACGCTGACCGATGGGTCCCAGCGTCGAGGTTTGACCTGGACAGCGACCAGTTGACCTGGCTGACGTCACACATCGACGTCGGTCGACGCATAATACCCTTTTATGGATTTAATTTAATTCATAAATTTGAGAAAATACTCTAAACTTCTAAAAATCATATAAATTCAACCGTAACTCGGATGGAAATAATTTATATATGAAAATGATCAGAAAAATATGAAGAATCTGTTTATGCCATGATCATGCATGTTTGAACAAGTTAACATCACTGAATAGGATGAATCATGATTAGGGTAACTTAGGAAATAGCATTTTGAGTTGGAATTCAACCTTGTTTGAATTCCACTCCAACTAACTTGGATTATTATTGCATTAGGTGAATTCAGTACCTTAACATGATCATGCATCATATATGTGCATTGCATTGATTGTGCTCTCTCTTGTTTGCCGGTAATTGTCCCCTCTCGATAGACGATGTACCGACGATGAGTTCGATGACACCGATGAAGAACTATATTATCTTCAGAAGTGCCAGGCAAGCAAAACCCCCTTGTTCATTCCGATATAATCCCACTCTCTCGCTCCTGCTCTATTTTACTGCATTAGGACAACAACGACTCATGTGTTACTTGCTGCGGTAGCTGAACCCCTTGATCCTTTGCATGACCTGTCATTCCACAGTAATTAGATGAAACCCACTAGCATGAGTAGGAATTGTTTGAGCCATGTTGTGCCTACTCATTTATGCTTGTTTGTCATGCCTGCTACTGCTTAGAGTTGAGTCGGGTCTGATTCATCGGGAATGAATTGGAATTGTTATGAACATGTCCTATTGTGTGTGAGCTAAGTGTGTGAACACGATTTGGTAAAGGTAGCGGTGAGAGGCCATGTAGGAGTACATGGTGGGTTGTCTCATTGCAGCCGTCCTCGTGAACTGAGTTCTGTGTTTGTGATCCATGAAACAGTTACTACCACGCATTGGGATCCTTAATTGACCCTCTCGGCTTCTTAACCACCCTTGTCCTCGGTCAGGGAGTTGCAAGTAGTTTCGGTGTTTGTAGCATGTGGGGCGCACATAACGCTGACCTTAGGGGTGGGTTGTGTTGCGGTAGGCAACGTGGCCCGTGTACCGAAAGTGCCCGCTTGGTATCTCGGGAACCCTGCACACATCGTTCGGGCTGTATGGGAAACCTCGGCGGACTCCTGCGGATGGAACCGAATAGGCGATAAACCTGGACTAGGGACTTGAGTGTTTAGGTAGGCTGAGGCCGACACCCACGTTGGGCTTCCGCTGAAGGTTGCCGAGTACATGTCGGTAAACGACGGTAAGTGGTGAGAGCGTGTGAAGAAGTACACCCTGCAGGTTTAATATGATCTATTCAATAGCCGTGTCCACGGAGAAGGACTTGGGTTGCCTATATCGGTTCATAGACAAGTGAAAGTGGATACTCTAAAATGCGCAAGATAAGCGTGAGTGCTATGGATGGCGTTCTCGAGGGAGACGGAGCGGGTCCATAGTGGTGTATTGCCATGGTGAATATGTGGACTCGTAGCGCCACCTCAAAAGAGTTACTTGCAGTCGTAGTTCAGGATAGCCACCGAGTCAAAGCTGGCTTGCTGCAGTCAAACTCCACCACCCCCTTTTGATAATGATGCATATGTAGTTAGATCTGATGTAAGTCTTGCTGAGTACAATTGTACTCACGTTTGCCTATTCTATGTTTTTGCAGAGAGACGTCAGTCTCGCTAGTAGTTCCACGTGGACTTCGACGTTTAGCTTGTTACCTCAGCTACGATCTTGTGCCTCGGCAGGATCTGGTAGATAGTCAGGCTTCTCAGCCTTTTTCATTTATAGTTGTCTGTACTCAGACATGTTTAGCTTC
The DNA here is from genome assembly GCA_021605205.1 of Aegilops longissima. Lineage (NCBI taxonomy): Eukaryota > Viridiplantae > Streptophyta > Magnoliopsida > Poales > Poaceae > Aegilops > Aegilops longissima. The sequence goes on along the minus strand of CM038680.1, from coordinate 320,046,557 downwards.
CGCTTGTGCTTTGACTTGTATGCTCTGAGTGTTGGGTCATGAGACCCATGTTTGTAATATCTCGCTCCTCGGAGCCTAATGGATAATATCTGAGTCGTAGAGTTATGTTGTGATGCCACGTTGTATCTACGCATATTGAGCATATTGTGTGTATGTTTGAAATGCTTGGTATGTGTGGGATCCGACAAACTAGTTGTTTATCCTTGGCAGCCTCTCATATGGGGAAATGTAGTCTCGTGCCTCCGAGCGATAGTAGTCCGCTACAGCCGGTTCACGAGTCCTGCTAGCCCAAAGACTACTACTTGGACACTTGATCTGGCCGGCATGTGTTTCACTTCGTTCCTATGTCTGTCCCTTCGGGGAAATGTCACGCGGTGTTATTCGGAGTCCTGCCTAGCCTGCTACAGCCCGGGATACCGGAGTCCTGTTAGCCCAGTGCTACAGCCCGAATACATACGTTGATGACCGACATGCTCGATGTGATTCATGTATGCCTGTCCCCATGGGTTAGCGCCGCTTTGGGTTCACGACTAGCCATGTCGGCCCGGGTTCTTTGTCATATGGATGCTAGCGACACTATCATATATGTGAGCCAAAAGACGCAAACGGTCCCGGGCCATGGTAAGGCGACACCCGTGGGAATACCGTGCGTGAGGCCGCAAAGTGATATGATGTGTTACATGCTAGATCGGTGTGACTTAGGATCGGGGTCCTGACATTAAGCCCAATCCGATCATAGTCCGTAGCGACTCCCAAAGCGGCGATGCGATCCAAGAGCTCGTTCAAGGAGGAGAGCTCCATTGGATCCATCTGCTCGGCGAATCCCGAGCCGACGTGGAGGCGGTTTTTGATGACCCGAGAGGTCATCGTCGGCATAGCGGCCGAACGGGCGGTCATGATGAAGTCGCCTAGTCGGAGAGTTTAGCCTACAGCCAGAGCTCCCCCGGAGGTGATTTTGTCCTTGACAACAAGACGAGCCATCAATCCTTATGGTGACGACACTGTGGAACTCTCAATGAAAGCACCAATGTCGGTGTCAAAACCGGCGGATCTCGGGTAGGGGGTCCCGAACTGTGTGTCTAAGGCGGACTGTAACAGGAGGCAGGGGACACGATGTTTACCTAGGTTTGGGCCCTCTCGATGGAGGTAATACCCTACTTCCTGCTTGATTGATCTTGATGATAGGAGTATTACAAGAGTTGATCTACCACGAGATCATAGAGGCTAAACCGTAGAAGCTAGCCTATGGTATGATTGTTGTTGTCCTACGGACTAAACCCTCCGGTTTATATAGACACCGGAGGGGGCTAGGGTTATACAGAGTCAGTTACAAGGGAGGAGATCTACATATCCGTATTGCCAAGCTTTCCTTCCACGCCAAGGAGAGTCCCATCCGGACACGGGACGAAGTCTTCAATCTTGTATCTTCATAGTCCAACAGTCCGGCTAAAGTATATAGTCCGGCTGTCCGAGGACCCCCTAATTCAGGACTCCCTCAGTTGGCACAACTGATTTAAGGATCGTTGTACCACCAGGTCCTTACAGAGAAGAATTGCTTACTAGCCCAAGAGTTGGAGCAGTGCCGGGCGCAGCTAAATGCTGCTACTGCCGAACTGGAAAACTTTAAGAAGTCGTCTTCTGGTAGTGTTCCCCTCCATCGAGGAACAATAGTTGTATACCAACTGTGCTAATTCTACTACTGACCGCATAATAGGGTCGTCTGATCAACTTGAAGAGAAGTTGAAGATCGCCCAAGAGGGAGAAAAAGAGGCGAAAAGGCAACACGCCGTAGGCGAGCGTGTGCTGACTCGTGTCAGAGACGAGAAAAACAAGCTATAGGATTCCAACACTACATTGGGTGAAGAGTTGAAAGATGTTCGAGCCCAGCTAGCCGATTCCGTGAAGGAGAACAAGAAGCTGCGGGGCGGCATCTTTAGTATGTGTCCGAACTATTTTTGAAGTAGTTCAGAGATAAATGGGACTGATATAGTCATGTTTGCAGGTATATTGACGGGCCGTCCTGAAGAGGAGGTGTCCGGATCATCGAGTGGTCTGCTGCAACGACTTTTGCAAGTTCACGAGCATGCCCGGATGGCCATGTGGAGTGTTGCCAAGGCTTTATGGCCATCCGCCTCCCCTCCAGGAAGTATGGAGGAGCTCGTAGAGCTGTTCAAGGGAGCATGGTGGCGTATCCGACTATGGAAGATATCGGTCTGCCGAGAGGATGCACGAGAGGCCTGGGCCATGGTTAAAATCCGATATACCAAGCTGGATCCAAATCACATGGTCCGGGTTGGACCGTTAGGGTCAAATGGGGAAGAAATTACCGTTAGTTTAGTATATGACCAAGTAGAGGTGGCCGCTAAATATTCCCAACAGGATTGTAAGTTAGACTGCCTTTTTGAAGGTGTAGAGGCGGAAGTGTTCGAGCCCAAGTGACTGTGTACTTTCCTCATTATGTGGAACTCTAGCTGAATTGTATATCATTTGTCATGGCAGACCTTTTCGCTTCAGCCTCCGGACCTGAAGGTGCGGAGTGTTTGCGAATACCGTCGCGGCCGAATAGGCCGGGGTATGCCTGGAAAACTAGGCGTAGGGGTCATAGTTGCTTGAACAGACAAATTGTATCCGGCTAGCTATGTTATATTACATTGATATCGTAAGAAACATCTTCCAGAGAGAATAGTTCCGTTAAGGGTTCCTTTCCCTGGGTGTGCATGCATTTAATGTACATGTCTGACTTGTGATGTGAGCATCACGGTTTGTATAACTTCTGGGGGTGCACAATGGAGTGAGTTTAAAAAAACATCTTTAATTCACCGAGCGAATATTCTCTTAAGAACGCTAGCTTTCGGCTTCACCCAGTCTGAGGTACACATCCGGATGACCCGGTAGTAACAATTGCAGAGGTGCTTCCTTTATGCCCTAGCCGAATTAACGGGAACGTAGGGCATAAGCACAGGAGCCAGGCAACCCAGCTTGGTCAAAACTTAAGTCATATCGATGCATATAGTGGCAAAGAAAAGGTACATATGGAAAAACTCATATGTGAAGAGCTTGATGCTCAAAGAATGGTAAGAATTTCTGTCCAAGAAGCCCCCAGGTACAAGTGGCGTACATATTTAAAGATGTATGTGTCAATGGTGTGCGGTCTAGCCGTACCAAAGCTTTAAAGCGAAAAAGAAGAAAGTAGTCTGAAAAGGGAGAAAAAAAATGGAAACTACAGGGGAGGAGGAGACGAACAATGGGTTTGGCGCTAGGCATAGAATCTTTGGAGTCTGGCCGCGTTCCAGGGGTTTGACTCGAGGCGATTGTCTGATGCATCGCGAAGACGTACGTTCCTCCGGTGAGAACTTCGTCAATTATGAAGGAACCCTCCCACTTGGGCTTGAGTTTGTCCTTTTTCTTCTCCGGCAGGCGTAGAACGAGTTCGCCAATGTTGTAAGCCTTGGCCCGTACTTCTCTGCTTTGATATCTTCGAGCCTGCTGTTGGTAAAATGTTGAAAGGGCTTTTGCGACGTCGCATTCCTCCTCCAGGGCATCTAGGCTATCCTACCAATCAAGCTTGGCTTCTCTCTCTTCGTACATACGCACTCGAGGTGAGTCATGAATAATATCACATGGGCAATACGGCCTCTGCACCATACACCATGAAGAAAGGTGTGTATTCGGTAGTACGGTTGGGCGTGGTCCGCAGCCCCTAGAGTACGGAGTCAAGCTCCTCAACCCAGTGCTTGTCTGATTCTTTCAGAGATCGCACTAGTCTGGGCTTGATGCCGCTCATAATAAGACCGTTGGCTCGTTCGACTTGACCGTTGGTTTGTGGGTGGTAGACAGAGGCGTAATCGAGTTTGATACCCAGATTAGTACACCAGGTTTTTACCTCGTCGGCTGTGAAATTAGAGTCGTTCTCAGTGATGATGCTGTGTGGGACACCATAACGGTGCACAACCCCAGATATGAAGTCTATCACCGGGCCGGACTCAGCCGTTTTGACCGGTTTAGCCTCTATCCACTTAGTGAATTTGTCCACCATAACCAGCAGATATTTTTTCTTATGGCTTCCCCCTTTAAGGGGTCCAACCATATCCAGTCCCCAGACCACGAAAGGCCAAGTGATGGGGATAGTCTGTAAGGCAGTTGGGGGCATATGGCTTTGGTTGGCGAAGAGTTGGCATCTGACACAGCGTTGCACGAGGTCCTGTGCGTCTGCTCGGGCTGTCGGCCAATAAAACCCCAGTACGGAAGGCCTTGCTAACGAGAGCCCGAGTTGCGGCGTGGTGTCCACCGAGACCGGCGAAAATTTCCGCTAGAAGCTGCCGCCCCTCTTCTTCTAAGATACATCTTTGAAGTACTCCGGTAGTACTTTTCTTGTAGAGCTCTCCATCGTGAACCTTGTAGGCCTTCGAGCGCTGGACAATGCGGCGAGCCTCATTCTGGTCTTCGGGGAGCTCCTTCCTATTAATGTAGGCCAAGAAAGGTTCGGTCCATGGAGCAATGACTGCCATAATGAGATGGGCCGACGGTGTTATTTGGTGGCTGAGCCCCCGATACTATCGTGTGTTCGGTATTTGGAGTTGTATTTGGATTTGGGCTATTATTGCCGCCCTCCCCTTGCCACACCACAGATGGCTTAGAAAGCCTTTCCAGGAAGATGTTGGGTGGGGCGGGGTCGCGCTTAGCGCCGATGCGAGCAAGGACGTCCGCCGCCTGGTTACTTTCTCGGGCGACGTGATGAAATTCAAGCCCCTCGAACCGAGCCGAATTTTTAATACGACATTACGGTAAGCTGCCATCTTTATATCTTTGGCGTCAAAGTCGCCGTTTATTTGAGATATGGCGAAGTTCGAGTCCCCGCGCACCTCCAGGCATTTTATGCCCATGGATACGGCCATCCGAAGACCATGCAGTAGGGCCTCATATTCGGCTGCGTTGTTAGAGTCTGTGTATAATATCTGGAGTACATACTGGATGACTTCTCCAGTGGGGGATGTTAACACGACTCCCGCTCCCAGGCCTGCCAACATTTTGGAGCCGTCAAAATACATAACCCAATTGGAATATGCGCCGTACTCTTTAGGGAGTTCGACCTGTGTCCATTCGGCGATGAAGTCGGCCAGTACTTGGGATTTGATGGCTCCTCGTGGCTTGTATGTTATGTCGAATGGAGGTATCTCTATGGCCCATTTGGCAATCCGTCCCGTGGCATCGCGGTTATTTATTATGTCATTGAGTAGGACCTCAGAAGCCACCATGATGGAACACTCATGGAAGTAGCGTCGTAGCTTGCGGGATGCCATGAAGACCGCGTATGCTATCTTTTGGTAGTGGGAGTACCGGGATTTGCATGGTGTGAGGACAGTTGATACATAGTATACTGGTTTTTGGAGCGGAAATTTGTGTCCGTCCTGTTCTCATTCGACGACGAGCACGGCGCTCACCACCTGATGTGTTGCCGATATGTATAACAACATGGGCTCGCTAGTGTTTGGTGCGACCAGGATTGGGTTGCTCGCTAGGAGGGCCTTTATTTCCTCAAGTCCGGCAGTCGCCGCGTCTGTCCATTCGAAGTTATCAGTGCGCTGTAAGAGGCGATAGAGTGGTAGTGCCTTTTCTCCTAATCTGGAGATAAAGCGGCTTAGTGCTGCCACGCATCCCGCTAGTTTTTGGACCTGTTTGAGGTCTGTTGGTGTAGCCAACTGTGACAGAGCTCGGATTTTAGCCGGATTTGCTTCGATTCCACTATTGGAAATGATGAAGCCGAGAAGTTTTCCAGCGGGGACGACGAAGACACACTTTTCTGGGTTGAGCTTAATGTCATATGCCCGGAGGTTGTCGAATGTAAGACGTAAGTCGTCTATTCGTGTTTCAACATGCCTAGTTTTGAGGACGACGTCATCGATGTAAGCTTCTACCATTTTGCCGATTTGTTTCTCCAGGCATGTTTGAATCATGCGTTGGTATGTGGCGCCGGCGTTCTTGAGCCCGAAGGGCATGGTGTTGAAGCAAAATGGCCCATATGGGGTGATAAATGCTGTTGCGGCTTGATCGGACTCCTTCATTTTCATTTGATGGTATCCGGAATATGCATCGAGGAAACATAGTGAGTCGTGTCCTGCGGTGGCGTCAATGATTTGATCAATGCGGGGGAGGGGAAAGGGATTGATACGTCTCCAACGTATATATAATATTTGATTGTTCCATGCTATATTATATTCTGTTTTGGACATTAATGGGCTTTATTATACACTTTTATATTATTTTTGGGACTAACCTATTAACCGGAGGCCCAGCCCAGAATTGCAGTTTTTTTGCCTATTTCAGAGTTTCGCAGAAAAAGAATATCAAACAGAGTCCAAACGAAATGAAACCTTCGGGAATGTGATTTTCGGAACGAACGTGATCCAGAGGACTTGGACCCTATGTCAAGACATCAACCAGGAGGGCACGAGGTAGGGCGCCACCCCCCCCCAGCGCGCCTCCACCCTCGTGGGCCCCACGTTGCTCCACCGACGCATTTCCTCCTCCTATATATACCCACGCACTTCAAACTACCAGATCACGGAGCCAAAACCTAATTCCACCCCGCAACCTTTCTGTACTCCATGAGATCCCATCTTGGGGCCTTTTCTCGAGCTCACGAGGGGGCATCGATCACGGAGGGCTTCTACATCAACACCATAGCCTCTCCGATGATGTGTGAGTATTTTACCTCAGACCTTCGGGTCCATAGTTATTAGCTAGATGGCTTCTTCTCTCTTTTGGATCTCAATACAATGTTCTCCCTCTCTCGTGGAGATCTATTCGATGTAATCTTCTTTTATGTGTGTTTGTTGAGACCGATGAATTGTGGGTTTATGATGAAGTTTATCTATGAAAAATATTTGAATCTTCTCTGAATTCTTTTATGTATGATTGGTTATCTTTGCAAGTCTCTTCGAATTATCAGTTTGGTTTGGCCTACAAGATTGATCTTTCTTGCAATGGGAGAAGTGCTTAGCTTTGGGTTCAATCTTGCGGTGTCCTTTCCTAGTGACATTAGGGGCAGGAAGGTACGTATTGTATTGTTTCCATCGAGGATAACAAGATGGGGTTTATATCATATTGCATGAGTTTATCCCTCTACATCATGTCATCTTACTTAAAGCGTTACTATGTTCTTATGAACTTAATACTCTAGATGCATGTTGGATAGCGGTCGATGCGTGGAGTAATAGTAGTAGATGCAGGTAGGAGCTGGTCTACTTGTCTTGGACGTGATGCCTATATACATGATCATACCTAGATATTCTCATAACTATGCTCAATTCTATCAATTGCTCAACAGTAATTTGTTCACCCACCGTAATACTTATGCTCTTGAGAGAAGCCACTAGCGAAACCTATGGCCCCCGGGTCTATTTTCCATCATATTAATCTTCCAACACTTAGTTATTTTTATTGCCTATTATTTTACTTTGCATCTTTATCATAAAAATACCAAAAATATTATCTTATCATATCTATCAGATCTTACTCTCGTAAGTGACCGTGAAGGGATTGACTACCCCTTTATCGCGTTGGTTGCGAGGATTTATTTGTTTGTGTAGGTGCGAGGGACTCGTGCGTGGTCTCCTACTGGATTGATACCTTGGTTCTCAAAAACTGAGGGAAATACTTACGCTGCTTTACTGCATCACCCTTCCCTCTTCAAGGGAAAACCAACGCAGTGCTCAAGAGGTAGCAGGGATCCTTAGGGCAAGCCTTGTTGAGGTCTTTGAAATCGACACACCGGCGCCAGGATTTGTCCTTCTTTGGTACCATCACTAGGTTTGCCAGCCAGTCCAGATGTTTGATTTCTCTAATGAATCCGGCCTCGATGAGTTTGGCCAGCTCCTCCCCCATGGCTTGTCGCTTGGGTTCGGAAAAGCGCCGCAGTGTTTGCTTAACCGGTTTAAATCCCTTTAATATATTGAGGTTGTGTTCGGCCAGTTCGAGTGGGATCCCTGGCATATCTGAAGGGTGCCAGGTGAATATGTCCCAGTTTTCGCGCAGGAATTCTCGTAGGGCGGTGTCAACTGTTCGGTTTCAGTTGAGCTCCGATAGATGCTGTCTTTTTGGGATCCGTTGGGTGGACCTGGAATTTGACTATTTCTTCTGCTGGTTTGAAGGAGGTGGATTTGGGGCGTTTGTCGAGAATCACATCGTCCCTGTCCACCGTGGAGCGTAGTGCGGTTAACTCTTCAGCCGCGAGGGCTTCGGGTAGCGCCTCCAGGGCCAGGGATGCGGTTTTGTTTTCGGCCCGGAGTGCTATGTCCGGATTACTGACGAGAGTGATTATACCGTTTGGTCCAGGCATTTTGAGCTTCATATACCCGTAATGGGGTATGGCCTGGAAGCATCTAAAATCATCCCGCCCCAACAGGGCGTGATATCCCTGCTGAAAGGGGCCACTTGGAAAGTTATTTCTTCAGACTGATAGTTCTTCGGTGTACCGAATACTACGTCAAGTGTGATTTTTCCCGCGCACCGCGCCACCCGACTGGGAATAATTCCTCGGAAGGTTGTGTTACTTTGCTTGATGCGGCTCCTGTCTATTTCCATTTTATGGAATGTGTCCTCATAAATGAGGTTTAGTCCGCTGCCGCCGTCCATGAGGACCTTGGTGAGTCGAAACCCGTTGACCGTGACCCAAGAAGCCCTGTTGCAGCAACCGTCTGCCTGCAGCCAGTACCCGCCTGGGCAAGAGGCTGGCATCTCGTCGACGAAGAAACACGGGAGCTGAAGCCAGTTGCCAGCCGGGTTCTCCGACTAGACGACGAACTCCGGCAGCACCTCCGCCGAGTGGAAACGCGGCTGGGAAGGCCGCGCAACCACGACACGTCTCCCTTCATCGACAGGGATGCTGCAACCAGAGAGACCCCTGCCACGCGCAGCGGCGCCGCCGCGAGAGCGGGGGGCCGCGGCGGGGGTCGCGGTGTGCTTGCAGGGACGACCGCGTCCACGCTTGGGCGCCAGAGAGCCGGGCCCCTCGCGTGGGGCCTTCCCCTTCTCCGCGGCAGAGAACCTCCTCGACGGTGCCATTGGTGACGGTGATGGATCGAAGGGGGAGACCGGGGCTCCGCCCCCTCCAATTTATAGCAGGAGAAGGCCAACCAGCGCCCCCCACGATCACAGGTAATGATGGTTTTTCCTTGCATGTCGCAGGGACTTGTCAAGTCGGGAAGTTGCCGAGGCGGCGTGGGGAAGCGGAGACGCCCACGTCCAATCAACCGCCACGCGTCGACCAAGGCCGCAGGCTATTGGGGCCCGCGGCGCTCCTCACTTGCCCTTTGGCTTCGCCTCGAAGCCTAGCCCAAGCGCACCTTGGGCCCCGGGCTATCACATGCGTTCGGGAACAGGGTCCCAGACTTGCTCGCCACGGCCCACGGGCGTGCTCTGCGCAGCGGGCGCTGCACGCCCATCTTCACCAACAAGCATTCAAGACCCTCACGGGGGGCCAAGCCTCGCGAGGCGGACGATGCAAGACCTCCTCGGGAGCGGCCTCACCGGACTAGCTCGCGAGGGGCGGACAGATCAAGGCAAGGCCTCGCGAGGCTTTCGTGACGTGAGCCGTGACGATCGAGACCAGGCAGGTGCCAGGCGGGCGCCAGCGCGCACAGTGTCCTTGTTTCCTCTTTGGTGCTAAGGAAGCAAGCACATGCGAGGAGTACTGAGGCATCAAGCAAAGGTTTCCATATCAGTGCAACGAGACCAAGACCAGCAGGACGGCAAGACGGAGGTCACCATGGAGACCAAGGCAGCGTCACCGCCAGAGCCTTTTGCAGGCGAAGACTGCTTTTGTCAAGATAGCTTGTACTAGTTGTCCCCTTTCAAATTGGCCGTTGTTGGCTCCCTTCCCGCTCAATATTTGGGGAGAGGACTTGGGCCACTATAAATAGGACTAGCCACCATAGTAGGAGGCATCTCATCTTGAGTAATCCTCACCCACACAAACCCACCAAGCATAAGAACACCTCGCCTCAGGAGGCTGTTCTTCCCCTTGTACTGTTCATCCTCAGACCGAGAGGCAATCCACCACCACCACACTGGAGTAGGGTATTACACCATAACGGTGGCCCGAACCAGTATAAATCTTGTGTCCTTTGTGTTGCGAGTTCGTCGAGTTCGTCCTTGAGATCTTAGCGAAGCTAGGATGTGGATCGGTAGGGGGAGATATTCGTGCGCACCCCAGTGTTCGAACCTTGAGGGTTTTGCCGGAATCCGAGATCCAACAAGTGCAGAAGTTTAGCAGCCCAGCATCAGGCAGAACACTGAGGGCTGGGGCGAAGCAAGGTAGCGATTCCATGTCCACATGAGGAATATGCTCATGGTCAAAGATTTTGTCCTTATCAAAAAGCAGTGAAGAATATAAGTTGGCTTGGCTGGCAGTCCAGAAACGCTTCCTTCGTAGACGAGCAGAGTCATAAGGATTGTAATCTGTGAAGAATACATGCTCATGGAAGAAGTCATCAGACATGAATTTCTGCTTCTTGGAGAAGGGATTCTTCGGCTTGGGCTGAGGAGTATCAGTCAGAGTCATCACAGCCGCACGAATCACATTCTCAGGAACCACAGGCTGTGGAATTTCAGTTTCTTCTTCAGTAGCAGCCTGAGTCTTCAATTCTTCATCAACATTAACATCAGCACTAGTGGCTGGAATTTCTTCAGGAATGGAAGGAGTGGCTTGAGGTTCTTCAGAGCCCATTTGAACTTCAGTGTGCACTGGGGACTGAGGAATTTGTTGCAGTGGCGTGAACATGGGAGAGTTGGGGTGATGACTTTCCCAAAAGTCATCATTCATTACTGGATTGGTGCTCCCAATGTTCACATCTTCATATTCTTCATTCAATTCTTCAACGCTTGCCTCTTCAACTGTGAACTGAGGCATAGGCGATGAGACGACAGGGGTTGAAGGGATATTATCTGCTTCAATTTCTTCATCCAACTGCTCTGAAGAAGCAGTAGAAGGAATATCTTCATCAGATCCGCTTGGGATCTCATAATCTTCACCAAAGGGAACGAGTTCCTTTGATGGCATGCTTGAAACAGGAATAGCATCAATGGGATTCTCAGGAGAGTTAGTCAATGTCTTCATCTTCTTCGGTGCTGAAGAATCTGATGAAGCAGATGCTTTCCTCTTCTTCAGTGTTGCTCGCTCTGCAGCCTTGGTTTTCTTCGCTTCTGATGCAGAAGGAAGAATGGGACTTGGCGTTGGTGCAGGAGGAGCAGAGGAAATTGATTCAGTTTCCTCAGACACAACTGATGCTGTTGGCCTGACGGTTTCAGTTTCTTCAGGCATAGTGTTTGATGCTTCAGCTGGCCTGTCTTGTTCCTTAGCCACAACACTAGTGGTTGCCCTGGCAATGTCATCAGTGGCTGGAATGGTTTCATCAGCCCTGGTAGTAGCAGCTTCATCAGCAGCCTGATTTTCATCAGCGGTTCTGGCATGTTCTTCAGTGGGCTGAGCAGATGCTTCACCCTGAGGAGATTCGGGTTGTGATGATGCAGCATCGGTTGATGTGAATTTCTCAGCCAGCTTCACAAATCTAACTTTGGCTCCAAGCCAATCTGTGTGGTAGACATTGAATTCATCACTGAGTCCTTTGATCTCAGTTTGTATTGCAACAAGTTCATTTGTTGTCATATTGACAACATTTTTCTTCAGAAAGCGCTCCTTCTTGTATTGGGCTTTCTTCAGCTGCCTGGCCTTCTCATATTTCCATTTCTCTTTGCCTATGAAGGCGGCTAGCATGTGACTTTGGCCAGGAGTGAACTTGAAGTCAGGCACAGGTGTGTTGGGGTCCTTATGCCAGAGATCAATGTACTCAAGGATCAACTTGGGATCCAGCAGAAGAGGAACTTCACTTCCTTTGGCTCTAGCGGCCCTCTGCTGTCTGTCTCTGATGATTTCTTCAAGTTCTTCATCATCGGCTTCGTCATAACTGGACGGTACATGAAAGGCAACCTGCTTCTTGTGAGGACTTGGTCTAGAGCCTCGTCCAGCAGTGGCCTTGGTCTTCAGCAGAGTGGGGCCAGTTGAGGAATGCGGAGGAGTGGAAGAGCTTGCAGAGCCTCCTGTGGCAATTGATTTGCCTGTGGTCCTTTGACACGAGGCGAGATGCACAGGTGCTGAGGACTTTGCCGGAGGAGCTGGAGCAGCATGAGGAATTTGCTGTGAGGGCTTTGCAGAACTGGACCATGAGGGCATTGAAGCAAAGGCACTGGGCTTGTGTGCAGGCTTCTTGGGCATGGCCTTCTTGGGCTTGCTAGCAGAGGCCTCAGCAGTGGTAGCAACAGAATCTTCATTGAATTTCTTCCCTGCCTCTTTGGCCACTTTGGCTAGTTTAGCTTGATGCTTGGCCCATTCAGCGGGAAATTCCTCACCTCTTCTGATGCTAGAGGGATTAGCTTCTTGGCCTGGTGCCAATGGAGGTCTTGGGCATGGAGGGTGTACAACGGATTTTTTCATGTACTTGGGAGTGACATAGCGATATTCCCTCCATTCTCTAGTCCATCTCCTCTCAATCTTCTGAATGTGCACTTTGCGCTCATTCTTTGTCTACTGAGGAGGTGTGTAGTACCCTGCATAAATGTCTTCAGGTATTTCAAAAGTAGTATTGACTTCCAATTTCTTCCCTCCCTTCGGAGGTTTCTTGCCGTCAGCCATTTTCTTCAGCTGAGGATTTTGAACGATAGAATTCTCTGACGAGGTATGCAAATTTTCTTCGAGGAACGCTACAAATGAGTTAAGTTGATGAGAACCTAGTGATTCAGCAGCGGGCATGTGTACCTGTGAATAGAGTATAGGTGCGAAGAGTTTGGAGAGGTCATATGCGTTCTCAGAAGTTTTTGCAAAAAGAACAAGTTTGAGGAATTTGACCAGAGGTGTCTTGAAGAATTTCACTAAGCGTTCTTTGACTTAGGTTCCATAGTTGTATACATTGAAAATCCACACAATTGAGGAATCTTGAAGAAAAATGTTGCTTAGAGAAATAGATCAAGAGCAGATGATTTGTGTGAGGTGTTTAAAGTGCTGAAATTGAGGAATAAACAACTTTTGAAGATTTTATGGAAATCATCAGAATCAACAAGGGCAGTAAAAGTAGCTTTTAATTACCCTTGACGAAGAACACGACTAACTGAGAGGTGTAGATTTAGAAGTTCGTCTGTCCAGATCTTCCACGCACTAACTTGGCAGAGGAAGACAACTACGGCGGCGGTGGAGTGAAGAAATCCACGGCCGGCGCGAATACGTCGGCGATGAGATCGAGGCAGCGAAGCTCTTCCTCACCGGCGACGATGGAAGTAGCGGCGTTGCTAGGTTTTGAGAGCTCGAGCGAGGGAGTGAGGTCGAGCGAAGTAAAAACAGACTGAGGAAGGGGAGGGGTATATATAGCCAGGTGAAAAACCGCTCGCCCGAGGAAAATGGACGAACATGCCCCTGACCCTTTTCATCCTTGTGACATGTGTCACCCACGTACAGAGAGGTGGAGATCGTGTGAGATCGTGGGTTAATAGAATAAACATATCGTGGAATGTGGACGGTTTGAGCGGCAACAGCCGAAAGTTCAGATTAGAATATTTTAACATTTCGTTCGCAGATTCTTCAGCTGACAAGGACACAGTGAAGAGTTTGAACGGGTTTCAAATAGAACGCACATGAATAATTTGTGAACAGACTGGGTTGAGTTTAGCATAGAGGGGGAAGGATCCGATCACATTCACTTAGTAGAAAAAGGCAACTTGAAGAAATAGCAATAAGTGAATGTCAGAGGACATAAACTCATATATATATATATATATATATATATATATATATATATATATATATATATATATATATAGTCAAAGAAGAAAAATTACGGAAACAGTGAAGATAATGCAAAGTTGAAGAAAATGAACAACCAACGAATTTCAAAACTGAAGAAAACCTCAAATTGAAGATTTTCAACTTTTGTTGGTGGCGTAACCCACCGTATAAGAATGCTGATTTCAGACGCCGCGTACAATTGTCGTAGGGCTCTGAGAATAAAATTCTTTGTTAATTTCTTCACACTTAGAGTGTTCGTCTTCATTGATTGAATAAAAACGTTACTTCGTGTGTTGCACATCTAAGTCATCAGTTTTTCATAAGTGTTAGGATGTGTGTCCTTTTCAAAGGACATTCGAAGATTCTAAGATATTTAGCTCACACCGCAACTTGCTAAATCTCTTCTCATCCAAGGGCTTTGTGAAGATATCGGCTAGCTGTTCTTCAGTCTTCACGTGCTCGATGGAGATGTCGCCCTTCAACACATGATCACGAAGAAAATGATGACGAATCTGAATGTGCTTTGTCTTTGAGTGTTGAATTGGGTTATGTGCAATCTTGATGGCACTCTCATGGTCATAGTAGAGTGGCACATTCTTCACATTGATGCCGTAGTCCTTGAGGGTTTGCTTCATCCATAGCAATTGAGCACAGCACGAACCAGCAACAATGTACTCAGCTTCAGCAGTAGAAAGTGATATGCAGTTATCTTTCTTCGATGACCAACAGACCAAGGATCGTCTGAGGAAATGGCATGTGCCTGAGGTTGACTTGTGGTCCACACGATCACCGGCATAGTCAGAGTCTAAATATCCAATGAGATAAAAAGCCGAGCCGTTTGGGATACCATAATCCAAGTGTTGGAGTGTGAGATAGATATCAAAGAATATGCTTCACAGCCTTATGGTGTGATTCCTTCGGTGTAGCTTGAAAGCGGGCAGACATGCAAACACTAAGACAAATATCTGGCCTAGATGCACATAAATACAGTAAAGAGCCAATCATGGAGCGGTATACCTTTTTATTGAAGTCAATACCATTTTCATCAGTGCATAGTTGGCCATTTGTGGGCATAGGGATTTTGACTCTGTTGCAATCTTGCATGCTGAATTTCCTCAATACATCCTTGAGGTATTTCTCCTGAGATGTGAAGATGCCGTTTTGTTGTTGACGAATCTGAAGACCTACGAAGAATTTCAGTTCTCCCATCATAGACATTTGATATTCTTCACTCATCATATATGCAAATTCATCACTGTAACGTTGGTCAGTACAATCAAAGATGATATCGTCAACATATATTTGGCACAAGAATAATTCATCATCATAAGTTTTGGTGAAAAGAGTTGAATCAAGTGAACCGGGTTTGAAGCCTATCTTCATGAGTAATTCCTTCAAAGTATCATACCACGCCCGAGGGGCCTGCTTGAGGCCACAGAGGGCCTTATTGAGTCTGAAGACTTTGTCAGGATGCTTTGGATCTTCAAAACCTGGTGGTTGAGCAACATATACTTCTTCCTCAAGCTTACCATTGAGGAATGCACTTTTCACATCCATTTGATATAAGATGATATTATGATGGTTAGCATAAGCAAGTAATATGCGAATGAAGGAAATATGCCCTAGAGGCAATAATAAAGTTGTTATTTATATTTACTTATATCATGATAAATGTTTATTATTCATGATAGAATTGTATTAACCGGAAACTTAGTACATGTGTGAATACATAAACAAACTGAGTGTCCCTAGTATGCCTCTACTAGACTAGCTCGTTAATCAAAGATGGTTAAGTTTCCTAGCCATAGACATGTGTTGTCATTTGATGAACGGGATCACATCATTAGAGAATGATGTGATGGACAAGACCCATCCGTTAGCTTAGCATAATGATCATTTAGTTTAGTGTTATTGCTTTATTCATGACTTATACATGTTCCTATGACTATGAGATTATGCAACTCCCGAATACCGGAGGAACACTTAGTGTGCTATCAAACGTCACAACGTAACTGGGTGATTATAAAGATGCTCTACAGGTGTCTCAGATGGTGTTTTTTGATTGGCATAGATCAAGATTAGGACTTCTCACTCCGATTGTCGGAGAGGTACCTCTGGGCCCTCTCGGTAATGCACATCACTATAAGCCTTGCAAGCAATGTGACTAATGAGTTAGTTGCGGGATGATGCATCACGGAACGAGTAAAGAGACTTGCCGGTAATGAGATTGAACTAGGTATGATGATACCGATGATCGAATCTCGGGCAAGTAACATACCGATGACGAAGGGAACAACGTATGTTGTTATGCGGTTTGACCGATAAAGATCTTCGTAGAATATGTAGGAGCCAATATGAACATCCAGGTTCCTCTATTGGTTATTGACCGGAGATGTGTCTCGTTCATGTCTACATAGTTCTCGAACCCGCAGGGTCCGCACGCTTAACGTTTGACTATGATTTGTATTATGAGTTATGTGATTTGATGACAGAAGTTTGTTCGGAGTCCCGGATGAGATCAAGGACATGACGAGGAGTCTCAAAATGGTCGAGACATAAAGATCGATATATTGGAAGGCTATATTCGGACATCGAAAAGGTTCTGTGTGGTTCGGGTATTTTTCGGAGTACCGGAGAGTTACGGGAATTCGCCGGGGGAAGTAGTGGGCCTTAATGGGCCATACGGGAAAGGAGAAAGGGGCCTCAAGGAGTGGCCGCGCGCCCCCATGGCAAGTCCGAATTGGACTAGGGAGGGGGCGGCGCCCCCTCTCTTTCCTTCTCCCTATAGGCGCACCCCTCCTAGACCGGCCTCCTCTTCCCCCCTCCATTATATACGTGGGCAAGGGGGCACCCCAAAGACACACAAGTTGATTTCTTAGTCGTGTGCGGTGCCCCCCTCCACAGATTTCCACCTCGGTCATATTGTCGTAGTGCTTAGGCGAAGCCCTGCGTCGGTAACTTCATCATCACCGTCACCACGCCGTCGTGTTGACGAAACTCTCCCTCGGCCTCAGCTGGATCTAGAGTTCGAGGGATGTCACCGAGCTGAACGTGTGCAGATCACGGAGGTGCCGTGCATTTGGTACATCATCGGTTGGATCGCGAAGACGTTCGACTACATCAACCGCGTTACTTAATGCTTCCGCTTTCGGTCTACGAGGGTACGTGGACACACTCTCCCCGCTCATTGCTATGCTTCTCCTAGATAGATCTTGCGTGATCGAAGATTTTTTTTTGAAATAATACATTCCCCAACAGTGCACCCGAGCCAGGTCTATGCGTAGATGTTATATGCACGAGTAGAACACAAAGAGTTGTGGGCGATAATAGTCATACTGCTTACCAGCATGTCATACTTTTATTCGGTGGTATTGTTGGATGAAGCGGCCCAGACCGACATTACATGACCGCGTTCATGAGACTGGTTCTACCGCCGTGCTTTGCACACATGTGGCTAGTGGGTGTCTGTTTCTCCAACTTTAGTTGAATCAAGTGTGACTACGCCCGGTCCTTGTTGAAGGTTAAAACATCACACTTGACGAAAAATCGTTGTGGTTTTGATGCGTAGGTAAGAACGGTTCTTGCTAAGCCCGTAGCAGCCACGTAAAATTTGCAACAACAAAGTAGAGGATGATAACCCACAAGTATAGGGGATCGCAACAGTTTTCGAGGGTAGAGTATTCAACCCAAATTTATTGATTCAACACAAGGGGAGCCAAAGAATATTCTCAAGTATTAGCAGCTGAGTTGTCAATTCAACCACACCTGGAAACTTAGTATCAGCAGCAAAGTGTTTAGTAGCAATGTAATATGATATTGGTGGTAACGGTAACAAAAGTAAAGACAACAAAAGTAATGTTTTTGGTATTTTTGTAGTGATGATAATAGTAGCAACGGAAAAGTAAATAAGCGTAAACCAGTATATGGAAAACTCGTAGGCACCGGATCAGTGATGGATAATTATGCCGGATGTGGTTCTTCATGTAATAGTTACAACATAGGGTGACACAGAACTAGCTCCAGTTCATCAATGTAATGTAGGCATGTATTCCGTAAATAGTCATACGTGCTTATGGAAAAGAACTTGCATGGCATCTTTTGTCCTACCCTCCCGTGGCAGCGGGGTCCTATTGGAAACTAAGGGATATTAAGGCCTCCTTTTAATAGAGAACCGAAACAAAGCATTAGCACATAGTGAATACATGAACTCCTCAAACTATGGTCATCACCGGGAGTGGTCCCGATTATTGTCACTTCGGGGTTGCCGGATCATAAAACATAGTAGGTGACTATAGACTTGCAAGATAGGATCAAGAACACACATATATTCATGAAAACATAATAGGTTCAGATCTAAAATCATGGCACTCGGGCCCTAGTGACAAGCATTAATCATAGCAAAGTCATAGCAACCTCAATCTCAGAACATAATGGATACTAGGGATCAAACCCTAACAAAACTAACTCGATTACATGATAAATCTCATCCAACCCATCACCGTCCGGCAAGCCTACGATGCAATTACTCACGCACGGCGGTGAGCATCATGAAATTGGTGATGGAGGATGGTTGATGATGATGACGGCGACGAATCCCCCTCTCCGGAGCCCCGAACGGACTCCAGATCAGCCCTCCCGAGAGAGATTAGGGCTTGGCGGCGGCTCCGTATCTAAAACGCGATGAAACTTTCTCTCTGATTTTTTTCTCCCCAAAAGCCAATATATGGAGTTGGAGTTGGCGTCAGAGGGCCACCAGAGGGCCCACGAGGTAGGGCGGCGCGCCCAGGGGGGAGGGGCGCGCCCCCCACCCTCGTGGACAGGGTGCGGGCCCCCTGGTCTTCATCTTTGGCGAGGAATTTTTATTATTTATTCTAAGATATTCCGTGGAGTTTCAGGTCATTCCGAGAACTTTTGTTTTCTGCACATAAAACAACACCATGGCAATTCTGCTAAAAACAGCGTTAGTCCGGGTTAGTTCCATTCAAATCATACAAGCTAGAGTCCAAAACAAGGGCAAAAGTCTTTGGAAAAGTAGATACGACGGAGACGTATAAACTCCCCCAAGCTTAAACCCTTGTTTGTCCTCAAGCAATTCAGTTGACAAACTGAAAGAGAAAAAGAAAAACTTTTACAAACTCTGTTTGCTCTTGTTGTTGTAAACATGAAAAGCCGGCATTCAAGTTTCAGCAAATATTATGAACTAACCATACTCACAATAACATGTAGGTCTCATAATCACTCATATCAATATCATAATCAGCTAGCGAGCCATAATAATAAAACTCGGATGACAACACTTTCTCAAAATAATCATAACATGATATAACGAAATGGTATCTCGCTAGCCCTTTCTGAGACCGCAAAACATAAATGCAGAGCACCTTTAAAGATCAAGGACTGACTAAACATTGTAATTCATGGTAAAAGAGATCCAGTCAAGTCATACCCAATATAAACCAATTATAATGAATGCAAACGACAGCAGTGTGCTCTCAGCGGGTGCTTTTTAATAAGAAGGGTGATGACTCAACATAAAAGTAAATGGATAGGCCCTTCGCAGAGGGAAGCAGGGATTTGTAGAGGTGCTAGAGCTCGATTTTGAAATAGAGATAAATTATATTTTGAGCGGCATACTTTCACTGTCAACGCAACAACTATGAGATGGCTGTATCTTCCATACTACATGCATTATAGGCAGTTCCCAAACATAATGGTAAAGGTTTATACTCCCCCTCCTCCACAAGCATCAATCCATGGCTTGCTCAAAACAACGAATGCCTCCAACATTCAACGGGTCCTAGGGGGAGTTTTGTTTAATTATTTTGATTTGCTTTGATCTTTTTGGATCATGGGACTAGGCATCCCGGTTACCGGCCCTTTCTCGTGAATGAGGAGCGGAGTCCACTCCTCTTGAGAATAACCCACCTAGCATGGAAGATATAGGCAGCCCTAGTTGCACATGAGCTGCTCGAGCATACAAAACAGAATTTCATTTGAAGGTTTGGAGTTTGGCACATACAAATTTACTTGGAACGGCAGGTAGATACCGCATATAGGAAGGTATAGTGGACTCATATGGAACAACTTTGGGGTTTAAGGAGTTTGGATGCACAAGCAGTATTCCCGCTTAGTACAGGTGAAGGCTAGCAAAAGACTGGGAAGCGACCAACTGAGAGAGCGACAACAGTGGTAAACATGCATTAAAATTAATTTACTCCGAATATAAGCATGAGTAGGATATAATACAGCATGAACATAAATATCATGAAGGCTATGTTGATTTGATTCAACTACATGCGTGAACATGTGCCAAGTCGAGTCACTCAATTCATTCCAAGGAGGATACCATCCTATCATACCACATCATAATCATCTCAATAGCATGTTGGCACGCAAGGTAAACCATCATAACTCATAGCTAATCAAGCATGGCACAAGCAACTATAATCTCTAAATGTCATTGCAAATATGTTTACTTCATAATAGCTGAATCAGGAATGATGAATCATCATATTTACAAAGACAAGAGAGGTCGAGTTCATACCAGCTTTTCTCATCCCAATAAGTCCATCATATATCATCATTATTGCCTTTCACTTGCACGACCGAACGGTGTGTATAATAATAAGAGTGCACGTGCATTGGACTAAGCTGGAATCTGCAAGCATTCAACTCAAGAGAGAAGACAAGTAATATGGGCTCTAAGTTAAATAAACGATCATGCATATGAGAGCCACTAAGCATTTTCAATATGGTCTTCTCGACCCCCAAAGAAAGGAAAAGAAATAAAAACTATTTACACAGGAAAGCTCCCAACAAGCAAAAGAAGAACGGGAAATATTTTTGGGTTCTCTTTTTAATTATTACTACAAGCATGGAAAGTAGACTAACTAATTTTTTTGTTTTTTCTTAAGGTTTATCAAACACGCAAGAAGAAAGCTAGAAAAAGAAAATAAACTAGCATGGATATTACAGTGAAAGAGTATGAGCACCGACTTCTAGCAATGAGTGTGTGTGAGCATAAATGTAATGTCGGTGAGAAATACGTACTCCCCCAAGCTTAGGCTTTTGGCCTAAGTTGGTCTATTGCCAGGGATAGCCTGGCTGATGCCCGTAGGTGTAGCTGGGGTCGTACTGCGATGAAGAATAGTTGGGATCATAATTTGATAAAGAGGACTCTAACTGCCACTTGTCGGCGTTCTGGGAACGGGGGTCCCCAGACTTGCCTGCCTGCGGCCTGCGGCGTGGCTCAAAGGAGGCCCAGGACAGCCCATCTTCATCAACGCAAGCTCAAGACCCTCGCGAGGGGCCAAGCCTCGCGGGGCGGACGACAAGGAGCTTCCTCAGGCACGACCTCGTTAGGCTGGCTCATGAGGAGGCGGAGAGTTCAAGGCAGGGTACCTCGCGAGGTGCCCATGACGCAAGCCATGACGACCAAGGGCGCCCGATCGGGCGCCAGCCCGCAGCGCCCTCCTTTCCTCTTTGGTGCAAAGGGAGCAAGCGCAGCGAGAGCATCAAGCAAAGGCATCCGTTTCGTGCAACAAGACCAAGACCAGCCCAACGGCTGGAAGGAGTCATCGTGGAGCCCAAGCAAAGGCCATCACAGAGCCTTTGGCAAAGCGAGGACCAACTTTAGTCGGGATAAGTGTACCCGCTGTTCCCCTTCAAATGGCCAATTGTTGGCGCCCTTCCCGCTCAATTTTTGGGAAGAGGCCCAGGCCTTCGCCCATAAATAGGAGTAGCCACACTCGAGCTAGGGCATCTTGGAGAGACGAAGACAGATCGGAATCCTCATCAAGGAACCAGTAGCTAGAGCGATTGAGCACCACCTAGCAGTTCATCGCACCCGCCAAGAACAGACCCTCGCGAGGCTGTTCTTCCTTGTATTGTTCCTCATCAGCCCAAGAGGCAATCCACCACACCACACACCTTTGAGTAGGGTATTACACCACAATGGTGGCCTGAACCAGATAAATCTTGTGTCTCTTGTGTTGTTCATTTAGTAGTTTAGGTCCCAGCGATTGGCGAGGTGCGAGACGGTGGAAGGTTGATCTCCGCGCACCCCAAGTGTTGAACCTCAAGGGTCTGCTGAACCCGAAATCCGACATTTGGTGCGCCAGGTAGGGGTGCGCCTGAATCTGCCTTTCGTCGCCTCGTTCTTCCCCGACCACCGCAACCATGTCTGACGCCCGTCGGGCCCGCGCCGAACGTTGAGCCGCCCTCGCCTTCCATGTCGCCCGGACGGCTTCCGACAACGGGCGCCCTCGTCGTTCCTCACCGCCCGCTGTCAACACCGCCACCGGCCAGGTGGGGAACGGGCAGCAAGCATCGTCCCCGCACTCCTCGGTGACCCCAGGGGAGGAGCCGCGCAGCTTCCTCGTCACCCGTCCCGTCGCGCTGGTTCCTCCGGTCGTCGCGGCCCTCCTGGGCGGCTCGCAGGCGCTGCCTTCCAGCCGCCATGTCAAGGCATTCGTCCGCCGGGTCGGCCGCCTCCACGCGGCAGGGGGCTCCCTCGGGCCGGACGGAGCCGCCGGCCGGGCTGACCTTCGACTCTCGGGACCACCCCACCAACTCGGCCAGCTCGGGTGCGCTCCCCATGCTTTGCACACCCACCATATGCCAGGTTGCCGTCACCAGGACCCTCATCGACGGCGGCGCCGACCTCAACGTACTCTCAGTCGAGGCCTTCAACCTACTCTGCATACCCAGGGAGCGGCTGCAGCCCAGCCGGCCTTTTTCAGGCGTAGGAGGAGGGTCATCCAGCTCCTTGGGGCAAATCCGGCTTCCAGTGACCTTCGGCACCTACGACAACTTCCGCACGGAACTGGTCGACTTCGACATTGCCCCCATCGGCCTCCCCTACAATGCCATCCTTGGCTATCCAGCATTGGCCACATTCATGGCCGCAACCCACCCGTGGTACAACCTCATGAAGATGCCCGGGAGCAGCAGCGTCCTCACCGTACCTGGAGATACCGAAGGTGCGCTGCGAGCGCACGGGCTCGCCCTCAAGACGGCGGCCGCGGCGCAGCCCGCCGATGCGGAAGCCCTCATTCCCAAGGGGGCTGCGCCGACCAAGAAGGAGCAGTTGTTCACTCAAGACAAGGCGGAGACCAAGCAGATACCTGTCGACGAGGACGGGTCCACAAACGCCACCTTCACCATAGGCGCCAACCTCGAGCCCGAACAGGAAGAAGCCCTGGTCAAGTTCCTGCGTGCGAACAAGAAGGTGTTCGCCTGGGAGCCCGATCAGCTGGCGGGGATCCCACGGGGCGTAATCGAGCACCACCTCAACGTGTGCCACAACGCAGGCCCTGTGAAGCGTAGGCGAGAAGGCAGTCCATCAAAAGCAGGCCTTCATCGTCCAAGAGACCCGCAAGCTAGAAGCGCGGGGTTATTCACGAGGTCCGATACAGATTGGCTGGCCAACCCCATGGTGGTGCCAAAGAAGGGAGGAAAGGAGCGCATGTGTGTCGACTTCACCAACCTCAACAAAGCATGCCCGCAGGATCCGCTCCCGCTCCCTCGCATTGACTAGATCGTCGATTCCACCGCGGAGTGTGACCTGTTATGCTTCTTGGACGCCTTTTCCGGGTATCATCAGATCAAGATGGCGGTGGAAGACGTGGAAAAGACGGCCTTCTTAACCCCGTGTGGAGTGTACTGCTATACATGCATGCCATTCGGGCTGCGCAACGCGGGGGCAACCTTCCAGCGGCTCATGCACATCACCCTGGGCCCGCAGCTCGGGAAGAATGTGGAGGCTTACGTCGACGACATCGTGGTGAAGTCTCGCGAGGCCAGGACCTTGATACAAGACCTGGAAGAAACCTTCACGAGCCTCAACGTAGTGAGCCTGCGGCTCAACCCAGAGAAGTGTGTGTTTGAAGTTCCCTCGGGAAAACTCCTGGGTTTCCTCGTGTCCCACCGAGGCATCGAGGCCAACCCAGAAAAGGTCAAGGCAGTTGAAGACATGAGCCCACCAAAGACCCTCAGGGAAATGCAGAAGCTCACGGGGCGCGTAACGGCACTGGGCCGTTTCATCTCCCGATTGGGGAGCGGCGCTGCCTTTCTTCCGGTGATGAAGAAAAAGGGCCCTTGAATGGATCAAGAGGCCGACAAAGCGTTCCAAGACCTCAAGAGGTACCGACCAACCCTCCAAGAATGGTGGCCCCGCCCTCGAGGCCCTTGGTACTCTACCTCGCCGCCACTCCCTACTCCGCTAGCGCAGCTACGGTGGCGATTAGGGAGGCGTCGAGCCAAGACCACGGCGCCCACCCGAGCTAAGGCAAGACCGAATCAGAAGGAACTAGCAGAAGCCAGCACCGCAATGGAAGAAGATCAGCCGTCGCAGCAGAGCGCACCAAGGGTGGGAGAGGCCCCCATCCAAGCACCCAGCTTCCCGAGGCGCCGTCGCCTCGGGAGGCACCACAGCTTCCGGAAGACGCCACCAGCACCGACACCCCTAACCTCGTCGAGCACCCGGTGTACTTCGCCAGCACCGTGTTACGGGATGCGAGGGCACGGTACCCCATGCCGCAGAAGCTCCTCCTCGCGCTGTTCGTGGCTTCGCGCAAGCTGCGGCACTACTTCCAGGGTCATCCAATCAAGGTTGTCTCGGCATACCCCCTGGAGAGGGTGCTCAGGAGCCCCAACTCGGCCGGAAGGGTCGCCGAGTGGAACATTGAGCTGCAAGCATTCCAGCTTGAGTTCAGCACAACCAGAGTCATCAAGGGGGCCGCGCTGGCAGATTTCGTGGCCGAATGGACAGAAGCACCGGGCCTCAGGGCCAGCGATGATTGGTCCCTCTCCCCAGGAAGCGAAGCGCCAGAAGGTTGGGTCATGTACTTCGACGGAGCGTTCTCCAGACAGGGCGCTGGGGCTGGGGCAGTGCTCATATCTCCCGCTCAAGACAAGCTCTACTATGCCGTGCAGCTCTGTTTCTAGCAGGGCGAGAAGGTCTCCAACAATATAGCAGAATACGAGGGGCTGATAGTGGGTCTGAAGGCTGCCGCTGCCCTGGGGGTGAAGCACCTTACCATCAAGGGCGATTCGCATCTCCTCGTCAATTTCTCCAACAAGGTGTACGAGCCAAGAGATGAACACATGGAGGCCTACCTTGCGGAGGTCCGCAGGATGGAGAAACAATTCTGGGGGTTGGAGCCGCAGCACGTGCCCCGCGGCACCAATCAAGAGGCCGAAGACATCGCCAAACGAGCCTCCAGGAGGTTACCCCAGGAGCCGGGCGTCTTTGAGGAACGGCTCTTCAAGCCCTCAGCCCTGCCGCCGTTATCAAGCACAACACAGCCTCGGGAGGAGCTCCCTCAGCCACCTGCCTCGGGAGCCCCAGCCTGTGGCCCGGCCTCAGGAGCGCGCCTGCTCCTAACGATGGAACCTCAAGAGGAGTGCTGGATCACGAAGCTCAAGAGTTATTTAACGCGTGGGACTTTGCCGGAGAAGGAGGAGGAGGCAGAGCATGTGGCGCGGCAAGCCACGGCATACATCATCATGGATGGAGAGCTCTACCGGAAACGACCGAACGACGTATCCCTGCGCTGCATCACCAGGGAACAGGGGAAGGAACTGCTGGCAGATATACATGGTGGAGATTGTGGGCACCATTCGTAAATCACGGACCCTCGTCGGCAAAGGCGTTCATAGCGGTTTCTATTGGCCCACCACTCAATGACGCTATCGAACTCGTGAAGGCTTGCGAGGCTTGCCAATTCCATGCCAGCAGATCCACCAGCCAGCAGGAGGTCGCAAACCATCCCCTCACTTGGCCATTCGCGGTGCGGGGCTGGACATTCGGGCCCTTTTCCTCGGGCGCCGGGGCTATCGCTACCTCTCGTCGCCGTGGACAAATTCACCAAGTGGGCGAAGTCGAGGCCGTCCGCGCCATCCCCGCTGGTTCTGCGGTAAAGTTCATCAAGGGCATCGTGAGCGGTTGAGTGCCGAACCGCATCATCACCGACAACGGTTCGCAGTTCACCAAGAACCTTTTAAAATGTCCGCGCTAACCTTGGGACGCAGATATGCTACGCCGGTGGCGCACCCGCAGCAACGGCCAGGCCGAAGCGGGTTAACGCAGAGGTCCCGAGAGTCCTCAAGACCGGGACGTTCAAGAAGAGACGGAGGCCTGCGGCGGGGCTGGTATGACGAGCTTCCGTCCGTGTTGTGGTCCATCCGCACAACCGCAACTAAGCCAACCGGGAGACCCCTTCTTCCTGGTCACGGAGTCAAGCGGTCCTCCTCACGAGGTCAGCGTCGATCCGCGACGGGTCCTGGCGCTCGATGAAACGCTGCGGGACGCCATGCGGGGACGGCCCTCGTCCGGGGAGGAGCGCCATCGGCCAGCGCACATGAAGCAGCAAGGTACCAGCAGCACTCCGGCGATACCACCGCTGCAACATCCGCCCTGAACTCTCGAGGTAGGGGACCTCGTGGTCCGCGGGTCCTCTCGTGGAGGGATTGCATAAGCTCTCTCCCATGTGGGAGGGCCCGCTCAAGGTTGTTCATGTTTCGGGCCTGGCTCCGTGCACTTGGAGACTCAAGAGGAGTACCTATCTGAGAATCGTGGAACATCCAGCACCTCCGGAGGTTTTACCCCTAAAAGGCCCAAAGGCTCGTGAAGAAGGCAAATGCTGTCAAGCTCATCTTTTGGAAAAGGCCCGAGCACGTGAAGAAGGCGAATGCTGTGAAGCTCATCTTTTGGAAAAGGCCCAGTGCCTGTGAAGAAGGCAAATGCCTGTGAAGCTCATCTTTTTGGAAAAGGCCCAGAGCCTGTGAAGAAGGCGAATGCCTGTGAAGCTCATCTTTTTGGAAAAGGCCCAGAGCCTTTGAAGAAGGCGAACGCCTGTGAAGCTGTCGCGTTCTGGAAAGGGCCCGGAGCCCGTGAAGAGGGCAAACGCCCGTGAAGCTCGTTTCCCAGAAGAAAGGCCTGGAGCCTGTGAAGAGGGCAAACGCCCGTGAAGCTCGCTTCCCAGAAGAAAGGCCCGGAGCCTGTGAAGAGGGCAAATGCCCGTGAAGCTTGCTTCCCAGAAGAAAGGCCCGGAGCCTGTGAAGAGGGCCAACGCCTGTGAAGCTCGCCGCCCGTGACACTCTCACGTAATAATGAGTTGGGGCTGTACACGCCCCGGAGTCTCAGGAGTGCCGGCCTCAGGCCCTGGGGCTCCCTCCCACGCCCAGTGGCAGCACTTAGCTCTGCGCTGGTGAGAAGACGTCGAAGACTAGACTAGGTGCCGGACGCGGCTTTTTCATTTGCTTTCTGCAGTTGACTAGTTATTCCCATTTGGAGTTTTTATCGAAACTATCGCCTTCTTTTGGTCCGTGGTTCTTCGATCTTTTTCGCTCTCCTGCCTCGATTTCTCTTGCGTGGGGACTCGCGAGGCAGAGGCCTCGGGAGCCCCCGCGAGCATTCCTGCCCCTATCGCTCAAGTTTTCACGGCCCTGGTCCACAGCTGGAGCACCCCTCCTGACCATGCCTCACGGGCAGAACAACGTGAACACGGGGCCCGGATCGATCACCCCCGCGGCCACGGCTGGAGTTCGCTTGCGAATGGGCGTACAACAGAAAGGAACAGTATCAGGATAACAAAAGTAGTACAATAATTAACGGCGTTAACCTAAACATGCCCCCACGGGGCCACACATTGTTGCCTTTTTTACGCAGGAGAAAAGAAAGGAAAAGGACAAAAGCAGGTGATGCACGCCCCGTGCCGGCCCTCTTGGAAGGCTCGAGCCATCTCCGGAGCTCAGGCGGACTCCCTCTCGCGCTTCACCGGGGCGCGGCGGCAAGCGGACCCGCTGCTGGAAGAATCACCACCCGAAGAAGAGCTGGTGAAACGTGAGGAGTCACGGGCATCGCCAGCCGCCCGCGCGCTGTCCTCTCCATCCACGCCGGGGCTGAGTCCTCGGCCGCGGTCGTCGTCTTCAGGGCAGCACCCCATGCGGCGACCATCTTCCCCAAACACCCTCACGTAGAGGGTGGCGTCGCCGTCGTACTTGAAGTGCAGGGAGCACCGGTGGCGAAGACCACGCGCGCGAGCGAACGCCTGCCAGCCGCGGGTCAGGAACAAGTTCCCTGCAGCAGAGACCTCCAGAGAAGCCCACGAAGCCCGGCTGCAGCAGCCATCTGCCTGGAGCCAGATGCCACCCAGGGCGCCATCTGGGAGCTCACCCAGGAGGAAGCGCGGGAGCTAAAGCCGGACGCCGGACGGCTCCTCCGCCCCCACCATGAACTCCGGCAGCGCTTCAGCAGCATGGAGGCGCGGCCTCGGGGACGCGGCGGGCGGGCACGCCCGACCATGACCGGCCGCTCGTCGCCGCGCTGAGAGCCTCCCTCACGACCGTGGGGGACCGCCGTGGAGGCCACGGGATGCTTGCGAGGGCGACCTCGACCACTCTTAGGCGGAGGAGAGGAAGACTCGACCTGACGGCCCTTCCCCTTCTCTGCGGCCGAGAACTTCCTTGGTGGAGCCATGGAGAAGAAGGAGAGACAAGAAAGGATAGACTGAAAGGGCACGCGCCGTTCCGTACTTATAGCCGGCGAAGACCAACCGTCGGCCTCCACGATCACCGGTAATCATGACCGACTCTGCATGCAAGGACTTGTCGAATCCGGGTGGTTACCGAGGCATCGTGGGGAAGCATGCGCCCGCCGCCAATCAACCGCCAAGCCGCCGCCCAAGGCCGCAGGCTGTTAGGGCCCGCGATGCTCGACTTGCCCTTTGCTTCTGCGCCGCCAAGTTCGGGCGCGCCGTGGGCCGGGGGCTCTGTCGGCGTGCGGGAACGGGGTCCCAGACTTGCTCGCCTGCGGCCTGCGGCGTGGCTCAAAGGAGGCCCAGACAGCCCATCTTCATCAACGCAGCTCAAGACCCTCGCGAGGGGCCAAGCCTCATGAGGCGGACGACAAGGAGCTTCCCGTGCACGGCCTCGTCGAGGCTAGCTCATGAGGAGGCGGAGAGTTCAAGGCAGGGTACTCGCGAGGTGCCCATGACGCAAGCCATGACGCACCAAGGGCGCCCGGGCGCCAGCCTGCAGCCCCTCATTTCCTCTTTGGTGCAAAGGGAGCAAGCGCAGGCGAGAGCATCAAGCAAAGGCATCCGCTTCGGTGCAACAAGACCAAGACCAGCCCAACGGCTGGAAGGGAGTCATCGTGGAGCCCAAACAGGCGTCATAACCAGAGCCTTTGGCAGGCGAGGACCAACTTTAGTGAGGATAAGTGTACCCGCTGTTCCCCTTCAAAATGGCCAATTGTTGGCGCCCTTCCCGCTCAATTTTTGGGAAGAGGCCCAGGGCCTTCGCCCATAAATAGGAGTAGCCACACTCAGAGCTAGGGCATCTTGGAGAGACGAAGACAGATC
This sequence comes from Aegilops longissima, assembly GCA_021605205.1. Lineage (NCBI taxonomy): Eukaryota > Viridiplantae > Streptophyta > Magnoliopsida > Poales > Poaceae > Aegilops > Aegilops longissima. Next base: position 320,017,361 of record CM038680.1, on the reverse strand, counting down.
GGAATCCTCATCAAGGAACCAGTAGCTAGAGCGACTGAGCACCACCTAGCAGTTCATCGCACCCGCCAAGAACAGACCCTCGCGAGGCTGTTCTTCCTAGTATTGTTCCTCATCAGCCCAAGAGGCAATCCACCACACCACACACTGGAGTAGGGTATTACACCACAATGGTGGCCTGAACCAGTATAAATCTTGTGTCTCTTGTGTTGTTCTGTTTAGTAGTTTAGGTCCCAACGATTCGGCGAGGTGCGAGACGGTGGAAGGTTGGATCTCCGCGCGCACCCCAGTGTTCGAACCTCAAGGGTTTGCCGGAACCCGAAATCTGACACCACTGACTGGCAACCGCCTCAGGATCCCAAGAATAAACAGACATTCGTGGAGGCTCATCTTGTGGCTCCGGTTCCGGGGCTGGTGTAGGATTCCGATAGGCTTGAACAGCCGCCCACGGAACAATGTGAGTACCTGCAGACAAGTTAAACAAAGAGGGAGCAGGCAAAATAATAGTCTCAGTGTGATGTTTATCAAAGTACAATTTATATTTAAGCGCCCCTTCGCGATTCTTAACAAGAAAATCATGCGCTATCATACTCTTATAATCTAAATAAGCACGGGGCAGCGCTGTTTCTTCTTTCTCCTCATGCCTAATAGGTATCTCAAAATATTCAGCTAGGCGTGAAGCATAAATGCCTCCAAATATGGGGACCTTAGTATGGTTCAGACTTAACCGTCTAGCAACAATTCCACCCATACTAACAGAGTTATTACAGTATAAACCATGGAACAAAATGATAATATCAGGAATGCTAAGGTTTCCACAGTTCCCGCGACCAATCAAGCAACGACTAGCAAATAAGGCAAAGTAGCGTAAAACAGGGAAATGTATGCTAGTAATTCTTGCATCAGAAACCTTCCTGGTTTCTCCCACAGTGATAGTTTTAATAAAAGCTTCCACTTCATTACGGTGTGGTTCATCTAAGGTGCCCTCAAAAGGTATTTTGCAAACCTTGCAAAATTTAGCTAATGTCATCTCCTTAACAACGTCATATAAATGGAACTCTACAGTTGGAGGTGATTTCTTAGGGAAAAAGTAGAAGTTCTGCACAAAAGTATTTGTGAGTAAGAGATACTGATGACGTTGGTCGCGGAGGAAGTCGGTGAGGCCGGCATTCTCAATCAATAAATAGAAATCCTCATAAATCCCGGCTCTCCTCAAGAAGTCATCAGAAGGCCATTGACACGGCCGAACCTCCAGCAGTCTTGAGGCAAATTAAATTTGGGCTTCGCTCTTCTTCCTTTTGTTTTTCCTTAGAGCTTGACTCGACGAGCCCTCAAAAATTTCTTCATTATTTCTGAAACAATCTGAAATTTTTAGTAACTTCAAATAAAAGTGAACCAACTTCAATAAAACTGATAGCAACTACTCATACAAATGCCTAGAGCATATATCAAGCATTAGAACTACTTGGAACCATATAAATTTGACATGCAAGCTCAAGAACATGGTCACCTATGCAGCACAAATTTGCAATGAGTAAAGAACTAAAACAAAAAATAATTGGACCAATGGAGGAGTCACATACCAAGGAACAATCTCCCCAAGCAGTTTTGCGAGAGGTGCTTTGAGCAAGGAGATCGAAAATCACATCAACGGGGGCTCGAACTCGTGCTAGAGTTGGTTTTTCGGGTTTGTGTGAGATAGAGGAAGAAGATGGGTGCTGGGATAAATGGAGGAGGGCCACCGTGGGCCCACGAGGCAGGGGGGCGCGCCCGGGGTAGGCGCGCCTCCACCTCGTGGCAGGTGGCAGCTCCCCATGTAATTTTTGCACTAAAAATCCTCAAATATTCCCGAAAAAATCATATTAAATTGGCATGGCATTCTGAGGATTTCTATTTTCGGGATATTTTTATATTGCATGGATAAATCAGGAAACGACAGAAAAATACTATTTTACTTTATTTCTACTAAGTAGCAGAAAATATAAAGAGGGTACAGAAGGTTGTGCTTCTAGTTTCATCCGTCTCATGCTCATCAAAAGGAATCCACTAACAAGGTTGATCAAGTCTTTTTAATAAATTCATTCCGATAATCATGGAACCGGAGAAATTTCGAATAACACTATGTTACCTCAACGGGGATATGGACATCCCCAATAATAAGTATATCATATTTCTTCTTGACAGTAGGGAGAGGAAATTCAAAACCTCCAAATATAATCGATGGAATTTTTCCAATAGAGTTGATACTATGAACTTGAGGCTGTTTCCTCGGAAAGTGTACCGTATGCTCATTACCATTAACATGAAAAGTGACATTGCCTTTGTTGCAATCAATAACAGCCCCTGCAGTATTAAGGAAAGGTCTTCCAAGAATAATAGACATACTATCGTCCTCGGGAATATCAAGAATAACAAAGTCCGTTAAAATAGTAACGTTTGCAACCACAACAGGCACATCCTCACAAATACCGACAGGTATAGCAGTTGATTTATCCGCCATTTGCAAAGATATTTCAGTAGGTGTCAACTTATTCAAGTCAAGTCTATGATATAAAGAGAGAGGCATAACACTAACACCGGCTCCAAGATCACATAAAGCAGTTTTAACATAATTTCTTTTAATGGAGCATGGTATAGTAGGTACTCCTGGATCTCCAAGTTTCTTTGGTATTCCACCCTTAAAACTGTAATTAGCAAGCATGGTGGAAATTGCAGCTGCCGTTATCTTTCTTTTATTTGTAACAATATCTTTCATATATTTAGCATAAGGATTCATTTTGAGCATATCAGTCAATCGCATACGCAAAAAGATGGGTCTAATCATTCCAGCAAAGCGCTCAAAATCCTCATCATCCTTTTTCTTGGATGGTTTCGGAGGAAAAGGCATGGGTTTTTGAACCCATGGTTCTCTTTCTTTACCATGTGTCCTAGCAACGAAGTCTCTTTTATCATAACGTTGATTCTTTGATTGTGGGTTATCAAGATCAACAGCAGGTTCAACTTCTACATCATTATCATTACTAGGTTGAGCATCATCATGAACGTTATCATTAACATTTCCACTAGGTTCATGTTCATTACCAGATTGTGTTTCAACATCAGACATAGAGATATCATTTGGGTTATCAGGTGTTTCAGCAATAGGTTCACTAGAAGTTTGCAAAGTCCTATCATTTTTCTTTTTCTTCCTCTTAGAAGAACTAGGTGCATCAATATTATTTCTCTGAGAATCTTGCTCGATTCTCTTAGGGTGGCCTTCAGGATACAAAGGTTCCTGAGTCATTCTACCAGTTCTAGTAGCCACTCTAACAGCATAATCATTTTTCTTACTATTCATTTCATTAAGCACTTCTTTCTGATCTTTAAGTACTTGTTCTACTTAAGTGGTAACCATAGAAGCATGTTTGCTAACAAGTTTAAGTTCACCTCTAATATTAGCCATATAATCACTGAAGCGTTTAATCATAAAGGTATTCTGTTTTAATTGTCTACCAAAATAAGCATTAAAGTCATCTTGCTTAAACATAAAGTTATCAAACTCATCCAAGCAATGACTAGCAATTTTAGTAGGAGGGACTTCTGCTTTATCATATCTATAGAGAGAATTTATCTTTACTACCAGTGTCGGGATATCGGGAGGTTCTTCAGTAAATAAGTAATTAAGATCATATACTTCTTCAACAGGCGGTAAATTAAGACCATGTATTTATTCAATAGGAGGTAAATTCTTAACATCTTCAACTTTAATACCTTTTTATTTCATAGATTTCTTTGCCTCTTGCATATCTTCGGGACTGAGAAATAGAACACCTCTCTTCTTCGGAGTTGGTTTAGGAATAGGCTCGATAATTGGCTCAGGAGCTGGCTCGGGAGTTGGCTCAGGAGGTGGCTCAGGAGGTGCCCAATTATTTTCATTTGTCAACATATTATTCAATAAAATTTCAGCTTCATCCGGTGTTCTTTCCCTGAAAAGAGAACCAGCGCAACTATCCAGGTAATCTCTGGAAGCATCGGTTAGTCCATTATAAAAGATATAAAGTATTTCAGGTTTCTTAAGAGGATGATCACGCAAAGCACTAAGTAACTTGAGAAGCCTCCCCCAAGCTTGTGGGAGACTCTCTTCTTCAATTTGCACAAAATTATATATATCCCTCAAAGTAGCTTGTTTCTCATGAGCAGGGAAATATTTAGCAGAGAAGTAATAAATCATATCCTGGGGACTTTGCAGACAACCAGGATCAAGAGAATTAAACCATATCTTAGCATCACCCTTTAATGAGAACGGAAATATTTTGAGTAAATAAAGGTAGCGCGATATCTCATTATTAGTAAACAGGGCAGCTATATCATTTAACTTACGAAGATGTGCCACAATAGTTTCAAATTCATAGCCATAAAAAGGATCAGATTCAACCAAAGTAATTATATCTGGATCAACAGAAAAATCATAATAATCCTGATCAGGAACACAGATAGGTGAAGTAGCAAAAGCAGGGTCGGGTCTCATCCTATCTCTAAAAGATTCTTTACTCCATTTAACTAGCAACCTCTTAAGTTCAAGTCTATCCTGGCAAGCAAGAATAGCTGCAGTAGATTCAGCATTAAAAAGATAACCCTCAGGAATAGCAGGCATATTTTCATCATCACTAACATCATTGTATTCAGTTTCAATATTTTATCTTTCTCTAGACCTAGAAATTTGTTCATCTAGAATGTAGCGACCCGACCTCAGACGGTCAAGCCTCGGTATCCGTGCCATCCACGGATCAGTATCTTTGGCACACACAGTACATCAATGTATATATCAAAGTGCAATCACATGTATAAATAACGTAAAACTGATATATACCTCATAAGTCTCAATGAAACAAGTAATCGGTGTGGAGTCCCATCAACGCCATCGGCAGGTTGAGTGTAGACCGTAACCTCAGATCGTAACTCTTACTCGTCGAGGAAAATATCTGCAACATGATACGTTGCAGCCGTGTAGGTCAAGTACATTGAATGTACCGCAAGATCACAATAAGAGAAAACAGATGATAAACTATACTATATGCAGTATGGCTTTGTGGCTCTGTATCTGAGTTTTGTTTGTGTAAAAGCTGGTTTAATTTTCCCTACATCAAAGGAATAAATGAAGTCTGTACTATGGAGTTTTCTATCATGACATGGTTCCGCCAAACGATGTCTCATAGCCCAAAATCATCATAAGTTGCCCACAATTAAGTTATCAATCCGGTGTTGAGAGTTCCGAGATAGATCCAAGTCCAGATGCTCAAATTGTCCGTAACCGGGGACACGGCTAATCGATTAGGTTTTAACCCTCTGCAGAGGTTTGTACACTTTACCCGCAAGATTCGATCCCTCTCTTTACGTTCCCGCACTTCAGGGTGTTTGAGAACAAGATGACCGAAACATGGTCTTCCGAAGAGTTCCTCTGACCACTGTCCGGTGCTCATCCAATCCTACCGTAGTTCTACATCTGCTAGCACCGTCCCAGCCAGAGTCACAACTAAGGTCAACCAAGCCGAGCCCATAGTGACTTGCGGTTGCATGTAAGCTTCGGGCATGAAGTATTCTTCCGTCTCTTTGAGTCTGGGTGAAGCTTTCCGCAAGATGTCATGGCGCTTCTCCATGCATCCCGGCCAACCACTGGTTTCTCCAGGGTGCCCGTCAACCGTCCTTCACCCAGTAGTGTGTATTGAATTCTTGTCTCGAGTCTTGAAGTCTTGAGGCCTTGAAAATGCAGTCCTTGCAGATGCCATCATGGAGTTGTCGCCATTGACGTAGAGTCCTCCTTCTTCACACCACTCCCGAGCACTCATACCAACCCCGTCTACTATAGCGTAGCATTAAAATAAATAACGTCCCGGGCTTGGTAACAGGGTGATGGGTTCCTACCTCATGCATACTAATCAACTACAAGAATTCAATATCACTACTGGAGGGATTGTTGCGAAGATGACACTAAATGCAATAAAACATAGGTATGAAAGCATGGTCAAAGTGAACTTGCCTGGTAATACTTGATGAAGATAACAACGCTGTCTGAAAATGACTTGGTAGAACTAATCGTCACTCCGTTGAAAATCTATATAGTCAAACATAGCATTCACATAAGCAAACATCCTAGCAAACAATTTTAGCACTCGAAATAACAATCAAAACAGCAAGGAAAATCGATAATAAAACTCAAACAAAATCAAAAGAAACTTCAAATAAAACTACAAAGAAAAACTACTAACGAAGATCTATGACTTTGCTACAAGCATCTAACATAGTTTTGCCCTAAGTAAATAAAAAACATAACAACAATTAAAACACTAAACTAATAATTTAACAGAAAATAAAAAGTAAAACAACTAAGTTAACAGAAAGTATTTTTTTCATAAAATTTTATTTGCAAAAGAAACAAATAAAAAGCTTTTATAAAACTCTAACTATGACCTATAGAAGGTTTCATACAAAACTAAGGAAAATAAATTTTTAAAATAAAATAAAATTTTCTCCTGTTGCCTAACAGAAACACAACTAATTTTTTCAAAAGTGACAAAAAGAAATAATTTAAAACTAATAAAACAATAAAGAAAAAGCTAAAACAGAACTAATAATAAAACAGTACTGTTTTGCTAAAAACCTAATTTAAATTAACCTAAAAATAAAATACTAAATACTACTGGATAAACAAAGGTCCTAGAGACCAGGAGCAAAAAGAATTAATTAAAAACCTATTTTTAAACTCAAGTTATGGCCAAAATACTAATCTGAATAAAATTTATCAAATTCAAACTTAAACTACTCAAATTTGAAATCCAGAGACACTAACAGAAACTTCAGCAAATTTGTGACACATAGCAATTGGAATCACTCAAAAATACTAAAAACTCTAAAAGATATGAATTTTCTAAGATTGCTATTTTCTGAAAAAAAATGAATTACGGGATTTCGTGGATCTCACCGGAGTAGTCGTCGGAGTTGGGGAAGAAGATCGGATCCGATGTTGCGGTTGATCCTAGAGGAAAGGAGATCACGGGACGGTGGAGAGGAGATCATATAAACCTCAGGAGAGGTCAAGGCGTGGCGGCGGCACTTGGCGGGCGGTGTGGTGCTGCTTCGCTGCTTGCTGGAGAGGAGAGGAGAGGAGAGGAGAGGTGTTGGTTTGATGTGTTGGGGGGGGTGCTTGGGTATTTATATTGGGGAGGGGAGGGTTTTGCTTGGGGTAGGGGACAAGAAATAGACTAGGATTAGGAAACAAAAGGGAAAAGATCTAGAAACAAATCGGAATAAACGGAAGTAGGAAAAGAGTCCTACTAGGAAAAGGAAAAGGAGCGGCGGCTCACAGTGCTGTGTGATGGCCTTGGCCTTGGCCCTTGGCCAAGGGCGCAATAATTTTTTTAAAGACAGAGACAACAAAACAAAAATAATAAAACCAAATAAAAATTTTATATAGGCATATAATATATCAAAATTTTCAGAAAAAGATTTTCTACAACATGAACACTATTTTAGCTTCAAATAAAATACACACAAATTTTAATAATTCACACAGTGCTACTGGTCCAATAAAATCCAATAAAATCATTTTAAAATACCAAAATGACTTCAAATTAATTTCTCTCAATTTTCTGATGTAGGGAATCATGTTACCCTATTTTCCATATATTTTGTTTTTGGAGAAAATAATTTGAATAAAACTCAAATAACTCCAATTGGAAATAAATTCAAAAGAACTTTGAATTTAATTCTTTTAAAACTCCCAACTCATATTTAATTTAATTTGAAGAAGTCATTTTATCTTCTCTCATGAAAATCATTGAGTTGCATAAAGTTTCAGAATTGGAAATATTTTCCAAATGAAATTCAAATATTTTCAACACCCCTTGTCATTTAAATAAATGGAAGAAGTCATGTCATCTTCTCTCCAGGGTTTTGTGATGAAAACAATTTGAATTCATGGAGATCATAAATGCAAGGTGGAAGTTTGGGAAAGTCATTTCATTCCCTCTCATTCAACTTTCAGAAAGTTTCAAATTTCACTCAATTTCACACAAGCAACCACACCACTATCAAACAAACAAGCATAAATATTTATTTAATATAACATTCCAAAATTTAGAATTTTTGGGATGTTACAAATCTACCACACTTAAAATGAATCTCGTCCTCGAGATTCGAAGAGGCTATCAAGAAAAGGTCAGGGTTTGGGGTCTTCCAGCAAATCCATCAATCGGAATGGTCTAGTGTGCTACCACACTTAAAAACAAGGTTACAGTTCCAATAAACTCAGATATTTCCTCTGGAGTGCCGACAATATATGTCTCTTCACATATCTTACAATAGCTCCTTCATTAACGCTCTTCTGTCAGAAGCATAGCGTTTTCCTCAAAATCTTGGGTCGGTTCGTCAAAGTTGAAGTTCGTCCGAGACTGGATCTTCTTAGCTGATAGGTCTGTGTCCATTCTAGACAACTATCGAAATACTCATGGTGGTCTACCATTAATGGTTTCTGCAGAAAAAGGGTCTTGGCTTCATTCTCACCGTATAATCTACGATTGGCAACAACTGCCATGTACATGGGTTTATCATCATACCATTCTAAGGGTTAAGCAAGGCTTCAACGAGCGTCGTCACTTTACTATGGGTAAGTCTCTCAGATTTACCATTCCAAATAGCAAGAGCGAATGATACGAGTAAGTCGGTATGGTGATCAATCCATTCCACACCCCGATCATTACCCTGCATAAGGTTTAGCGAATCTCGTATTTCTAACACTCGGGCATTCTCACAAGCATTGCAGATTTTCTCCTGTATTGAACAGGGATCGGGTAAATCCTTTGGTTCTGCAAGCCAAACAAAGCATCTATCGTTACTTCAGCACTCTCAGGTTTTTGCGTAACCTCCTACGAAACGTATGCTGATTGAATCACCGATTCTTCCAAATTTCTTCCTTCATCAAGGTTACATCTGTTCCTTTTCAAAATCCTGGGCCTGTGGGTTATGGCCCACTTCAACACTAGTGCAGCTTTAACTCATCCTTGGAGTAACTCTCTTGTTCCATATTACACCTCCTTTAAATCCAGTAGTACTCTGTTTCTTCATACCATCATATCAAAATCAAAACTCCAGCTTTTTTTTCCTTCGAACTACAGTCCGTGGAATATATATTTTCTTATCCATTAGTCTAGTCTTCTTCACAGGGTACTACCACCCTAAAAATGAAATTCACAAATCTATCCATAGACCATATTTCTCATATCCTCGAAAATGGTCAAAATCCGTGTTCATAGAGTAACAACTCATACAATTAAACATATGAAAACATGTCACCTTAACTTTATTGATTTCATGAATTCATTACAATATCCGAGACTTTCATTACATAAATTCAACTCCATATCCTTATGGAAACAATTGCTTCCTACTACACTTATTACCAATATCAAAATTCCAACTACTCAGCTCCAGCTTTCATCTTGTCGGAACATTTAGTAGCATAATGTCCTGCTTCCTTGCAGCGAAAACAAATGACTTTCGATAAGTCTTTGGGCTTCTTGGAGATGGTGCCTGCTCCTTGAGTTCCTTGCTTCCTTCGAGACAATGATTGGCATAATGCCCGACGTCCTTACATTCAAAGCAGGTAATATGACTCTTGTCCCTATTTGCAGAAATTGGGTTGTTCTGAGGGTGTCTTTGTTTTCTCTTCCTGGGTTTCTTCGTTCTGATCAAACCTTCTATTCCCTGTGGATCAAACTCTATTGCTTCCGTCGGGAAGTATCCCGGATACTCTTTTCTTTCCTTGGTGCAATCTGTGAAAATGTCCTTCTTCTCCACATGAATAGCGAGGCATTGGAGTAAAATCTGTTGAGGCCTTCTCCATCAAGGTCTTCAACACATTCCTTCATCACTGGTTCTTTCATAACTTCTCGGAGGGCTTCTTTCATTCCTTCTTCCTGCTCCTGAATAGTTTGTTGCACCATGGGGTAAATGTAACACTGAGTCGGGTAGTGGGTGGTTCCTTCACACAAGAAACAAGTCACCTTACTAGTTGGGCATTCCTCAGTTGGGTGTTTCTCCTCACAACGAGGGCATCCATCCTTGTGTTCCCCCTGGGTGTGTCCTATTTCTCCAAAAATCTTGCAGGCACAAGGTTTATTTCTTGGTGTATCATGTTGCTTCCGGATAAGACGAGATCTTGTCAGAGTCTTCTTGAATTCTTTCCAAGTCTTTGCTCCATTCCATCCCTGTATAGCTTGATGCATCTGCCACCATGTTGCAGCATTTCCTTCAAAGTACTGGAGAGCGTAAGATACTTCATTCTTCCTTGAAACCAAATTGCTCCCAAAGTGATTCTCCATGTTCTGAATCCATAGCTCTGCCTCCGGCTGAGTCTTCGGTCCAGAGAATATCAGTCCAACTTCATTCATCAACTATGGGGTCCAAAAGTTTTGGGATGAGATATGAGAGAGGTGGGGAGGGATATACACACGATACAAATAATAGTTTTTTTGAAGAAACAAGTTTTACTTTGTGGCTGTCGGAAAACATCAAACAAATGACAGCTCACAAATCGTCGCATCTAACGTAAGTGTGTAACAGGGGTTTGGTCTTCTAAAGGTCAAATAATTCTTCAGATTCTTCAAATTCTTCTAGTCTTCGGAGTCTTCAATTATTGCAGCTTCAACTCTTCTAATGCATGGTGAAATCCTCTTTACTCAAGTGGTCATCAGTTCTCCGATATGTAATCCTTCTTGGGCGTCTTGATTGATCCTCCGGTGATCAAAGGATATGGTATAATCTAACTATTTGAGGTAAGGATGTTATTTGATAAAATCAGAAAAGATGAGAAGTGAAGGATCTGTTTGAAAATAAAGTTTTTGAGACATCCTGTCCTAGGGGCTTTCCGGTTTCTAGGGTCACGCCCCACAGTCAACATGTGCTCGATACCATATTCAGAGCGACCCGACCTCAGACGGTCAAGCCTCAGGTATCCGTGCCATCCACGGATCGGTATCTTTGGCACACACAAGACATCAATGTATATATCAAAGTGCAATCACATGTATAAATAACGTAAAACTGATATATACCTCATAAGTCTCAGTGAAACAAGTAATCGGTGTGGAGTCCCATCAACGCCATCGGCAGGTTGAGTGTAGACCGTAACCTCAGTATCGTAACTCTTACTCGTCGAGGAAAATATCTGCAACATGATACGTTGCAGCCGTGTAGGTCAGTACATTGAATGTACCGCAAGATCACAATAAGAGAAAACAGATGATAAACTATACTATATGCGGTATGGCTTTGTGGCTCAGATATCGAGTTTTGTTTGCGTAAAAGCTGGTTTAATTTTCCCTACATCAAAGGAATAAATGAAGTCTGTACTATGGAGTTTTCTATCATGACATGGTTCCGCCAACCGATGTCTCATAGCCCAAAATCATCATAAGTTGCCCACAATTAAGTTATCAATCCGGTGTTGAGAGTTCCGAGATAGATCCAAGTCCAGATGCTCAAATTGTCCGTAACCAGGGACACGGCTAATCGATTAGGTTTTAACCCTCTGCAGAGGTTTGTACACTTTACCCGCAAGATTCGATCCCTCTCTTTACGTTCTCGAATTTTGAAAACCGAAGAAGAGTTTCTCTTAATCTTGCTCCTTTCTCTTCAAGATTCATGGTTCTAGTTTGTTGCCATCCTCTCATAATTGTTTTAGATTGTGAGAATTCTTTTCACCCACCCGGAGTATTTCAGGAATCTTTTCAGTTTGATTATCCAGAGCCCATCATTTCAGAATGATTCATTCAAGCGTTCAACTCTTGTTTTCCAAATCCCACCGGTGGTTCCATCAATACCTTCTCAAGGTTGCGCTATATCTCTATCTGTAATCATTTTTCAACGAGAATAAGTAGTAGGCCAAATCCGTTGCTTGTCATCAATCTAAATTGGTGAAGGATCAACATAATGTAATTCTTATTCTTGTTCCATCGAGTAAATTCAATTCCTTATTCGGAGGATCGTCAAAATTCTTGATTTCATTTGTTCATCTTTCTTTCCGGAGTTCAAAGTTTTCTCGGTTATATCATTTCAAAGCTTCATCTTATCACTGCAAGGCTTCACCTTGTGTTATCAACTTCTCTTTCTTTCTATCATCCTTTTTCTTACCGGAGTTCTTCATGGAAACTCTACATGGTGCTTCCTCAAGGATTCTTTTCATTCTTCAATTGTTCGTCAAGATTTCTCTCGGAGTTATGATCCGCCAAGCCATACTTCAAAATTGAACATGGTGCTCAACACATGTTTTGTTTTGAGGAGTTCAAGCATTCTTCTTCTTGCATTTCGAAGTGCAATTCTTTCTACCTTATCTCTTGAGATGGTGTTATGTCACTCTTGACAATTTCATTCATGTTTCATGATTCATATGTTGTCAAGGATGAGGTAGTTAAACCCATCAACTCCTTCGAGCATGAGTTCTTCTCAGCCCATCAATCTCTTCATTGGAGTTGTCTTGGGCTATATTTCACCTAAAGTTTTCCCCTAAGGATTGTTGCTATTTATGGTGCTTATAAATGAGCCAAGTTCTTCATTTGTCCTCCCGGTGAAATAAGATTTCATCTTCTTGTTGATCTTAATCCAATCAACTGTTTCCGTTAGTGGCGGGTTGTCACCTCATAATTTTGAGATGTTTTCATAAGCCCACTACAAGCTTATTCTTACCGTTGTTGGTTTTCCAACAACTCCGTTCTATCCTTGTTTGTAAGGATGTTTCTTTCAAACTCATTTGTGGTAGAAGTTGTCATTTTCTTCTCCATTCCTTTATTCCTATGATCTATCTTCTATTATTTCTTCCAGAGGCATTGTGGTGTTGCTCTCTTGACCCATCATCTTGTTTCTCTAGATCATGTTCTTTTCTTGCATTATCCTTTTAACCGAGTGTTGTGTTTTTTTCCAAGTTCTTTTCATCTTATCAAGTTTTCCTTCTTCTTTTAGTCGGAGTGCTGCCCAAATCATATCAATCTTATTCCTTCTCGATATGGTTTTAACCGGAGTGGTTTCAATATTTATCTTATCACTAAACCTCTTGCTTTTCGTCGTATCCCTTGTTTCTCTTTTCTAACAGAGTGTTTTCAACTTTGTTCATCTTCGTTGTTTTCTTTCTTTCATTTTGTTCAACCTCTCAAGGTTCCTTGGTTTCACTCGTTTGTCGCAGAAGCAACTTTGTTTTACCTCTTCCTCTTCCTCTTCCGTTTTTTCTCCGGTGCCATCCTAGATCTCGGGACGAGATCCTCTCGTAGTGGTGGAGTGTTGTGACGCCCCAAGACCGGAGCTTCAAGTGCCTTCCAGGGTTTCCGAGTTTTGTCGTGTGGTTTGTTTTGTTTTTGCATTGCATCATGTCATCTCTTGCATTGCATCATGTCATCATGCCATCATATCATTATTTTTTTAAAACTCTTCTAAATAAATTGCATGGATTTCTCGATCCATTTAAATCGAGGGAAGGGTGACTTCTCTTTATAACATATCCTCCTAATAGTTATGGAGCTATTATAATTTATTCCATTTATTTGGAATTGATCTTAACACACTTGCAAAATAATTCCAATGCCCTTTCTACGTCAAGTTTGGTCCCCCAAACCTTGCCATTATTTCTTCTATCATTTTCCGGAGTTCCACCAAAAATCCTCGGGCCATTTTTGTTAAATTCTACATATTTTTATGAGTCCGAGAAAATTATCCGCGCCCGCAAGTCCTTTCCCTAACCCTCTCTCTCTTTTCTTCTCTTATTTGTTTTCTGCTTAAGAAGATAGCAGAGAGAAGAGAGGAGCCAGCCCAGCCGGCCCTGGCCATTTTCTTTCCAGCCCAGTCCAGCCCCCCCTCATCAGCCCAGCCGGCCTCCTGGCCATTCCCCCGCGCCGGCCTCTAAGGCCTAGGCCCAGCCGCGCCTCCCTCCAGGCCGGCCTAGCCTCACGGCCCAAGGCCCATCCGCGCCCTTTCTAACCCTAGAGGCCTGCCCGCTCTCCCTAGCCCGCAGCCATCGCCCCTCGTCCTCCTCCTAGCGCCAGACTCAGACGCCAGGAGCCCGATCCCCTCGTCGCCTCCGCTCGATCTTCTCGCTCTCTCCCATCTCCCTCCTCTCGATCTCACCCTCTCCCTCGCAGTGCCGAACCCGATCCCCGCCGCTCCTCCGCGCACCAGGTCGGACCCCCGGTGGCCTCCTCGTCGCCGCCCGAGCGGGTCTCCTCCGTCCATCTCCACCGCCGCCACCTCGCCCTTCTTCTCCCCTCGGCCACCCCGTCGCCTCGTCAGCGACCAGGCCGGAGACCCCGTCGCCGTTTCCTGCCGCCGGCGCCCCGAGGAGCGCCGAGCCCCGCGCCATGTCCGTCGGGATCCACCCCGGACCTCTCAACCTCGCGCATCGAGCGCGCGACCCCGCGTCCCCGCCGGTACCATCGCCCCCTGCCATGGCCGTGGACCCTCTGCTCCGGCCGTCGCCTCTGCTGCACCACCTCGGGAGCCTTGCCCGATGCCATGGCCGCGCCTCTCTGCTGCTGGGTCCCGCCGCCAAGCCCCGGTCTCCTCTGCTTCGTGGAATCGCCAAGTCCAAGTACCGACACCGTGGGTTTTTCACCAAGTTCGACTACCGGTGGATGCGCAAGTACCACGACGTCTTTGGGAGACCCGTTTTCGTCAAGTTCGACTACACCCGGAAACGCCAAGTACCCCTTCGGAATGTACCAAGTTCGACTACGTGATGCGTGTGTACCACTACGACCCGACGACCACCGAACCGGAAACGACAAGTACCCCGATGACGTGTACCACTACTATCGACCCTCGAAGACCCCGTGGACCCCGAACATCCACGGGACTTGAACAACTACTTCCGATGACGAGATGTACCACTACCATCGAACGTGAACAACGACTTCCCCCTACGCCGTGTACGACTACTTCCCTCGGCGATCATTGCGAACGTCTACTTCCATCTACTTCCCTCGACAACTCGACCCGTCCCGTTTGAACGTTCGAAGGTATAACCCGAGATGACCGACCGTGACCGAATCATCCTTGCGATGCCCTCTTTGCCATGCCACTGTTCCGTGGGAACCCGGAATCCGGGATCACCCCACCATCTTGCATGACTCGCTTCCGTCACGCTTTCCTTTGTACCGATATCTCCGTGAGTTATCGGAACCGATATGTTGCCGTGGCACCATTTTCGGATTCGTTGCCGTGGCACCCCTTTCTTCCACCACGGTGACATAATGCTTCATATCATGATCATGTCAACGTTTTCATAATATTGCATAAAACTTGTATATGTCATCCGCATCATGATAACAACATTTAAATGTTTAATATTGTTGTTTGCATTAATATGCTTAATTGCCATGCTAAAATGATTTATTTCATAACTAAATAACCGTAGCTCCATTTTAAATAAATTATATATGTAAATGGGGTAGAAAATGCCTAGTTTAACATGGTAGCTTTACTTTGCATGTTTAACAACTCTAAAATATGCTTTAGGTCAGATCTGTACCGAATCCATAATATGCACATGGGGATTTTCCGGAATTGTTGTTCGTTGTTTCCGGCCTCATTTAAACTTGCCTAGATAGGTAGTTTCTTTATGCTTCACCTCTTGCCATGTTTAATAACATTTAATATTGTTGGGTAGCCTAACCAAGAGAGAACTAAACAATTGTTGTGGTGTTCCGTCAATATGCAACCCGTTGCATATTGGGCTCCATTTAACTTGTAGTGTTGTTTGTGCATATTGCCATGCCCTGCCTCATTAAACGGACATGCATCATACTTGATTGTGCATCATGCCATGTTTATGTGATGGTTGTTTACTATGTTGTTTGTTTCTTTCCGGGTTGCTTCTCTCGTTAGCTTCGGTTCCGTTCCGGAGTTGTGAGGATTCTTTCGACCTTCGTCCGTTTGTCTTCTTCATGGACTCGTTCTTCTTCCTTGCGGGATTTCAGGCAAGATGACCATACCCTCGAAATCATTTCTATCTTTGCTTGCTAGATGCTCGCTCTTTTGCTATGCCTATGCTACGATGCCTACCACTTGCTTATCATGCCTCCCATATTGTAAACCAAGCCTCTAACCCACCTTGTCCTAGCAAACCGTTGTTTGGCTATGTTACCGCTTTGCTCAGCCCTCTTATAGCGTTGTTAGTTGCAGGTGAAGTTGAAGTTTGTTCCTTGTTGGAACATGGAGATGTTGTTCCTTGTTGGAACATGTTTACTTGTTGGGATATCACAATATATCTTATATTATTAATGCATCTATATACTTGGTAAAGGGTGGAAGGCTCGGCCTTATGCCTGGTGTTTTGTTCCACTCTTGCCGCCCTAGTTTCCGTCATATCGGTATTATGTTCCCGGTTTTTGCGTCCCTAACGCGGTCGGGTGATTTATGGGACCCCCTTGACAGTTCGCTTTGAATAAGACTTTTCCAGCAAGGCCCAACATTGGTTTTACCATTTGCCTCACCTAGCCTTTTTCCCTTGGGTTTCGGAGCCCAAGGGTCATCTTATTTTACCCCCGGGCGGTGCTCGTCGTGAGTGTTGGTCCAAACTGTCACCGCCGGTGACCACCAGGGCAACTCTGGGTTGGCCTACCGGAAGCTTGGACAATCCGGTGTGCCACGAGACCGAGATATGTGCAGCTCCTATCAGGATTTGTCGGCACATCCGGCGGCTTTGCTGGTCTTGTTTTATTGCTGTGAAATGTCTTGTAGCCGGATTCGAGACTGATCGGGTCTTCCGGGAGTAGGAATATCCTTCGTTGATCGCGAGAGCTTATCATGGGCTAAGTTGGGACACCCTGCAGGGTTTTGAACTTTCAAAGCCGTGCCCATGTTATGTGGCAGATGGGAATTTGTTAATGTCCGGTTGTAGAAAACCCGAAGTTGATCTTAATTAAAATACACCAACCGTAATGCGTAACCGTGAGTGTCTCTTTTCGGGTTGATCGAGAGGAGAACACGGTTTCGGGTTATGTCGGCGTAAGTAGTTTTGGGATCACTTCTTGATCATAGTTGTTCGACCGTGCCTTGCTTTCTCTTCTCGCTCTCTTTTGCGATTGTAGCCACCATATATGCTAGTCGCTTGCTGCAGCTCCACCTCACTACCTTGTCCTACCTTTAAGCTTAAATAGTCTTGATCTCATGGTGTGAGATTGCTGAGTCCCCGTGACTCACAGATACTTCCAAAACCAGTTTGCAGGTGCCGATGAAACCGTGCAGGTGACACATCTGAGCTCAAGGCGGAGCTCGATGAAGATCTTTGTGCATTGTGTTGTTTCGTTTCAGCTGATCAAGAGTGGAGCCAGTTGGGACGATCGGGGATCTGTGTAGCTTTGGGGTAGTCTTCTTTTATTTTGGTTCCGTAGTCGGACCTTGATTGTATCTGTATGATGTAATGTTTTACTCATGTATTGTGTGAAGTGGCGATTGTAAGCCAACTATGTATCTCTTTCCTTATGTATTACATGGGTTGTGTGAAGATTACCTCACTTGCGACATTGCTTTCAATGCGGTTATGCCTCTAAGTCGTGCCCGACACGTGGGAGATATAGCCGCATCGAGGCGTTCAAGTTGGTAATCGAGCCTTCCCGACTTAGGAGCCCCTACTTGATTGTTTTTGGCGTTGTTGAGTCTAGAATGGAAAATGTTTTGAGTCTTAGGATTATATATATATCGGAGAGTAGGATTCTTTTTACTCCTCGGTCCCTTTCCGCTCTGGTGAGGTATCCGACGTAGAGTTTTGACTTTTCTCTCCTCAAATTTCACTAAAATTTTTTTAGGATCACGCTGGTATCTTGGAATCGTTCCGATGGTTTTGTGACGAGAACATTGTTCTTGGTGCCTCGACATTTAGGGGTTGTGGCGGTGTCCCGGGAGTTGAGCTCCGAGGTGTTGTCGTCACAATTTTATCGTTGCAGTTCTGGAATACCTGAGTTTTACCGACATCGAAATCTCTTTTGTGCAGTTGTTGGTGAGATAACCTCGATAGCCCGAAAGATGTGGCGAAAGGGAGTATTGCCATGACTTGTATAACGGATGCTTTTCGAAGGTCGAGGTACACGATTTCCGAAGGTTTCTTGGTTATGTGTTGAAGGATGGATACAGCTGGATCTAGGTATTGTTAGTTTGGGTGATATATTTTGTGTCCCCTGTATCCCCAACACCAGATTGCATAACCAGAAAGTTTCGGGAGTTCATAGGTGGGAATTCAAGTATCTCGTAGGATATCTTTCCAACACACACATGATACGATATAGGATCTATCATATGTTTGTTCTGGCTCATTCTTGAAGCCAATCCTTTGTTTTTGTTTTGTTTTGTGGTATTCGAGTTGCTTCAATGTCAAGTGTTGATTCCATACCTTCCTAAATGGTGTTCTCATATTGCTATGTGAATACTAATCCTTCTTGATCACTGAGCTTGTCATGTTAATTCTTTTCCAACCGTCCTGCTTCTCTTCAAGTGGATCCGATCATTCCAACATTCGCAAGATCAAATTCTAAGCTTTTTCTCAACGGTGTTCGTTTCATCCGACCCAAGTTGTTTTGATTTCCCGCCCTCCCACCCCTTTTTCTTCAAGGACTCAGATTTCTTAATCAAGTATCCATTTTGTAGAGTGAAGTTTCTTCATTCTTTTCCTTTAATGTTTTATCCGGTGATTTCTCATGAAGACGCTAAGGAAGCTTCAACCTTATCATTGTTCCATTCTAATTTTCTTCTCCGGTGGATTTAAGTCAAGTTTTCGGTGTTGATCATATTCCCTTCCTCGTTTCAATGTTTTCCCATGTCGGTGCATCTCTTAATCATTCACCTCTCGTTATTCATTTGTTCCGGATTGTTGAAGATATCTCAGAAGATTCTAGTTTCCATTCTCAATTCACTCAAGTTCTTTTGAGGATGCTGTCTCATTCAAGCCATTTAATTCTACCGGTGCAATCTCTCTTTTCAAGCAATCGTTCAACGATGTTTCTTTTGAGTGGGCCCTAACCCACAGGTCTTTTCCCAGGATCTTACCTGACTCTTCTAATTTTCAGGAGCTATTCCCAAATTCATTGCAAAGTTTGACGTAAGAATGGGTTTTCATCAGTCAAATGTCTTTCTCCAAGATCTTTCAAATTATTTTCATTGTTGGTCCAACCTTTCTAATTTTCATTCCGGAGTGCCTCAACAATTCATGGTGGTGTTTCTCGTCGTCATTCTCGAATTTTGAAAACCGAAGAAGAGTTTCTCTTAATCTTGCTCCTTTCTCTTCAAGATTCATGGTTCTAGTTTGTTGCCATCCTCTCATAATTGTTTTAGATTGTGAGAATTCTTTTCACCCACCCGGAGTATTTCAGGAATCTTTTCAGTTTGATTATCCAGAGCCCATCATTTCAGAATGATTCATTCAAGCGTTCAACTCTTGTTTTCCAAATCCCACCGGTGGTTCCATCAATACCTTCTCAAGGTTGCGCTATATCTCTATCTGTAATCATTTTTCAACGAGAATAAGTAGTAGGCCAAATCCGTTGCTTGTCATCAATCTAAATTGGTGAAGGATCAACATAATGTAATTCTTATTCTTGTTCCATCGAGTAAATTCAATTCCTTATTCCGGAGGATCGTCAAAATTCTTGATTTCATTTGTTCATCTTTCTTTCCGGAGTTCAAAGTTTTCTCGGTTATATCATTTCAAAGCTTCATCTTATCACTGCAAGGCTTCACCTTGTGTTATCAACTTCTCTTTCTTTCTATCATCCTTTTTCTTACCGGAGTTCTTCATGGAAACTCTACATGGTGCTTCCTCAAGGATTCTTTTCATTCTTCAATTGTTCGTCAAGATTTCTCTCGGAGTTATGATCCGCCAAGCCATACTTCAAAATTGAACATGGTGCTCAACACATGTTTTGTTTTGAGGAGTTCAAGCATTCTTCTTCTTGCATTTCGAAGTGCAATTCTTTCTACCTTATCTCTTGAGATGGTGTTATGTCACTCTTGACAATTTCATTCATGTTTCATGATTCATATGTTGTCAAGGATGAGGTAGTTAAACCCATCAACTCCTTCGAGCATGAGTTCTTCTCAGCCCATCAATCTCTTCATTGGAGTTGTCTTGGGCTATATTTCACCTAAAGTTTTCCCCTAAGGATTGTTGCTATTTATGGTGCTTATAAATGAGCCAAGTTCTTCATTTGTCCTCCCGTGAAATAAGATTTCATCTTCTTGTTGATCTTAATCCAATCAACTGTTTCCGTTAGTGGCGGGTTGTCACCTCATAATTTTGAGATGTTTTCATAAGCCCACTACAAGCTTATTCTTACCGTTGTTGGTTTTCCAACAACTCCGTTCTATCCTTGTTTGTAAGGATGTTTCTTTCAAACTCATTTGTGGTAGAAGTTGTCATTTTCTTCTCCATTCCTTTATTCCTATGATCTATCTTCTATTATTTCTTCCAGAGGCATTGTGGTGTTGCTCTCTTCGACCCATCATCTTGTTTTCTCTAGATCATGTTCTTTTTCTTGCATTATCCTTTTAACCGGAGTGTTGTGTTTTTTTTCCAAGTTCTTTTCATCTTATCAAGTTTTCCTTCTTCTTTTAGTCGGAGTGCTGCCCAAATCATATCAATCTTATTCCTTCTCGATATGGTTTTAACCGGAGTGGTTTCAATATTTATCTTATCACTAAACCTCTTGCTTTTCGTCGTATCCCTTGTTTCTCTTTTCTAACAGAGTGTTTTCAACTTTGTTCATCTTCGTTGTTTTCTTTCTTTCATTTTGTTCAACCTCTCAAGGTTCCTTGGTTTCACTCGTTTGTCGCAGAAGCAACTTTGTTTTACCTCTTCCTCTTCCTCTTCCGTTTTTTCTCCGGTGCCATCCTAGATCTCGGGACGAGATCCTCTCGTAGTGGTGGAGTGTTGTGACGCCCCAAGACCGGAGCTTCAAGTGCCTTCCAGGGTTTCCGAGTTTTGTCGTGTGGTTTGTTTTGTTTTTGCATTGCATCATGTCATCTCTTGCATTGCATCATGTCATCATGCCATCATATCATTTTTTTTTTTAAAACTCTTCTAAATAAATTGCATGGATTTCTCGATCCATTTAAATCGAGGGAAGGGTGACTTCTCTTTATAACATATCCTCCTAATAGTTATGGAGCTATTATAATTTATTCCATTTATTTGGAATTGATCTTAACACACTTGCAAAATAATTCCAATGCCCTTTCTACGTCAAGTTTGGTCCCCCAAACCTTGCCATTATTTCTTCTATCATTTTCCGGAGTTCCACCAAAAATCCTCGGGCCATTTTTGTTAAATTCTACATATTTTTATGAGTCCGAGAAAATTATCCGCGCCCGCAAGTCCTTTCCCTAACCCTCTCTCTCTTTTCTTCTCTTATTTGTTTTCTGCTTAAGAAGATAGCAGAGAGAAGAGAGGAGCCAGCCCAGCCGGCCCTGGCCATTTTCTTTCCAGCCCAGTCCAGCCCCCCCTCATCAGCCCAGCCGGCCTCCTGGCCATTCCCCCGCGCCGGCCTCTAAGGCCTAGGCCCAGCCGCGCCTCCCTCCAGGCCGGCCTAGCCTCTACGGCCCAAGGCCCATCCGGCGCCCCTTTCTAACCCTAGAGGCCTGCCCGCTCTCCCTAGCCCGCAGCCATCGCCCCTCGTCCTCCTCCTAGCGCCGCACCCGCATCGCCAGGGAGCCCGATCCCCTCGTCGCCTCCGCTCGATCTTCTCGCTCTCTCCCATCTCCCTCCTCTCGATCTCACCCTCTCCCTCGCAGTGCCGAACCCGATCCCCGCCGCTCCTCCGCGCACCAGGTCGGACCCCCGGTGGCCTCCTCGTCGCCGCCCGAGCGGGTCTCCTCCGTCCATCTCCACCGCCGCCACCTCGCCCTTCTTCTCCCCTCGGCCACCCCGTCGCCTCGTCAGCGACCAGGCCGGAGACCCCGTCGCCGTTTCCTGCCGCCGGCGCCCCGAGGAGCGCCGAGCCCCGCGCCATGTCCGTCGGGATCCACCCCGGACCTCTCAACCTCGCGCATCGCGACCCGCGACCCTCGTCCCCGCCGGTACCATCGCCCCCGCCATGGCCGTGGACCCTCTGCTCGGCCGTCGCCTCTGCTGCACCACCTCGGGAGCCTTGCCCGATGCCATGGCCGCGCCTCTCTGCTGCTGGGTCCGCCGCCAAGCCCGGTCTCTCTCGCCCGTGGAATCGCCAAGTCCAAGTACCGACACCGTGGGTTTTTCACCAAGTTCGACTACGGTGGATGCGCAAGTACCACGACGTCTTTGGGAGACCCGTTTTCGTCAAGTTCGACTACACCCGGAAACGCCAAGTACCCCTTCGGAATGTACCAAGTTCGACTACGTGATGCGTGTGTACCACTACGACCCGACGACCACCGAACCGGAAACGACAAGTACCCCGATGACGTGTACCACTACTATCGACCCTCGAAGACCCCGTGGACCCCGAACATCCACGGGACTTGAACAACTACTTCCGATGACGAGATGTACCACTACCATCGAACGTGAACAACGACTTCCCCCTACGCCGTGTACGACTACTTCCCTCGACGATCATTGCGAGAACGTCTACTTCCATCTACTTCCCTCGACAACTCGACCCGTCCCGTTTGAACGTTCCGAAGGTATAACCCGAGATGACCGACCGTGACCGAATCATCCTTGCGATGCCCCTCTTTTGCCATGCCACCGTTCCGTGGGAACCCGGAATCCGGGATCACCCCACCATCTTGCATGACTCGCTTCCGTCACGCTTTCCTTTGTACCGATATCTCCGTGAGTTATCGGAACCGATATGTTGCCGTGGCACCATTTTCGGATTCGTTGCCGTGGCACCCCTTTCTTCCACCACGGTGACATAATGCTTCATATCATGATCATGTCAACGTTTTCATAATATTGCATAAAACTTGTATATGTCATCCGCATCATGATAACAACATTTAAATGTTTAATATTGTTGTTTGCATTAATATGCTTAATTGCCATGCTAAAATGATTTATTTCATAACTAAATAACCGTAGCTCCATTTTAAATAAATTATATATGTAAATGGGGTAGAAAAATGCCTAGTTTAACATGGTAGCTTTACTTTGCATGTTTAACAACTCTAAAATATGCTTTAGGTCAGATCTGTACCGAATCCATAATATGCACATGGGGATTTTCCGGAATTGTTGTTCGTTGTTTCCGGCCTCATTTAAACTTGCCTAGATAGGTAGTTTCTTTATGCTTCACCTCTTGCCATGTTTAATAACATTTAATATTGTTGGGTAGCCTAACCAAGAGAGAACTAAACAATTGTTGTGGTGTTCCGTCAATATGCAACCCGTTGCATATTGGGCTCCATTTAACTTGTAGTGTTGTTTGTGCATATTGCCATGCCCTGCCTCATTAAACCGGACATGCATCATACTTGATTGTGCATCATGCCATGTTTATGTGATGGTTGTTTACTATGTTGTTTGTTTCTTTCCGGGTTGCTTCTCTCGTTAGCTTCGGTTCCGTTCCGGAGTTGTGAGGATTCTTTCGACCTTCGTCCGTTTGTCTTCTTCATGGACTCGTTCTTCTTCCTTGCGGGATTTCAGGCAAGATGACCATACCCTCGAAATCATTTCTATCTTTGCTTGCTAGATGCTCGCTCTTTTGCTATGCCTATGCTACGATGCCTACCACTTGCTTATCATGCCTCCCATATTGTAAACCAAGCCTCTAACCCACCTTGTCCTAGCAAACCGTTGTTTGGCTATGTTACCGCTTTGCTCAGCCCCTCTTATAGCGTTGTTAGTTGCAGGTGAAGTTGAAGTTTGTTCCTTGTTGGAACATGGAGATGTTGTTCCTTGTTGGAACATGTTTACTTGTTGGGATATCACAATATATCTTATATTATTAATGCATCTATATACTTGGTAAAGGGTGGAAGGCTCGGCCTTATGCCTGGTGTTTTGTTCCACTCTTGCCGCCCTAGTTTCCGTCATATCGGTATTATGTTCCCGGTTTTTGCGTCCCTAACGCGGTCGGGTGATTTATGGGACCCCCTTGACAGTTCGCTTTGAATAAGACTTTTCCAGCAAGGCCCAACATTGGTTTTACCATTTGCCTCACCTAGCCCTTTTTCCCTTGGGTTTCCGGAGCCCAAGGGTCATCTTATTTTACCCCCGGGCGGTGCTCGTCGTGAGTGTTGGTCCAAACTGTCACCGCCGGTGACCACCGAGGGCAACTCTGGGTTGGCCTACGGAAGCTTGGACAATCCGGTGTGCCCCGAGACCGAGATATGTGCAGCTCCTATCAGGATTTGTCGGCACATCCGGCGGCTTTGCTGGTCTTGTTTTATTGCTGTGAAATGTCTTGTAGCCGGATTCGAGACTGATCGGGTCTTCCCGGGAGTAGGAATATCCTTCGTTGATCGCGAGAGCTTATCATGGGCTGTTGGGACACCCTGCAGGGTTTTGAACTTTCAAAGCCGTGCCGCGGTTATGTGGCAGATGGGAATTTGTTAATGTCCGGTTGTAGAAAACCCGAAGTTGATCTTAATTAAAATACACCAACCGTGTGCGTAACCGTGAGTGTCTCTTTTCGGGGTTGATCGAGAGGAGAACACGGTTTCTGGGTTATGTCTGACGTAAGTAGTTTCAGGATCACTTCTTGATCATAGTTGTTCGACCGTGCCTTGCTTTCTCTTCTCGCTCTCTTTTGCGATTGTAGCCACCATATATGCTAGTCGCTTGCTGCAGCTCCACCTCACTACCTTGTCCTACCTTTAAGCTTAAATAGTCTTGATCTCGCGGGTGTGAGATTGCTGAGTCCCCGTGACTCACAGATACTTCCAAAACCAGTTTGCAGGTGCCGATGAAACCGTGCAGGTGACACATCTGAGCTCAAGGCGGAGCTCGATGAAGATCTTTGTGCATTGTGTTGTTTCGTTTCAGCTGATCAGTAGTGGAGCCCAGTTGGGACGATCGGGGATCTGTGTAGCTTTTGGGGTAGTCTTCTTTTATTTTGGTTCCGTAGTCGGACCTTGATTGTATCTGTATGATGTAATGTTTTACTCATGTATTGTGTGAAGTGGCGATTGTAAGCCAACTATGTATCTCTTTCCCTTATGTATTACATGGGTTGTGTGAAGATTACCTCACTTGCGACATTGCTTTCAATGCGGTTATGCCTCTAAGTCGTGCTTCGACACGTGGGAGATATAGCCGCATCGAGGGCGTTTCACTAAAACAGAACTAATAATAAAACAGTACTGTTTTGCTAAAAACCTAATTTAAATTAACCTAAAAATAAAATACTAAATACTACTGGATAAACAAAGGTCCTAGAGACCAGGAGCAAAAAGAATTAATTAAAAACCTATTTTTAAACTCAAGTTATGGCCAAAATACTAATCTGCACAAAATTTATCAAATTCAAATTTAAACTACTTAAATTTGAAATCCAGAGACACTAATAGAAACTTCAGCAAATTTGTGACACATAGCAATTGGAATCACTCAAAAATACTAAAAACTCTAAAAGATATGAATTTTCTAAGATTGCTATTTTTGAAAAAAATGAATTACGGGATTTCGTGGATCTCACCGGAGTAGTCGTCGGAGTTGGGGAAGAAGATCGGATCCGATGTTGCGGTTGATCCTAGAGGAAAGGAGATCACGAGACGGTGGAGAGGAGATCATATAAACCTCAGGAGAGGTCGAGGGCGTGGCGGCGGCACTTGGCGGCGGCGGTGGTCTGCTGCTGCTGCTGCTGCGGAGAGGAGAGGAGAGGAGAGGAGAGGTGTTGGTTTGATGTGTTGGAGGGGATGGGTGCTTGGGTATTTATATTGGGGAGGGGAGGGTTTTGCTTGGGGTAGGGGACAAGAAATAGACTAGGATTAGGAAACAAAGGGAAAAGATGTAGAAACAAATCGGAATAAGCGGAAGTAGGAAAAGAGTCCTACTAGGAAAAGGAAAAGGAGCGGCGGCTCCACAGTGCATGTGATGGCCTTGGCCTTGGCCCTTATTCAAGGGCACAGCTAATTTTTTTTTAAGACAGAGACAACAAAAAAAAAACCAAATAAATTTTTTATATAGGCATATAATATATCAAAATTTTCAGAAAAAGATTTTCTACAACATGAACACTATTTTAGCTTCAAATAAAATACACACAAATTTTAATAATTCACACAGTGCTACTGGTCCAATAAAATCCAATAAAAATCATTTTAAAATACCAAAATGACTTCAAATTAATTTCTCTCCAATTTTCTGATGTAGGGAATCATGTTACCCTATTTTCCATATATTTTGTTTTTGGAGAAAATAATTTGAATAAAACTCAAATAACTCCAATTGGAAATAAATTCAAAAGAACTTTGAATTTAATTCTTTTAAAACTCCCAACTCATATTTAATTTAATTTGAAGAAGTCATTTTATCTTCTCTCGTGAAAATCATTGAGTTGCATAAAGTTTCAGAATTGGAAATATTTTCCAAATGAAATTCAAATATTTTCAACACCCTTGTCATTTAAATAAATGGAAGAAGTCATGTCATCTTCTCTCCAGGGTTTTGTGATGAAAACAATTTGAATTCATGGAGATCATAAATGCAAGGTGGAAGTTTGGGAAAGTCATTTCATTCCCTCTCATTCAACTTTCAGAAAGTTTCAAATTTCACTCAATTTCACACAAGCAACCACACCACTATCAAACAAACAAGCATAAATATTTATTTAATATAACATTCCAAAATTTAGAATTTTGGGATGTTACATAGAAATTCACCAAGGGGCACAGTAGTATCAAGCATAGAAGTAGTTTCATCATAAGTATCATGCATAGCAGAAGTGGCATCATCAATAACATGCGACATATCGGAACGAATAGCAGAAGCAGGTTTAGGTGTCGCTAGCTTACTCATAACAGAAGGTGAATCAAGTGCAGAGCTAGATGGCAGTTCCTTACCTCCCCTCGTAGTTGAGGGATAAATTGTTGTCTTAGCGTCTTTCAAGTTGTTCATAGTGTCCAACAGATATAAATCCCAAGTGACTCAAAGAATAGAGCTATGCTCCCCGGCAACGGCGCCAGAAAAAAGGTCTTGATAACCCACAAATATAGGGGATCGCAATAGTTTTCGAGGGTAGAGTATTCAACCCAAATTTATTGATTCGACAAAAGGGGAGCCAAAGAATATTCTCAAGTATTAGCAGCTTAGTTGTCAATTCAACCACACCTGGAAACTTAGTATCTGCAGCAAAGTGTTTAGTAGCAAAGTAATATGATAGTGGTGGTAACGGTAACAAAAGTAAAGACAGCAAAAGTAATGTTTTTGGTATTTTTGTAGTGATGATAACAGTAGCAACGGAAAAGTAAATAAGCATAAACCAGTATATGGAAAAATCGTAGGCACCGGATCAGTGATGGATAATTATGCCGGATGTGGTTCGTCATGTAACAGTTACAACATAGGGTGACACAGACTAGCTCCAGTTCATCAATGTAATGTCGGCATGTATTCCGTAAATAGTCATACGTGCTTATGGAAAAGAAATTGCATGACATCTTTTGTCCTACCCTCCCGTGGCAGCGGGGTCCTATTGGAAACTAAGGGATATTAAGGCCTCCTTTTAATAGAGAACCGGAACAAAGCATTAGCACATAGTTAATACATGAACTCCTCAAACTATGGTCATCACCGGGAGTGGTCCCGATTATTGTCACTTCGGGGTTGCCGGATCATAACACATAGTAGGTGACTATAGACTTGCAAGATAGGATCAAGAACGCACATATATTCATGAAAACATAACAGGTTCAGATCTAAAATCATGGCACTCGGGCCCTAGTGACAAGCATTAAGCATAGCAAAGTAATAGCAACATCAATCTCAGAACATAATGGATACTAGGGATCAAACCCTAACAAAACTAACTCGATTACATGATAAATCTCATCCAACCCATCACCGTCCAGCAAGCCTATGATGCAATTACTCACGCACGGCGGTGAGCATCATGAAATTGGTGATGGAGGATGGTTGATGATGACGACGGCGACGAATCCCCTCTCCGGAGCCCGAACGGACTCAGATCAGCCCCCGAGAGAGATTAGGGCTTGAGGCGGCTCCGTGATCGTAAAACGCGATGAAACTTTCTCTCTGATTTTTTCTCCCAAAGCCAATATATGGATTTGGAGTTGGCGTCGAGGGCCACCGGGGCCCACGAGGTAGGCGGCGCGCCTGTGGGGAGGTGCACCCCACCTCGTGGACAGGTGTGGGCCCCTGGTCTTCATCTTTGGCGAGGATTTTTACTATTTATTCTAAGATATTCCGTGGAGTTTCAGGTCATTCCGAGAACTTTTGTTTTTCGCATAAAACAACACCATGGCAATTCTGAAAAAAGCAGTACGAGACGGGTTAGTTCCATTCAAATCATACAAGTTAGAGTCCAAAACTAGGGCAAAAGTGTTTGGAAAAGTAGATACGACGGAGACGTACCAGAGGACGTCTAACTTGTTTTTGCAGGGCTTGCTGTGATGTGATATGGTCAAGACGTGATGATATATAAATTGTTGTATGAGATGATCATGTTTTGTAACAGTTATCGGCAACTGGCAGGAGCCATATGGTTGTCGCTTTATTGTATGAAATGCAATCGCCATGTAATTGCTTTACTTTATCACTAAGCGATAGCTATAGTGGTAGTAGCAATAGTTGGTGAGACGACAACGATGCTTTGATGTTGATCAAGGTGTCAAGCCGATGATGATGGTTATCATGACAGTGCTTTGGAGATGGAGATCAAAGGCACAAGATGATGATGGCCATATCATATCACTTATATTGATTGCATGTGATGTTTATCCTTTATGCATCTTATTTTGCTTAGTACGGCGGTAGCATTATAAGATGATCTCTCACTAAATTTCAAGGTACAAGTGTTCTCCCTGAGTATGCACCATTGCGACAGTTCGTCGTGCCGAGACACCACATGAAGATCGGGTGTGATAAGCTCTACGTTCACATTCAACGGGTGCAAGCCAGTTTTGCACAAGAAGAATACTCGGGTTAAACTTGACGAGCCTAGCATATGCAGATATGGCCTTGGAACACTGAGACCGAAAGGTCGAGCGTGAATCATATAGTAGATATGATCAACATAGTGATGTTCACCATTGAAAGCTACTCCATCTCACGTGATGATCGGACATGGTTTAGTTGATATGGATCACGTGATCATTTAGATGACTAGAGGGATGTCTATCTAAGTGGGAGTCCTTAAGTAATATGATTAATTGAACTTTAATTTATCATGAACTTAGTCCTGATAGTATTTGCATAACTATGTTGTAGATCATAGCTCGCGATGTAGCTCCCCGTTTATTTTTGATATGTTCCTAGAGAAAAACTATGTTGAAAGATGATAGTAGCAATGATGCGGACTAGGTCCGTGATCTGAGGATTATCCTCATTGCTGCATAGAAGAATTATGTCCTTGATGCACCGCTAGGTGACGGACCTATTGCAGGAGCAGATACAGACGTTATGAACGTTTGGCAAGCTCGGTATGATAACTACGAGATAGTTTCGTGCACCATGCTTTACGTCTTAGAACCGGGACTTCAAAACCATTTTGAATGCCACGGAGCATATAAGATGTTCCAAGAGCTGAAATTGGTATTTCAGACTCCTGCTCGAGTCGAGAGGTATGAGACCTCTGACAAGTACTTTGCCTACAATATGGAGGAGAATAGCTCAACCAGTGAGCATGTGCTCAGATTGTCTGAGTACTACAATCACTTGAATCAAGTGGGAGTTAATCTTCCAGATAAAATAGTATTTGCCAGAGTTCTCTAGTCACTATCACCAAGTTACTGGAACTTCGTGATGAACTATAATATGCAAGGGATGACGAAAACGATTCCCGAGCTCTTCGTGATGCTGAAATCGACGAAGGTAGAAATCAAGAAAAGCATCAAATGTTGATGGTTGACAAGACCAATAGTTTCAAGTAAAAGGGCAAGGGAAAGAAAGGGAACTTCAAGAAGAATGACAAGCAAGTTGCCACTCCCATGAAGAAGCCCAAAGCTAGACCCAAGCCTGAAACTGAGTGCTTCTACTGCAAAGGAAATGGTCACTGGAAGCGGAACTGCCCCAAATACTTGGCGGATTAGAAGGATGGCAAAGTGAACAAAAGTATATACTATATACATGTGATTGATGTGTACTTTACTAGTGTTCATAGTAGCCCCTGGGTATTTGATATTAGTTCAGTTGCTATGATTAGTAACTCGAAACAGGAGTTACAAAATGAACAAATACTAGTTGAGGGCAAGGTGACGATGTGTGTTAGAAGTGATTCCAAGGTTGATAAGATCACCACCGCACACTCCCTTTACCTTCGGGATTAGTGTTGAACCAAAATTAAATGTGGTGTTTTCATTGAGCATAATATGATTCGATCACTAATCCCGAAGGTAAAGGGAGTGTGCGGTGGTGATCTTATCAACCTTGGAATCACTTCCAAAGTGCATGAAGAAACTCCATGCTGATGGGCTTTTGGAATCACTTGATTATGAATCACTTGATGCTTGCGAACCATGCCTCATGGGAAAGATGACTAAGACTCCGTTCTCCGGAACAATGGAGCGAGCAACTGACTTATTGGAAATAATACATACCGATGTATGCGATCCGATGAGTGTTGGAGCTCGCGGCGGGTATCGTTACTTTCTGACCTTCACAGATGATTTGAGCAGATATAGGTATATCTACTTGATGAAACATAAGCCTGAAACATTTGAAAAGTTCAAAGAATTTCAGAGTGAAGTGGAAAATCATCGTAAGAAGAAAAAATAAAGTTTCTACGATCTGATCGCGGAGTATTTGAGATACGAGTTTGGTCTTCATTTGAAACGATGTGGAATAGTTTCAAAACTCACGCCACCTGGAACACCACAGCGTAATGGTGTGTCCGAACGTCATAACCATACTTTATTAGATATGGTGCGATCTATGATGTCTCTTACTGATTTATCACTGTCGTTTTGGGGTTATGCATTAGAGACGGCTGCATTCACATTAAATAGGGCACCATATAAATCCGTTGAGACGACACCATATGAACTGTGGTTTGGCAAGAAACCTAAGCTGTCGTTTCTCAAAATTTGGGGTTGTGATGCTTATGTGAAAAAGTTTCATCCTGATAAGCTCAAACCCAAACGGAGAAGTGTGTCTTCATAGGATACCCAAAAGAAACTTTTGGGTACACCTTCTATCACAGATCTGAAGGCAAGATCTTTGTTGCTAAGGGTGGATCCTTTCTAGAAAAGGAGTTTTTCTCGAAAGAAGTGAGTGGGAGGAAAGTAGAACTTCATGAGGTAGTTGTACCTTCTCTCGAGTCGGAGAGTAGTTCATCACAAAAATCAGTTCCAGTGATGCCTACACCAATTAGTGAGGAAGTTAATGATGATGATCATGAAACTTCAGATCAAGTTACTACCGAACCTCGTAGGTCAACCAGAGTACGTTCTGCACCAGAGTGGTACGGTAATCCTGTTCTGGAAGTCATGTTACTAGAACATGACGAACCTGTGAACTATGAGAAGCGATGATGAGCCCAGATTCCATGAAATGGTTTGAGGTCATGAAATCTGAGATGGGATCCATGTATGAGAACAGAGTGTGGACTTTGGTTGACATACCCGATGATCGGCGAGCCATCAAGAATAAATGGACCTTCAGGAGGAAGACGAACGCTAATAGTAGTGTTACTATCTACAAAGCTCGAATTGTCGCAAAAAGGGTTTTTCAACAAGTTCAAGATGTTGACTACGATGAGATTTTCTCACTCGTAGCAGTTCTTAAGTTTGTCCGAATCATGTTAGCAATTGACACATTTTATGAAATCTGGCAAATGGATGTCAAAACTGCATTCCTTAATGGATTTCTTAATTAAAGAAGAGTTGTATATGATGCAACAAGAAGGTTTTGTCAATCCTAAAGGTGCCAACAAAGTGTGCAAGCTCCAGCGATCCATCTATGGACTGGTGCAAGCATCTCGGAGTTGGAATATACGCTTTGATAAGGTGATCAAAGCATATGGTTTTATACAGACTTGCAGTGAAGCCTGTATTTACAAGAAAGTGAGTGGGAGCACTACAACATTTCTGATAAGTATATGTAAATGACATATTGTTGATTGGATATAATGTAGAATTTTCTGGAAAGCATAAAGGAGTATTTGAAAGGAGTATTTCAAAGAAAGACCTCGGTGAAGCTGCTTACATGTTGGGCATCAAGATCTATAGAGATAGATCAAGACGCATGATAAGATTTTTCAATGGGTACATACCTTCACAAGATTTTTTGAAGTAGTTCAAAATGGAACAGTCAAAGAAGGAGTTCTTGCCTGTATTGCAAGGTGTAAAGTTGAGTAAGACTCAAACCACGACCACGGCAGAAAATAGAAAGAGAATGAAAGTCATTCCCTATGCCTTAGCCATAGGTTCTATAAAGTATGCTATGTTGTGTACCAAATCTATTGTGTACCTTGCCATGAGTTTGGCAAGGGGGTACGGTATTGATCCAGGAGTGGATCACTTAACAACGGTCAAAATTATCCTTAGAAGACTAAGGAGATATTTCTCGGTTATGGAGGTGATAAAGAGTTCATCGTAAAGAGTTACGCCGATGCAAGATTTTACACCAATCGGAATGACTCTGAGTCTCAATCTGGATACATATTGAAAGTGGGAGCAATTAGCTAGAGTAGCTCCATAAAGAGCATTGTAGACATAGAAAATTTGCAAAGTACATACGGCTCTGAATGTGACAGACCCATTGACTAAGCTTCTCTCACAAGCAAAACATGATCAAACCTTAGTACTCTTTGGGTGTTAATCACATAGCAATGTGCACTAGATTATTGACTCTAGTAAAACCCTTTGGTTATTAGTCATGTGGCGATGTGAACTAATCACATAGTGATGTGAACTATTGGTGTTAAATCACATGGCGATGTGAACTAGATTATTGACTCTAGTGCAAGTGGGAGACTGAAGGAAATATGCCCGAGAGGCAATAATAAAGTTGAATTTATATTTCCTTATATCATGATAAATGTTTATTATTCATGCTAGAATTGTATTAACGGGAAACTTAGTACATGTGTGAATACATAGACAAACAGAGTGTCCCTAGTATTCCTCTACTAGACTAGCTCGTTAATCAAAGATGGTTAAGTTTCCTAGCCATAGACATGTGTTGTCATTTGATGAACGGGATCACATCATTAGAGAATGATGTGATGGACAAGACCCATCCGTTAGCTTAGCATAATGATTGTTTAGTTTATTGCTATTGCTTTCTTCATGACTTATACATGTTCCTATGACTATGAGATTATGCAACTCCCGAATACCGGAGGAACACTTAGTGTGCTATCAAATGTCACAACGTAACTGGGTGATTACAAAGATGCTCTACAGGTGTCTCCGATGGTGTTTGTTGAGTTGGCATAGATCGAGATTAGGATTTGCCACTCCAATTGTCTGAGAGGTATCTCTGGGCCCTCTAAGTAATGCACATCACTATAAGCCTTGCAAGCAATGTGACTAATGAGTTAGTTGTGGGATGATGCATTACGGAACGAGTAAAGAGACTTGCCGGTAACGAGATTGAACTAGGTATGATTATACCGACGATCGAATCTCGGGCAAGTAACATAACGATGACAAAGGGAACAACGTATATTGTTATGCGGTTTGACCGATAAAGATCTTCATAGAATATGTAGGAGCCAATATGAGCATCCAGGTTCCGCTATTGGTTATTGACCGGAGATGTGTCTCGGTAATGTTTACATAGTTCTCGAACCCGTAGGGTCCGCACGATTAACGTTCGATGACGATTTGTATTATGAGTTATGTGATTTGATGACCGAAGTTTGTTTGGAGTCCCGGACGAGATCACAGACATGACGAGGAGTCTTGAAATGGTCGAGATGTAAAGATCGATATATTGGAAGGCTATATTCGGACATCGGAAAGATTCGGAGTGGTTCGGGTATTTTTTGGAGTACCGGAGAGTTACCGGAATTCAACGGGGGAAGTAGTGGGCCTTAATGGACCATACGTGAAAGGAGAAAGGGGCCTCAAGGAGTGGCTGCCCCCCCCCATGGCAAGTCCTAATTGGACTAGGGAGGGGGCGGCGGCCCCCTCTCTTTCCTTCTCCCTCTCCTACTCCTTCCCTCTCTCCCCTCTTGGAAAAGGAAGGGGACTCCAACTAGGATTGGGAATCCTAGTTGGACTCCCCCTATAGGCGCGCCCCTCCTAGGCTGGCCTCCTCTTCCCTCCTCCTTTATATACGTGGGCAAGGGTGTCAGGACCCCGATCCTAAGTCACACCGATCTAGCATGTAACACATGATATCACTTTGCGGCCTCACGCACGGTATTCCCACGGGTGCCACCTTACCTGCCCGGGACCGTTTGCTCCTTTTGGCTGGCGTATATGACAGTGTCGCTAGCATCCATATGACAAAGAACCCGGGCCGACATGACTAGTCATGAACCCAAAGTGGCACTAACTTACAGGGACAAGCATACATGAAACAACATCGAGCATGTCGGTCAGCAGCGTGAGAATCCGGGCTGTAGCACTGGGCTAACAGGACTCCGGGAACCCGGGCTGTAGCAGGCTAGGCAGGACTCCGGATGTCACCGCGTGACATTTCCCCGAAGGGACAGACACAGGAATAAAGTGAATCACATGCGGGCCAGTCAAGTGTTAGGAGCAGTAGTCTTTGGGCTAGCAGGACTCCGGTGAACCGGGCTGTAGCGGACTACTATGGCTCATGGAAGCACAAGACTACATTTCCCCATAAGAGAGGCTACCAAGGATAAACAACTATGTTGTCGGATCCCACACATATCAAGCATTTCAATCATACACACAATATGCTCAATATGTGCAAATACAACATGGCATCACAACATAACTCTACGACTCAAGTATTTATTCATTAGGCTCCGAGGAGCGAGATATTACAGACATGGGTCTCATGACCCAACATTCAGAGCATACAAGTCAAAGCACATGCAGAAGCTTAACATGTCTGAGTACATACATCTACAAATGAAAAAGGCTGAGAAGCCTAACTATCTACCAGATCCTGCCGAGGGCACAAGATCGTAGCTGAGGTATCAAGCTAAACGTCGGAGTCCACACGGAACTACTAGCGAGACTGACGTCTCTCTGCAAAAACATAAAATAGGCAAACGTGAGTACAAAAGTACCCAGCAAGACTTACATCAAAACTAGCTACATATGCAACGGTATCAACAAAGGGGGTAGTGGAGTTTAACTGCAGCAAGCCAGCTTTGACTCAGTGGCTAACCTAAACTACATTCGCAAGTAACTCTTACGAGGTGGCGCTACGAGTCCACATATTCACCATATCAATACACCACTATGGATCCGCTCCCGTCTCCCTACGAGAAGGCCATCCATAGCACTCACGCTTATCTTGCGCATTTTAGAGTATCCACTTTCACTTGTCTATGAACTGTACAGGCAACCCAGAAGTCCTTTACCGTGGACACGGCTATTCGAATAGATCATTTATAACCCTGCAGTGGTGTACTTCTTCACACACGCTCTCGCCACTTACCACCATGTACACGTCGTGTATCTCGGCAACCTTCAAGCGGAAGCCTGGCGAGGGAGTCGGCCACGACCGACTAACCACACAAGTCTCGGTCCGGGTTTATCGCCTATTCGGGTTCCATCCGCAAGGAGATCCGGCCGGGTGTCGCCACGGCCCCAAACGATGTGTGCAGGGTTCCCAAGCCCATCTCGACGGATGGATCTACGCTTGGTACATCGTGCCACGGTGCCTAGTCTGTCCCAAGCCCACCTGTACCGGGTGCCACTCGGTAGACTACTAACACTACCTAAAAACACAAGAAACTAGTTGCAACTCCTGGACAGAGATCAAGTTGATTAATAAGTCGAGAGGGCGAAAGTTACGGAACCCAATGTGTGGTAGTAACTGTTCATGGATCACAAACACAGAACTCAGTTCCTGAGGACGGTTTCAATGAGACAACCCACCATGTACTCCTACATTGCCTCTCACCGCTACCTTTACCAAATCGTGTTCACACACTTAGCTCTCAACAGCAGGACATGTTCACAACTTTCCAATTCATCCCTGGTGAATCAGACCTGACTCAACTCTAAGCAGTAGCAGGCATGACAAACAAGCATGAATGAGTAGGCACATCAGGGCTCAAACAACTCCTACTCATGCTAGTGGGTTTCATCTATTTACTGTGGCAATGACAGGTCATGCAGAGGAAAAGGGTTCAGCTACCACAGCATGTAACAGTTGAAACGTTGTTGTCCTAATGCAGTAAAAGAGAGCAGGAGCGAGAGAGTGGGATTGTATCGGAATGAACAAGGGGGTTTTGCTTGCCTGGTACTTCTGAAGATATTATAGCTCTTCGTCGGTGTCATCGAACTCATCGTCGGGATACGCCTACTGAGAGGGGACAAGCGCCGGCAAACACAGAAAGAACACAATCAATACAATGCAACAATATGATGCATGAGTGTGACATGGCAATATGCTGTGGTTTGAGCTAATGCAACTAGCAGCAGGTTAAATGAAGTTGGTTTGAACCTTAGGTTCAAATTCAAACTCCACATAAGGCATTTCAAATGCCATTTATTCAAATTGTTGTATACAGCAGCTTTAAGTTGTTCAAACATGCATGAAAACAGTACAGATGGATAGATTGGATTTTTCTGATCATTTTTCATGTATAATTTATTTCATGTGGAGTTACGGTTGAATTTCTATGATTTTTACGAGTTTATACTAATTTCTGGAATTCCTGAATTAACAACAACACCAGAAAAGCTTTATGACGTCAGCACTACGCCATGCTGACCTCAGCAGGTCAACACGGTCAGCCACAGTCAAACCTGACGCGTGGGTCCCGCATGTCAGTGAAACAAGGCGGGAGCAGAGGTTGACCAGAGGGGCCAGGTCAAAGCTGACTGGGCCGGTCAAACCTGGCAGCCTGGGCCCACTGGAGTTAATCTAATCCTAGTCAGAAACTAATCCAGGTTAATTAAGGGCTGTGGGGCCCGTTTGTAAGTGAGCCAGGGGTTAGTTAGTGGCGGTATTAGCGGGTAGTTAGCCGCTAATGACGTGCCACGTCAGCTTCGCCGGAGTATGGCCGGCGGCGACCTCCAAACGCGGCGGAGGGACACTGGAGGGGCTCGGGTTTCACCTACAGTGCACCGTTCGGTGCGCCCTTAGGCCCTACGGAGAGCTGGTGCGATGGCGCGTCGGATGGTGGTGGTCTCCGGGCCTGGGGTGGCCGGAGTCGACGGCGGCGAGCTTGGTTGCGGCTGCCGGAGTTCGGGTGGCCACGGGTTAGTTGCTGCGGCATGCAAACGGGCGGGTGCTTGCGCTAGGGATGCTTTACGGGATGCCACAAGTACGTTGGGATCGCCGGGGTGACCAAATGGTCACCGGAGCTATGTCGACGGCGAGCTCGGGCGGCGGCGTGCTACGGTCATCAAGGGGGCGACGTCTACGGAGAGCAAATGACGCGGGGAAGAGGGGGGTTCGATGCAGAAGCTCACATGGAGTGCAGTGGTGGCCTCAGCGTGCTCGGGGAAGCTCGGACGGCGGCGAGTCGACGATGGAGATCTGCGGCGGCCGACGATGAAGAAGTGGTCGGGGACAGCGCGTTGGAGCTCTTCCGGCCATGTGAGCTGACGGAGAGGACGAGGGTGGCACGGCGGAGCTCGGGGGCTGGTCCATGGGTCTAGTGCTGGCCGATGGCCGCGGTGGTGACGAACGGCGGCGACGAACCCATTCGGTGGTGAGAGAGAGAGGGATCCAGGGGAGGGGAAAGGACAAGGGGAGTGAGGGAGAGGACCAGGGGGTGCGTGGCGTCCATAGCCAGCGCTAGGCGGTCGACGGCAAGCAGGAGGTGGCCAGGCGTGCCGGCGGCGCCCGCGACCACGCTCTGTCCTCTGGCGAGAGGAGGAGATGATGGCGGTGCTGTGGGCTGGGCCGGCTTGCTGGGCTGCAGGTGAGCGCCACGTAAGGTTTCCCTCTCTGTCTTATTTCTATTTTTGTTCTATTTTTCTATTTATGCAAATTTGTTTAAATTTGGTTTTCAAACCAAATCACTTTTAAAAATTCTGAAAATAGTTATGGGCACTAAATGAATTATTCCAGAGGCCCTCAACTAATTCCAAAATTGTTGGAGCATTTAAAAAATATTTATAGTATTTAAATGCCCCAATTCAAATACAATATGAGTTAATTCAAAAATCCAGAATGGCCTAGAAAAATGTGCACCAGTTTTGGGAGAGGTTATAGACCAATTCAAAAATGATGAACTTTTGTGAAGGGCATTTTGGGTTCATTGAAATGTTTTTCAGTTGAACCTGGTATTTTCAGGGTGGTGCTAGGGTTTGTTGATCCCCATTTCAGGTTTAAGAGAAATTTAAACATGATGCAACACAAGACTAGCTAACCCAGAGCAGGCCAGAACTAGGGATGTGACAAAGGGGCACCCCAAAGACACACAAGTTGATTTCTTAGCCGTGTGCGGTGCCCCCTCCCCAGATTTCCACCTTGGTCATATTATCGTAGTGCTTAGGCGAACCCCTGCGTCGGTAACTTCATCATCACCGTCACCACGCCGTCGTGCTGACGAAACTCTCTCTTGGCCTCAGCTGGATTTAGAGTTCGAGGGATGTCACCGAGCTGAACGTGTGCAGATCACGGAGGTGTCATGCGTTCGATACTTGATCGGTTGGATCGCGAAGACGTTCGACTACATCAACCACGTTACTTAATGCTTCTGCTTTCGGTCTACGAGGGTACGTGGACACACTCTCCCCGCTCTTTGCTATGCTTCTCCTAGATAGATCTTGCGTGATCGTAGGAATTTTTTTGAAATACTACGCTCCCCAACAACGAATAGCTTCAAATCTAGCAACAGGTGCAAAAGTTTCATCGAAATCAATTCCTTCAACCTGTGTGTAGCCTTGGGCTACAGCCGTGCCTTATTCCTTACCACAAGGCCATTTTCATCTTGCTTGTTGCGGTAGATCCACTTTGTGCCGATGATATTGTGCTTGTGAGGGTCTGGTTGCTTGAAAAGTTCCCAAACGTTGTTTACCTCGAATTGATGCAATTCCTCTTGCATAGCTTGAATCCACTCAGGCTCCAGAAATGCTTCATCTACCTTAGTGGGCTCTGTGATAGAGACGAAAGCAAAATGCCCACAAAAGTTAGACAAATGTGAAGCTTTTGAGCGTGTGAGAGGACCTGGTGCGTTGATATCACTGGTGATTTTCTCAATCTGCACTTCATTTGCAACGCAAGGGTGAGCGGGTTGGCGACGAGAAATTGGATCAACATTTTCTTCAGAGCCATTTTTCTCAGGTGCACCAGCATGATGTTCTTCACGGTCTGGAATGACTTCTTCAGCAGATTCTTCGGTAGGAATGACATCCTCAGTAGGCTTGAACTTGATGGTTTCCTCAGGTGACTATTCATCTAGCACAGGAGGTAGGTGCTCTCTTTGCGAGCCATTAGTTTCATCGAACCTCACATCTATAGTTTCAACAACTTTGTGGTGAATGTTGTTGAAGACTCTGTAGGTGTGCAAGTCCTTTTCGTAACCAAGCATAAAACCTTCATGTGCTTTCGGTGCAAATTTAAAATTGTGATGAGGATATCTAATCCAACATTTAGCACCGAAGACTTTGAAATAACTCACATTGGGTTTCTTGTCAGTGAGGAGTTCATATGCAGTCTTCTTGAAGAATTTGTGAAGATATACCCAAGTTCATCAAGATAGTCATCAATACCAGTATTCTTGAACTCGGTTCCATTGTCACTTTTGATGTGCTTGATCTTCACACCAAAGTTTGTTGAAGCCCTTGATGAAAATCGTTTGAAGACTTCCTGCACTTCACGTTTGTAAGTGACAATATGCACCCATGTGTAACGAGAGTAATCATCAACAATAACAAAACCATATAGAGATGCTTCATTGTTGAATGCAGAATAATGGTTAGGACCAAAGAGATCCATGTGAAGCAATTCAAATGGACGCGTGGTAGTCATGATAGTCTTAGAGGGATGCTTGGCCTTGGTCATCTTTCCAGCTTCACAAGCACCACATAGGTGATCCTTGAGGAATTTGACATTCTCAATGCCAATGACGTGCTTCTTCTTCGCGAGCGTGTGCAAGTTCCTCATGCCAGCATGACCGAGTTGTCGATGCCATAGCCAGCCTTCTGAAGCTTTTGCAAGTAGACATATCGCAGGATGTGGTCCTGTAGAGAAATCAACAATATACAGATCTCCTCTCCTAAAGCCTTCGAAGACTTTGGAATGATCAGCTTCCATGATCACAACACAATGATACTTGCCAAAGATAACAACCATATCAAGATCACAAAGCATTGAGACTAACATGAGGTTGAATCTTAAGGACTCGACAAGCATGACTTTGTCCATGTGTCGATCCATTGAGATCGCAACCTTACCTAGACCCAATACCTTGCTTTTGCCTTTGTCAGCGTAGGGGATATGCTTCAGATGCGATGGAGATAAGGGAGCATCCATCAATAGATTCTTGTCACCAGTCATGTGATTTGTACATCCACTATCGAGGACCCACTCAGTGGCTTTGGGTTGATCATCCTGTACACGAATTAGTGCAGCTTATGAACTCATATACTTCATCAGTGAAGAATATAATATCAAATTTGATACGTCTCCAACGTATCTATAATTTTTTATTGTTACATGCTATTATATTATCTGTTTTGGATGTTTAATGGGCTTAATGTGCGCTTTTGTATTGTTTTTGGGACTAACCTATTAACCGGAGGCCCACTACCAGTTTCTGTTTTTTTGCCTATTTTAGAGTTTTGCAGAAAAGGAATACCAAACGGAGTCCGAGCGGAATGAAACCTTCGCAATGATCTTTGTTGGACCGAAAGCAAAGTAGAAGACTTGGAGATGAAGTCCGAGACGCAACAAGGCGGCCACTAGGCTGGAGGGCGCGCCCCCACCCTCGTGGGCCCCTCGTAGCTCCACCGGCGTACTTCTTTCGCCTGTATATACTCTTATAACCTAAAAACATCTGGGGGAGCCACGAAACCACTTTTCCACCGCCGCAACCTTATGTACCCGTGAGATCCCATCTTGGGGTCTTTTTCGGCGATCTGCCAGAGGGGGAATTGATCACGGAGGGCTTCTACATCAACACCATAGCCTCTCCAATGAAGCGTGAGTAGTTTACCACAGACCTTCGGGTCCATAGTTATTAACTAGATGGCTTCTTCTCTCTCTTTGATCCTCAATACAAAGTTCTCCTAGATGTTCTTGGAGATCTATTCGATGTAATACTCTTTTGCGGTGTGTTTCCCGAGATCCGATAATTGTGGATTTATGAACTTGACTACCTATGAATATTATTTGGTTCGTCTCTGAATTATTATATGCATGATTTGATATCTTTGCAAGTCTCTTCGAATAATCGGTTTAGTTTGGCCTACTGGATTGATCTTTCTTGCAATGGGAGAAGTGCTTAGCTTTGAGTTCAATCTTGCGGTGCCCTTTCCCAGTGACAGTAGGGGCAGCAAGGCATGTATTGTATTGTTGCCATCGAGGATAAAAAGATGGGGTTTATATCATATTGCTTGGGTTTATCCCTCTACATCATGTCATCTTGCTTAATGTGTTCTCTGTTCTTATGAACTTAATACTCTAGATGCATGCTGGATAGCGGTCGATGTGTGGAGTAATAGTAGTAGATGCAGAATCATTTCGGTCTACTTGACACGGACGTGAAGCCTATATTCACGATCATTGCCTTAGATATCATCATAACTATGCGCTTTTCTATCAATTGCTCGGCAGTAATTTGTTCACCCACCATAATACATGCTATCATGAGAGAAGCCACTAGTGAAACCTATGGCACCTGGGTCTACTTTACATCATATAAGTTTCCGATCTACAATTCTAGTTTACTATTTACTTTGCAATCTTTATTTTCCAATCTATACAACAAAATACCAAAAATATTTATCTTATTATCTTTATTAGATCTCACTTTTGCAAGTGGCCGTGAAGGGATTGACAACCCCTTTATCGCGTTGGTTGCAAGGTTCTTGATTGTTTGCGCAGGTACTAGGCGACTTGTGTGTAGTCTCCTACTAGATTGATACATTGGTTCTCAAAAACTGAGGGAAATACTTACGCTACTTTGCTGCATCACCCTTTCCTCTTCAAGGGAAAACCAACGCATGCTCAAGAGGTAGCAAGAAGGATTTCTGGCGCCGTTGCCGGGGAGATCTACGCTCGAGTCAAGACATACCAAGTACCCGTCACAAACTCTTATCCCTCGCATTACATTATTTGCCATTTACCTCTCATTTTCCTCTCCCCCACTTCACCTTTGCCGTTTTATTCGCCCCTCTTTTCCGTTCGCCTTTTTTTCTTTAGATCTTTTGTTTGCTTGTGTTGCCATGTGCTTTCTATATGCTTGCATCTTCGCTTGCTGAAAATCTATTGTTATGGATCCTCATCCTCTTGCTAATATTTTTAAGAGATCTAATGATGATGAACCTATTGCTAGTGAGTTGAGTGCACTAGATTATCTTTATGAAGTTGTGCTTGAAATTCATGAATCTAAAAATTGTGATGAAGAAATATATGAAGTGATTCATGATAGCTATTTGAATAGAAAGCATGATTGCAATGATTTTTATAAATTCTATTGATGTAAATTGTGCTAATAATATTCAAAACCATAAGCTTGGGGATGCTAGTTTTGATATGTCCTCTCCTTGTTGCAATGATCATGATTGGGGTGATAGTGCTTCTTATGATCTTGAAAATTTATTTAAGCCCCATGATGAATATGAGATTGATAATAATGTTTGAAATAATATTGAAAGTGGGTTTGGAAGAGTGTCAACTTTAGATCCCACATATTTGGAGAATGTTCAATCTTATGAAGTTTTTGATAAAAGTGGGTTTGGAGAGGTCATGACTTTAGTTAATGTTGATCCCACTATTTTGGAAGAGTGTCAACTTTGCATACATGTGGATCGTGTTAAGAATATGTTTTGTGAGAGCTATATTGTTGAATTTTCTTATGATCTTACATGTAATTGTTATGAGAGAGGGAAATATGGTTGTAGAAATTTTCATGCTACTAAATTACCTCTCGTTATGTTGAGATTGCTAATGCTTCTTTCTTTCTCCTTGCATATGCTAGATCTTGCTTGTGTAACACCCCAAAATTTTAACCAGGTTTTAGTTATTAAAATTTTGCCAAGAGTTTAAAATTTTTGCCTGCAAGAATATCTCTGTGGATTTCAAAACTTCTCTTTTAATATTAAGGAGTTTTTCCCAAGTGGGTCCTTCCAAAACATTTTGGACTTATATGCCCTACCTTTAAAAACATCTCTCAATCAGTAGATTTATTTATTAAATTATTTCACCCTGAGCTTTATCCATTAAAATGACTTGTTTTAAGTTTTGGAGCTCCTTTTTGTACTACAACCAGTTGATAAACTTAACTAAAAATCCAACCAAAATTTGGAGATGTCATGTGATGTCTCTAAATCACTTTTGTGCAATAATATATTTCATTCATTGCATATTTTGAGTGCTACAACTGTTTTTATTCTCTGGTCCAGGGGACAATTTTACACTACAACCCTTTTAAATATTTCTTTCTAGCTTCCACCAAAATTATGGGATGTTGGTAGTATCATATTATTCAACTTTTTGCAAAAACCCAGTGGTGTTATTTGAAATTTTTGAGTGAATCAACCTCATCTCCATTCTGGTCCAACATGATGATTTGTACACCAACCATAGTCTTGCTTGCTCTTTGGCCCTAGATTCTTTCTCCTACTTGTAGTCCTCCATGCAAAACCCCTAAGTCCAGGAGCTTGCACTCATTTGATCATTTTTGGTTGAAGTTATAATGCCATCCACCTCCTGTCCAGATTTGAAGTTCGCAAAACTTGCACTAGCAAGTTTGTGGTTTCCTAAACTAACCTCACCACCCTCTTGTGCATCCAAAGAGACCCCTCTGGAAGTTTTGGTCACTCCAAGAAATGCCTAAGTGCCTCTGGCATTTTGTCAAACACCCTGTGGGCATGAACAGTTTTGGCATGATTGTAAGTTTGTGTTGTTAACTTTCCCATCTGTCCAAACCAAGTTGTCTAGTAGCCTGCTAGTGGTCTCTAACCCAGACCTGTGGATTTGCATTTGATCTCTAGCAGTTTTGGCCATCCTGGCATTTCGTCGAGCAGACGCCGTGCACGCCCGGAGAGCGAGCAGAGCACGCGTTTTGCACGTGCCCGCGCCCGAGCAAGCACGCCCCTGGATAAACTTCCCCGAGCTCATCCTGATCCTTTTCCCCTCGCCGCGTCGCGCCAAGAGCCCCGACCGCCCCTGGCTCGCTACAGCGGCGCCGCAGCAAGCTTCTTGGCGGCACGCTTGCGGCCGCATCCATGGACGGCGCCGCCCAAACCTCCTCCGCTCGCCAGCTGCCCCCTTAAGCATCTCCAGCTCAGCCGCAGCTTCGTCCTCTAGTGCGCGTCGCCGCCACGTCGCCATTGCTACAGAAAGACGGTTCGCCGTCATCCTTATCGCCGGCCACCTCGGAACCGACCTCCACCGTGTATATAAGGGCCCAGGAGACCAATCGAGTTCTTAGGCAACCTCTTCTGATTCCCCTAGATCTACCGCGGCCAGCAGTCGAGGAGGGGAAGGCCTTCTTCCTCGAGTCCAGCCGGTTCGGTCGCCGCCTC
Source organism: Aegilops longissima (assembly GCA_021605205.1). NCBI lineage: Eukaryota > Viridiplantae > Streptophyta > Magnoliopsida > Poales > Poaceae > Aegilops > Aegilops longissima. The sequence goes on along the minus strand of CM038680.1, from coordinate 319,972,454 downwards.
GTTCCGGCCGATTCCGTCGCCACCAGTGCCCCTCCCTCTCCATTCTCTCCACCAAGAACTCCCCCTCCCTCTCATGAGTGCAACCCCGCGCTCAATTTTGGTCGGAGACCACCGTAGCCCCAAACCCACTATCCACCCGAACGCCTACTCCGCCGCGAAGCTCGTCGCCGGCAACTCCGTCCACGTCGGCGACCATGGCGGGTACCCACAGACTTGTCTCGACCCCCTGAGCACACCCATATCCTCAGATCACCAAGAGACGCCCCCGTTCGCCGGCAAAACCTCGCCGGAGCTCCGCCTCCGTTCGGTCAGAGGGGAACGACGCGCGCGTGGCTGGTCAAACCTGACCAGTGGGCCAGGTGGGTCCACCGTCAGTGACCCAGCGCCTGTCCACGCAGGAGTAAGTGGAAGCGCCTTTTCCGAATACGCCTTCGACGTGTTTTTCTTTTAAAACGTTTTCCTTTCTGTTTTATTTTAAAAATAATTTTTGACCAAACTTTGACCTGCTGTATCTTTTAAAATACAACTCCAATTAAATTGATTCTTTTTCCTACCTCTTTCAAATATTGTCTAGTTTATTTTAAGATTTATTTGAAAAAATTTCAAAACAACTTCTGTGATGTTTTTATTTTTGTGTGTTAATTCTTTTATATTTTCAAAATAGGATTTTTGAAGAGAGGAGAATTATTTCAAGAGTTTGAAATGCACCCTGCCTTCCCGTGACCTGAAGGCAAGCATTCTGAACCCTGGCATAATATTTTTGTGAGTTCGTTGACATGTTTATAACAACACCTCATTTCGGAGGACTCGTTATTTCATGTGATATGATCTTGTGCATAGATGCATATTAATGGTTTCCATGCTGTTCGGAATGAACACACTTGTGATGATAATCATCCTCATGTGCCTTGCATGCATGCCGGAAGAAGTCCGGGAAAACCTCTGCCTGGTGTAGGCATGAGTTTGTCACCGGTCTCCGTCGGGACGGTTATGTCCGGTATGGCATGGTAAGGTATGGTGAGTGGGGATTCTGTTGGTTGAATTATTTTCTCTACACATGTCATGCAGGGAAATTTGTAAACCTCCTGAGTCGACCATAGATCGAGTCTTGTGCCAGCAACCCCCATACTTGTTTCGTACTACCACTCGTCTCTACAGCAAGTAGAGTACAGTTCAGTAAGTTGTCAACCTCTTTCTAGCACACACCATACAGAGAGGCCAGGGTGGAAGATACCGGTTGTAGCTGGTAGGCAGGCCACCTGGTCCGGGGGCATGGGTGTTTCCGGTTGAGACCGAGAGGGGAGGCCACCCCTTAGAGCGTGCAATATAAATTTGATCCCATGCTACGCGAGGTTGTAGCCTCCCCACTTAGAGCTTGCTTGACAGGTGTCGTGGGTGATTCCAGACACGTGTGATTTAAGCTGGTGTGTGCAAGTTAGGTGTGTTTTCAACAAAAAGGCCGTAGACGGAATTAGTCCCGATGGACTAAAGGAATCCGTTACTCATGGGTAAAGAGTACACCCTCTGCAGAGATTAAACCTATTCGAATAGCCGTGTACATGGTTAAGGATTACAGTCTGGGATGGGTCAAGTGTCGGTCTTAGGGTCGGTCTTCGGAGGTGAAACTGTTAAGTCAAAACTGATATTACGACTGGTGACATGTGATAATGATGATTATTATTTTTTTGTGGACTAACCCGTGATATCATTGGTATTATCGAATATCCCTGGGACGGTCCTACCTCCTGGATATTCAGTATGATTGTTTTTCTTTTAAAGCCCTTTATGTGGTGTCGCTCCGACGCCCGACTGTGGCATTTCTTTTAAAGCCCCTTTATGTGCTGTCGCTAAGACGCCCGACTGTGGCATTTCTTTTAAAGCCCTTTATGCGGTGTCGCTAAGACGCCCGACTATGGCATTTCTTTTAAAGCCCTTTATGCGGTGTCGCTAAGACGCCCGACTGTGGCATTTCTTTTAAAGCCCTTTATGTGGTGTCGCTAAGACGCCCGACTGTGGCATTTCTTTTAAAGCCCTTACGTGGTGTCGCTCAGACGCCCAATTGTGGCATTTATTTTGAAGTCCTTTATGTTATTTATTTCATAATTTTTATACTACCATATCATTGCATAATTCACAAATAACATGTTTGCACGCATCAGAGTTCATTTATCTTTTGTGACTGACGTCATGAGCATAAAATATTTCTCAGCACATCGTCGTTATATTATTCCCGTGTTCATAATGTTTGCGAGTACATTCCAAGTACTCACTGGCTTGTCCCTGGCTATTGTCTTGGCCAGATTTCTTGCGCGGAAAGGAGCGACCGTGTTGACAGCCCCGGAACCTAAGCAACGGTGATAGCAACCTCGCGAAGATAGGAGTTAACCTGGTCAGCTGTTCCCGTGGGAAATGGAGTCCCATAGACATTGATGTTTTACAACCCGCTTCCGCCGTCAACCGCTAGAAACCCTTTGATTGTACTCACAGGCCAGAATGGTCTGGTACTACATATATTGTATTTTGCTTGGATTTTTTGTATCAAGCTAGTGCCTTATCAGCTAACAGTTATCCTGGGGCTGGTAAGCACAAGGGCCATTTTCTGGGATTAACACCCGGAGAATCGGTCGCCACAGACTTGGTATCAGAGCCAGGCTGACCATTGGCTAATCCTATCGCAGCCAGGTCAATAAACTTAGACAAACCGACCTACCAGACCTAACCAAACCCCAGCCAAGCTTCCCATGCAAGATAGCCACACAGTGACCCCGACAAATTTGGCAGTCGGTGCCCAACCTATCCGCCTAGCCTGTCGATCACGCGCCAGTAACCGGTTCCTATAGTGTCTCATTCGCAAGAGTGCGAAGGAAGACTCCGTCCCCTTTTCTATAAAAGGGCACGCTAGCCTCAACCCAGCTCAGCACAACCTCTACCCCAGCATAGCCACAATGCCTGGTCCCGTAGTGCACAATGAGACCACAGCAACCAATCTTGGAGGTTTTGTGACCATACTCGCAAACCTCACCCGTCGTGCCTATGCATTAGAAGAGCCCCCAGAATATGTTGTGTACCAAGGACCCATGGGCGGTGAAAGCCGTCAATTTTGGGCCACTGTGCACATCTACGGTAGCGGTCTGTCGCTAGAACGTCCCTACAGGTTCACCGGAAGAACAACTTCCTTTGAGCCACAAGCCATCCAGCTAGCTGCTCGAGAGGCTATAGTTCATCTTAGGCACCTGTCGCCCAGAGTTAACTGTCGCTCGTTCCACTACTACCCCAGGCGTGAAGGGTACGGTAGACCACCCCAAGTAGCCAACGGAGATCACGAGACGGATCCCGCATTGTTGCACCTAGTGCACTATGTGAGTGCACTAGAGGCATTGTTCGATCAAATCACTATTGATCTGATCACAGCTTGAGGAGAGCTGGCTCGCCGAGCCCCGGTAAGCAGAGAAACCGAGGCCGACACCGACAACCCAGTTGTGCTGTTCGGACACCCGATTGATACCCAGAGGTCAGCCCCAGCCATCATCCAAGATATCTGTGATGACCCCGTATGCTTAAATCGCCTTTTGGGAACACACTCCAACGGGATTGTGGCCAACAATCCCCGCGATGGTCATCATAGCTACCCCGACCCTGCAGTCCCTCCACCATCTCCGGCTAATCCCGACGGTGAGACCCATGGATAAGCCTCAGCATCCTCAAGGCAGGCTCGTTTAGATGTCAACGAGGTAGACTAAGTCGCCCGAGTAGTACCGAGTCTTGGTGTATTCTCGCTTTGTAATCATGTGACCTTGCGAATTAACGCAACCTGTTGTTATGCCCCAGTTTTAAATAGTAGCCTTGCTTATTTTCGTCAGCGCGCAGTTGCATGTTTTTCCAGGCACAACTACCAAGACCAACCCCGGCAACCCCACAGTGATACGTCACTTGAGTAAAGTATGTACCTGTGACTTTGACCTCGACCCTTGGAGCTAAGCTGGCAAAAATTATTACCTTTCACCACGGTAAAATGACCCAGCTCCAGTGCTATAAAAAGGCCACCTCGTGACCTTACCAAGCACCCCACACCTTGTGCACCACTCTCACAACCTTTTTCCTACCATGTCGAGCCCTAGTATTTACCTGAGAACCCCAGATGCAACACCGGGTAGTTTTGTCAAAATATTGTGGGACTTTACCTGCAGTACCATGGGTTCTACCCAGCCACCCCAGTACGAGCTGTTCAAATCAAGAATCACCCCTTCCACTTCGGAATATTGGGCAGCAGTACACATCCCTCCCGTAGACCCCAACCAAGATCCAACGGAGGTTTCCTTCGTGGGGAAATCTATGCCAACCCCGCGCTTGGCCATAGAAGCTGCAGCAAAAGAAGCGACTGCTCGTCTTCGATCCGCAGTACCCTATGCCCGCGAGTGAGGGTATTATTACTTTTCGAGCCCTGCAGCCCCCGGTGGAGTAACATCTTTTCCCGGTGGGCGGATTGAGAGAGACCTAGTGCTAGCCAACCTTATCCAGTACATCATCACTCAAGAACATTTGAACCAGCGAGTGATGGATTATCTCCAGAGCCTCGTTGATTTAAATCCTCAGATTGCCATCGGCAGACCACTGAGGCCCGACCCGGAGAGACGCATACATCGACTGGTCAATCCACTTCCTCCGATAGAAGAAGAGTGTATCCCTTTACCAGAGGCATTTTACCGGGACCCTTTCCAGTTACCATCTTCATTTTAGACGTCACTACCGTGTTGGTAGTTCAGCATTTGATATTACGTTGTAACTTATGCTTAGTGCCTTAAATTTGTGCGATGAGTCGAGTATTTAGTTTCCACTAGTATGAGTAGTTTTCTTCGCGATTAACTTGTGTAACCGCGAAAATCCTAGAATGAGATTTCCTTTCCCCTAGTTGCTGCATCGTTTATCCCCTCACTACATAGTTTATTTTCATTCGCGCAGCACCACGGCAGCAGACTCACAACCGCTCGGACGCATGTGGAGTATTTGTTTTTCTCAGCGGCTCTTAGCAAATCTCGAGGACGAGATTTTTTCTTAAGGGGGGTAGTAACTGTAACACCCCAAAATTTTAACCAGGTTTTAGTTATTAAAATTTTGCCAAGAGTTTAAAATTTTTGCCTTTAAGAATATCTCTGTGGATTTCAAAACTTTTCTTTTAATATTAAGGAGTTTTTCCCAAGTGGGTCCTTCCAAAACATTTTGGACTTATATGCCCTCCCTTTAAAAACATCTCTCAATCAGTAGATTTATTTATTAAATTATTTCACCCTGAGCTTTATCCATTAAAATGACTTGTTTTAAGTTTTGGAGCTCCTTTTTGTATTACAACCAGTTGATAAACTTAACTAAAAATCCAACCAAAATTTGGAGATGTCGTGTGATGTCTCTAAATCACTTTTGTGCAATAATATATTTCATTGCTTGCATATTTTGAGTGCTACAACTGTTTTTCTTCTCTGGTCCAGGGGACAATTTTACACTACAACCCTTTTAAATATTTATTTCTAGCTTCCACCAAAATTACGGGATGTTGGTAGTATCATATTATTCAACTTTTTGCGAAAACCCAGTGGTGTTATTTGAAATTTTTGAGTGAATCAACCTCATCTCCATTCTGGTCCAACATGATGATTTGTACACCAACCATAGTCTTGCTTGCTCTTTGGCCCTAGATTCTTTCTCCTACTTGTAGTCCTCCATGCAAAACCCCTAAGTCCAGGAGCTTGCACTCATTTGATCATTTTTGGTTCAAGTTATAATGCAATCCACCTCCTGTCCAGATTTGAAGTTCTGCAAAACTTGCACTAGCAAGTTTGTGCTTTCCACAAACTAACCTCACCACCCTCTTGTGCATCCAAAGAGACCCCACTCTGGAAGTTTTGGTCACTCCAAGAAATGCCTAAGTGCCTCTGGCATTTTGTCAAACACCCTGTGGGCATTAACAGTTTTGGCATGATTGTAAGTTTGTGTTGTGAACTTTCCCATCTGTCCAAACCAAGTTGTCTAGTAGCCTGCTAGTGGTCTCTAACCCAGACCTATGGATTTGCATTTGATCTCTAGCAGTTTTGGCCATCTTGGCATTTCGTCGAGCAGACGCCGTGCACGCCCGGAGCGCGAGCAGAGCACGCGTTTTGCACGTGCCCGCGCCCGAGCAAGCGCGCCCCTGGATAAACTTCCCCAAGCTCATCCTGATCCTTTTCCCTTCACCGCGTCACGCCAAGAGCCCCGACCGCCCCTGGCTCGCTACAGCGGCGCCGCAGCAAGCTTCTTGGCGGCACGCTTGCGGCCGCATCCATGGACGGCGCCGCCCAAACCTCCTCCGCTCGCCAGCTGCCCCCTTAAGCATCTCCAGCTCATCCGCAGCTTCGTCCTCTAGCGCGCGTCGCCGCCACGTCGCCATTGCTGGTAGGCAGGCCACCTGGTCCGGGGCATGGGTGTTTCCGGTTGAGACCGAGAGGGGAGGCCACCCCTTAGAGCGCGCAATATAAATTTGATCCCATGCTACGCGAGGTTGTAGCCTCCCCACTTAGAGCTTGCTTGACATGTGTCGTGGGTGATTCCAAACACGTGTGATTTAAGCTGGTGTGTGCAAGTTAGGTGTGTTTTCAACAAAAAGGCCGTAGACGGAATTAGTCCCGATGGACTAAAGGAATCCGTTAGTCGTGGGTAAAGAGTACACCCTCTGCAGAGATTAAACCTTTTCGAATAGCCGTGTCCATGGTTAAGGATTACAGTCTGGGATGGGTCAAGTGTCGGTCTTAGGGTCGGTCTTCGGAGGTGAAACTGTTAAGTCAGAATTGATATTACGACTGGTGACATGTGATAATGATGATTATTATTTTGTTGTGGACTAACCCGTGATATCATTGGTATTATCGAATATCCCTGGGACGGTCCTACCTCTCGGATATTCACTATGATTGTTTTTCTTTTAAAGCCCTTTATGTGGTGTCGCTCAGACGCCCGACTGTGGCATTTCTTTTAAAGCCCCTTTATGTGGTGTCGCTAAGACGCCCGACTGTGGCATTTCTTTTAAACGCCTTTATGCGGTGTCGCTAAGACGCCCGACTGTGGCATTTCTTTTAAAGCCCTTTATGCGGTGTCGCTAAGACGCCCGACTGTGGCATTTCTTTTAAAGCCCTTTATGTGGTGTCGCTAAGATGCCCGACTGTGGCATTTCTTTTAAAGCCCTTACGTGGTGTCGCTCAGACGCCCGATTGTGGCATTTATTTTGAAGTCCTTTATGTTATTTATTTCATAATTTTTATACTACCATATCATTGCATAATTCACAAATAACATGTTTGCACGCATCAGAGTTCATTTATCTTTTGTGACTGACGTCATGAGTATAAAATATTTCTCAGCACATCGTCGTTATATTATTCCCGTGTTCATAATGTTTGCGAGTACATTCCAAGTACTCACTGGCTTGTCCCTGGCTATTGTCTTGGTCAGATTTCTTGCGCGGAAAGGAGCGACCGTGTTGACAGCCCCGGAACCTAAGCAACGGTGATAGCAACCTCGCGAAGATAGGAGTTAACCTGGTCAGCTGTTCCCATGGGAAATGGAGTCCCCTAGACACTGATGTTTTACAACCCGCTTCCGCCATCAACCGCTAGAAACCCTTTGATTGTACTCACAGGCCAGAATGGTCTTGTACTACATATATAGTATTTTTCTTGGATTTTCTGTATCAAGCTAGTGCCTTATCAGCTAACAGTTATCCTGGGGCTGGTAAGCACAAGGGCCATTTTCTGGGATTAACACCCGGAGAATCGGTCGCCACAGCTTGTCTTGCTAATTTGTTTTCCTATAAAATGCCTATGCATAGGAAGTATGTTAGACTTATATGTGATTTTAATATGCTTCATGATGCTCTCTTCGTGTTTCAGTTGCTATCTTTTATGTGAGCATCATTGAATTTATCAATGCCTAGCTAGGGGCGTTAAACGATAGCGCTTTTTGAGAGGCAACCCAATTTTATTTTTGTTCCTTGCTTTTTGTTCCTGTTTAGTAATAAATAATTCATATATCCTCTGTTTACATGTGGTTTTATGTTTTAGTTAGTGTTTGTGCCAAGTAGAACCTTTGGGAAAACTTGGGTGAAGTCTTTGCGATCTTGCTATAAAAAACAGAAACTTTAGCGCTCACGAGATTAGATGCCATTTTTTACTGGAGAGTGCTTTTAGGTTGATTCTTTTTGAAGATGATTAATATACAAATTCCTCACGTCCAACAATTTATTTCAGAATTTTTTGAGTTACAGAAGTATACGTTTGATACAGATTGCTACAAACTGTTCTGTTTTTGATAGATTCTGTTTTTCGTGTGTTATTTGCTTATTTTGATGAATCTATGGCTAGTATCGGGGGGTATGAACCATATATAAGTTGGAATACAGTAGATCTAACACCAATATAAATAAAGAATGAGTTCATTACAGTAACTTAAGGTGGTGATTTGTTTTCTTATACTAACAGAGCTCATGAGATTTTCTGTTTGAGATTTGTTTTGTGAAGTTTTCATGTTTATGGGTAAAGATTTGATGGATTCTGGAATAAGGAGTGTCAACAGCCTAATCTTGGGTATTCCCAAGGCACCCCAAGGTAAAATTAAAGGAAAACCAAAAGCCTAAGCTTGGGGATCCCCGGAAGGCATCCCCTCTTTCGTCTTCGTCTATCAGTAACTTTACTTAAGGCTATATTTTTATTCACCACATGATATGTGTTTTTCTTGGAGCGTCTTGTATGATTTGAGTCTTTGCTTTTTAGTTTACCACAATCATCCTTGCTGTACACACATTTTGGGAGAGACACACATGAATCGGAATTTATTAGAATACTCTATGTGCTTCACTTATATCTTTTGAGCTAGATAATTTTGCTCTAGTGCTTCACTTATACCTTTTTAGAGCACGGTGGTGGTTTTATTTTATAGAAATTATTGATCTCTCATGCTTCACTTATATTATTTTGAGTCTTTTAGAACAGCATGGTAATTTGCTTTGGCTATAAAGTTAGTCCTAATATGATAGGCATCCAAGAGGGTATAATAAAAACTTTCATATAGAGTACATTAAATACTATGAGAAGTTTGATACTTGATAATTGTTTTGAGATATAAAGGTGGTAATATTAGAGTCGTTCTAGTTGGGTAATTGTGGAATTGAGAGATACTTGTGTTGAGGGTTGCAAGTCCCGTAGCATGCACGTATGGTAAATGTTGTGTGACAAATTTGAAGCATGAGGTGTTCTGTGATTGCTTTCCTTATGAGTGCCGGTTGGGGACGAGCGATGGTCTTTTCCTACCAATCTATCCCTCTAGGAGCATGCACGTAGTACTTGGTTTTGATGACTTGTAGATTTTTTGCAATAAGTATGTGAGTTATTTATGACTAATGTTGAGTCCATGGATTATACGCACTCTCACCCTTCCATCATTGCTAGCCTCTTTGATACCGTGCATTGCCCTTTCTCACCTCGAGAGTTGGTGCAAACTTCGCCGGTGCATCCAAACCCCGTGATACGATACGCTCTATCACACATAATCCTCCTTATATCTTCCTCAAAACAGCCACCATACCTACCTATTATGGCATTTCCATAGCCATCCCGAGATATATTGCCATGCAACTTTCCACCGTTCCGTTTATTATGACACGCTCCATCATTGTCATATTTCTTTGCATGATCATGTAGTTGACATCGTATTTGTGGCAAAGCCATCTTCATAATTCTTTCATACATGTCACTCTTGATTCATTGCACATCCCAGTACACCGCCGGAGGCATTCACATAGAGTCATATTTTGTTCTAAGTATCGAGTTGTAATTCTTGAGTTATAAGTAAATAAAAGTGTGATGATTTTCATTATTAGAGCATTGCCCCGTGTGAGGAAAGGATGATGGAGACTGTGATTCCCCCACAAGTCGGGATGAGACTCCGGACGAAAAATAATAAAAAAAATAATAAACGAGGCCAAATAAGCCCAAATAAAGAAAAAGAGGCCATAATAAAAGAGAAGGCCCAAACAAAAAAATGAGAGAAAAAGAGAGAAGGGGCAATGTTACTATCCTTTTTCCACACTTGTGCTTCAAAGTAGCACCATGATCTTCATGATAGAGAGTCTCTTATTTTGTCACTTTCATATACTAGTGTGAATTTTTCATTATAGAACTTGGCTTGTATATTCCAATGATGGGCTTCCTCAAAATGCCCTAGGTCTTCGTGAGCAAGCAAGTTGGATGCACACCCACTTAGTTTCGTTTGTTGAGCTTTCATATATTTATAGATCTAGTGCATCCGTTGCATGGCAATCCCTACTCCTTGCATTGACATCAATTGATGGGCATCTTCATAGCCTGTTGATTAGCCGCGTCAATGTGAGACTTTCTCCTTTTTTGTCTTCTCACACAACCTCCATCATCATATTCTATTCCACCCATAGTGCTATGTCCATAGCTCGCGCTCATATATTGTGTGAAAGTTGAAAAGGTTTGAAAAGGCTAAGTATGAAACAATTGCTTGGCTTGACATAGGGGTTGTGCATAATGGGAGCATTTTGTGTGACAAAAATGAAGCATGGCCAAACTATATGATTTTGTAGGGATGAGCTTTCTCTGGCTATGTTATTTTGATCAGACATAATTGCTTGGTTAGCATGCTTGAAGTATTATTATTTTTATGTCAATATTAAACTTTTGTCTAGAATCTTTTGGATCTAAACATTCATGCCACAATAAAGAGAATTACATTGAAAACTATGCTAGGTAGCATTCCACATCAAAAATTCTGTTTTTATCATTTACCTACTAATTAAGCTTGGGGATGCTTGATACGTCTCCAACGTATCTATAAGACGTATCTATAATTTTTTATTGTTCCATGCTATTATATTATCTGTTTTGGATGTTTAATGGGTTTTAATATGCTCTTTTATATTATTTTTGGGACTAACCTATTAACCGAAGGCCCAGTTGTCACACCCTGCATTTTGTAACATTTCATTTGCATCAATAAAGCATGAAAATTTGGACCAACAAAAACTTTTGCATTATTTGGCTTTTATTTGGGGGTTGGTTTTCTCTCTGTGATTTTTAAGTGCTCCTCAAAGTCAACTACTCCACCTTCTGTACTTCATCTCCTTGCCCCCAACTTCTGCCCAATGATCATGCCATGTGTATAGTGCAATATAGTATTTTCTTACAAATAATTTGGCCAAATAGTATTTTCAAAAATTAGTTTTCCAAAAACCCCTGAATTGAGGTTTGCACTACAAGTACTTGATTTGGGGTATGAAAAATATTTCAAAGAGTATATTTGAAACCTATTAGATATAGGACTTCCATAAACCACAAAAATATAATTTTAAAAGTTATTTTCCTATTTTATTTAAAAGCCTTTTCTTAAGGCCAGAAATGGCCTTTAATAGGGAAAAAATTATTTTATTGTTTTAAAAATATTTGACAAAAATCAGGGAAACTCAGTGGGCATATATTTCCCATATATAAGAGTTTCAACACATGGTCATGTTCAAAATATTGGTCAAATCCCTCAAAAACCCTTTCTGGATATTTCAAGCTTTTGAAGTATTTACAAAGGAAATATTCTCAAAAAATTCCAAGAACATTCTAGCATGTCACATATGACATGTTTGATGATCTTGACAAGTGTCATGTCATGGAGAATAGTATAACCCCATGAAATCCCCTCAAAACCATTTGTGTCCATTTTGAAGTTTGAGCAACTTTACATTGCCAACCATGTCCAAATGTTCTCAAACCTTGTGAACTTGCTCAAATGGTCTAATAATTCATCTAGACCAAATGGCACAAGTTGGAGAAAATATTATCTTGATCAAAGTGCCCCAAAACCCTTCCTGTCCAGAACCAGATTTGAACTACTTTGTACTACCAACTTCCTCTCCTAGACCCCAACTTTTGTGAGCATGATAAAATACCCAAATGAGGCGACCACACAAAGTGGTGCATCAAGGAGAAGTGAATTACTCAACTAGATCTGCACAAGTTCATTTCTGCTAATTTCTAGGGTTTACAAAAGTTGCATTGGCAACTTTGCCCAAATAAGCTCCAAATTGGTGGGAGGACCTAATTATATGTGCAAATCCACCCTGTGGAGTCTGATGACAAGTGGAAGTCATTAACTTGCCCAAACCATCATCAAACACCTTTTGGCAGAATTTTGAAATGCAAATTCCAGCCTCTTCCACTAATCTCCTTGAGCCCTGCTTTTTACCACGACCCCTCCTAGTTCCCCTCTATCACCTAGATGCTTTTCTGCCCAAGGAGGCAATGATGAAGGGAGGGGGAACCCCATTTTTCTTCTCTGGACAGCAGCTTTTCCCCTCTCTCTCAGCCTCCTTCTCTCCCCTCAGCTCTCCAGAGCATCCAAGGCCCGCTCCAGCTTTTGCCCATGCCCCCTGCAGCCTCCAGACACAAGTGGACGCGCGCGGACGCGGGAAAGCCGCGGATGCCGGCCAAAGTCGCGCTCTGGAGCGCCTGGCAGGGCACCCACCGCTGACGCCTGCCTCTCCGGTCACCTAGAGCCTCCCAGCGCGATCGATGCCCTCGACGTCCGCTCCACGCCAGCAAGCCACCCACTTGCTCCCGCGCCCTCCTCTCTCTCCTGCAGCTCGCGCCAGAGCGCCGCCCCGCTCGGCCAATGCTTGCGCCACTCCTGTGGCCCGCGTGTAGCTCGTCCCGTTCCTCATCTCTCTCCCTGGCACCCTACACCACTCCCACGAACACCCTCGAGCCCCCCATTCCCTCTCTAACGGCCACCCGAGCCGATCCTGCGGGAACCCGTAGGCCATGCCCACGGTAAACCTCAGCTAGCCTATAAAAGGCGACCCCAAGCCTCTCTCTCACTCCCTGTCACTCCCCCACGATCCTAATCCACCTCCCACACCACCCATTGGACTCCAGAGCCGCTCGAGCTCGAGATTGAGCTCGGGCCCCGCCGCCTCGGCTCATCGGCGTTCGCGCGGTACAGGCCTCCTCCGCTCCCGTTTTCTCTCGATCTGGAACCGCGCGGCCACGCTGACCCTTTCCCCTCTCCTCCCCACTCGTTTTGCAGCCGGGAACGGCCGGAACCGTCGACGCCCGAAGCACCTCCGCCGTGTGACCTTGTCGCCGGTGAACCAGGCTGCTCCGGCGACCGTCTCCACCACCACCCGAACGGCGACGTCCCCCCGAGTCCAATGGTACCAACCATGCATCCCCCCGTGCCCTATATCGCCGCCGGCGAGCTCGCCGTCGCTTCTGGACGGAGGTAGACGACGACGGCCGTGGGCCCTGCCCGTCATCCTCACGCCCTGACGGGTGGGATCCACCCGTCAGGTTTAAACGCAAGCGCGCGCGCGCCGGTACGCCGTCGGCTGATTTCCCTCTGGGCCTGCTGCCCTGTGGCCTCTCTGGCCCAGTGGCACAGTGCCGCTTTTTTTTATACCTGCTTTACAAAAATTCCATAGGACGAAATACTTATCCAAATGAAATAATTCCAACTCCTAAAATCTCATAATAATCCCACCTATTTATTGATGTAACTTTCATGCACCTCCATTACACTTTTCTGCTCTGTTCAAATTTATATTCAAATTTGAACAATAGAACCTCTGTTTGAAAATCCACAACTCTGTTTCCCTAGCTCCAAATCCAAAACCAAGAATTTTCCCCTTCCTAGTTTTCCTCGTAGTATTTTACAAAAATAAGTTGACATTTTTCTGAGCACTTTGACTTTTCTGTTTTTATTATTGTCTTATTTTTCCGTTATTTTCTTGCGACGTTTAGATCCCGTATTTGACGAGGTAGCTGAAGAAGAAGGAGGAGAAGGATTTGAAGACCCCGAAGAACAAGCCAATCAAGGCAAGCAGCCCTTTGACCATGATACCCCTTTTTGTTCATCGGTACCCTTTTTCCGATTGCATGATGATGAAATATGACGGTGGTAAACTTGTGGTGAACCACCCATGCTGCATACCCTATTTATGACCTTACCTTGTTCATGATTGCATTGTCAAGAAACTAGTTGATGCACAATGATGCATATGTGCCATGAACTCTTCATGGTTACAATCTTTCGAAAACCCCATCGGGTGCCCCTAATGCTCTTGGGAGATGTTGAACTAGGGTCACCACTTGAGGAAGAAGTGGTGTACCGAAGTGAGCTTTTGGAGTGTGTGTGTGTAAAATGATGGATTAGATTTATGTGTGATTACCGTCCCAACCAAACATGTGCAACCACTCTACCCCTTTATGGGACGGGGCATTACTGATTACTTAGGCTGATACTAGCATGGTGCCCACATTACTAGTGACGGGGGTGACTTGAGGTCACTCTCGGGACGGGGTCGTGCTTGGATAGGCGGCCATGACTGTTTTCACAGGGCACCGGACACACCGTTGGTCCCTTCGTGTATGCGTAATAATGTGAAAAGGGCAGAGTCCCACGATCTTTTTCTTATACACAAGGGCCGTGTATCAACGAGTGGACCCTATGTTAGTGTCGCCTTGGGAAAGGTAATGATCGGGTGCTTCCCTCGAGTACTTGAGGTGCTTCGGGATCGTGGGTGACACGAAAGCTTCCCGGATCTTGTGGGTAAAGTGCACAACCTCTGCAGAGTGTCAAACTATTCGAATAGCCGTGTCCACGGTCATGCACAGTTGGGAGGTGCTACTTAAACTATGTCCAGAAAATTTACAACCCCGGTGCACATGTGTGTGAGTGGAAGAGAACTGTTTGTGTCAAGGTGGTGACTTGACATGTTGAAGGACATGGCATTGATTCAAATTCTGTTTAAGTTGATATCTGTAACCTGTTCTCAAGGTTACTCTTGTTCATTGATGCATATCTCACAAGTTGAAGGGACATCTCAACTAGCTTGAAGCTAGGTTGCTTACTTGTTATACAGTTGCATTGTTTCTTGAATCAAAACATGGGTTGCTTGCGAGTACATTCAAAGTACTCATTGGCTTGCCACTGGTTATTTAATTGGCTAGGCATGGAAGAACAGGAGTTCGAGGAAGAGTTCTTTGGTGACGAACACGTGAACTAGGACGCTTCCCAGTCAGAATGCCTGTAGGGTTAAGGCAGATGGCATGGGTTCTGTTTATCGACGAAGATTTCCGCTGCTTGTGTTTCATTTGATATTCAGCCCTTAAGGATTTATCTATGTAAGACTTGACCATAAAGGTCAAAATTTGTGTAAGACGATATGTATGGATGTAAGACTCTTGTTATTCAGCTTCTGTGTGTTCAGTGATCATTGATCTCTGGGACCACTGTACACGTGCATTCGGTGATCTCGACTTATGAGTCAGGGTCCCCAAGAGCTGGTATCAGAGCCATCCTGACTGTAGGAAGCCTTAGTTAGCATGGACGTTAGTTAGAATGAGACTATCTACAAAAAAAATTACCTATATATCTACGCTTTCTAAAAATGTCCCAAACATAGGTCACATTTCCTCTATTGACCCTTCCCCTTCCACTTTTGTAGATGGCCGTTGTACCCGAGGACTTCCTGACCACCGGGTTTCCCGTGCTTCTCGAGGACAGCCTCAAGAAGTGCCAGTTCACTCGAGCCCCCACCTTCTCCTACCACGAGCACTGGATCAACAGCACTAAGAAGGAGTATCACGTGGAGGTAGTCGTGAGGGCGAACGACTCCCCGACGAGCTGGTTCTTTGAGGGACCCCAGATGGCGACCCTGCTCCTCGCCGTTGAGACTGCTGCCCTCAAGGCACTGACACGCCTTCGGGATCTCCTGCCGGAGATGGCAAGTGAGCCAGCAACTCGTTACCTGCCTTATCGTAAGGAAGGTGATGACGAGAGCAGCACACCAGCCCCACCCATGGACGAATGACTTTCTCTCTGCTTCCAGACCTACTTCAGCTTGTGTGCCGACAGCCTGGCGCAGCACCTGGCCTCAGAGTCGATGGAGCTTCGGAAGGAACTCCACGAGACCAAGGAACTCCTCCGCCTAGCTCAGACAAAGGCGGACAGGATCAAGAAGGACGGTGCACCACCTGGACAGCCCGTTGTAGCCTATCGAGGCGGGCGACCCCCACAGGTCACGCATGCCAAGGGATCACCTCAGCCACGCCGTATGACAGCAAAGGAGTATCGCAACCTCTTCACGATGCCACCGGCGAAGCAGCGCTGTGTTCAGCTCCTCCACTCCCCCACTCCCTCAAGTGACGAAGATACTGAGACAGATGAAGGTGAGGAGGAAGACCCAGAGGAGCCGGAATACGCGACCGAGCATTCCACCACTTAGACACTGTAGCGACCTGACCCAAAATCGGTCAAATCTCTGTGTCTGTACCATCCCAAGATCATGCTAGTACTCACAGTACATCGATAAAGTAATCAAAGTTCAATCACACCTGAATATCATTAAACGATTCTCATATAGAGTCTTTATTACAAGGGAATAAATTCGCTCAAGGCCAACTCATGAGAAATAAACTAATAACATCGCGGAAGCGTCGAAGATAAGCGAGTCCATCCGACTCAAAGGGCAATCGCCAAGCGCGAGCGTAGCCTCACTCGATCGAATATATCTCTCGCAACATAATACGTTGCAGCCATGTAGGTCAGCTTTTGGAATAAGTGGCAAGTCATGAAGAATAACAATAATAAAGTTACTAACTCTATATGCATTTTGGCTGTGGAGCTCTAAGTTTTATCATTTTGCGAAAAGCAAATTTTATCCTACTACAGTGGACTTGCTTGCAAATTACTACAATTGTTGGTAGTTATTGAGATGGTTCCGCCAACCAATATCTCGCTCCCAATTATTAAGTCATAAAACCCTCAATTAATTCATTAGTTTTAGTGTTGAGATATCCGAATACTTCCAAGTTCCAGAGGCTCAAATGTCCGTAAACGGGACACGGCTAATTGATTAGATCTTTAACTCGCAGAGGGTTGCGACTTTCCCGCAAGAATCATTCCTCCTTTAAAGTCTTCGCACTTCATGGTGTTTGAAGACGGACTAATGAAACAGGGTCTTCCAAAGAGTTCTTCCGCTACTGCCGGTACCCATCCAATCCTACCGTTCGTCTACTTCTCGTAGTACCGCCCAGCCAGCGTCACTACTAGGGTCAACCCAGCCAGAGCCCATAATGGCTTGCGGCTGCACTGTAAGCTTCCGGTCATGGGGCATCCATCCTTCTCTTCGTGGCTGGGTGAAGCTTTCCGCAAGATGTCATGGCACTTCTCCATGCATCCCGCCACCACTGGTGCTCCAGGTGCCCACAACCGCCCTCCACCCAAGAGTGATTTTCCAAGTCCATCTTGATCATTGTAGTTCATGGGTTGTCATCATCATTGACTCTCACATCTTGCTTATGTATTTCACTCAACCCAAAACCCGCTCACGAGCATAGCAAAGTAACTACTACGCCCCGGGGTCATGGTAACAAGGGATTGGTTCATCCTACCACATGATACTACTCAAGTTTAATGACTTCAAGATTTCACTACTGCATGCATGGTGGGTGGTGACAACTACTAATGCACAAAAACATAGGTATAGAAATAACATGATCAAAACTTGCCTTGCTTGATGATCCTCGTAAGCTAAAGAGTCGAGTAGCAAGCTTCAGACTCTGAAACTCTACCGAGACAAACAATAACACAATAAGCACAAAGCAATAGGATCACACAACATAACAAAAGTAACATAACACAACAAAACAACCAAAACCAAATCCAAAAGGAAAACTCAAAGAAACCAATTCAAAGTTTTTTCCCTACTCCAAACAATAACTAAAATAGTTTTATATAACAAAAATTCCTTAATATAACCTAATCATGGTTTTAAGTTAGCTTAACAGAAAAGGTTTCACTAAGCAACTAGGAGCAAAAGGAATTAATTAAAAGCTATTATAAAACTCATTTTAGGCCTAATCCAATTTCTATTAAGAAAAATAAATTAAAATTTTTATTAATTATAAATAAAAGTTCATCTACTAGAGTGACAGAAACTAACCTAGAATAACTAATCACAAGTTAAAATAAATTCATTTACTAATTAAAATATTAGGAAAACAGGAGCTAGTTAATTAATTAGGATTAATAGGATTCTGCTTAAAACTAATTATTTAGTAGTCCTAAAATACCCAAGTTAATTTCTATGGTTTGGCAATGTCAAAATAAAGTTGGGACAAAAGAATCATCCAAAAATAATTTTTCTAACTCAAGTTATAGCAGATTTACTATTCTGACTAAAACTAAAATAAAGCAATTTTAATTATTTTTAACATAGCTAAATATATATTTTACAGAAACTACATAAAATTTGCAATCCAACAAAAAAAGAATCATCTAAAAATAATAAACAGAATAAAAGATATCAATTTTTCAAAACAGAAACTATTCTGCTAAAACAGAAAATCAAAATAAAAGAAAAAGGCCTAATGGGCCTATACTGTGCCCTGTGCGTTAAATAGCCTAACGGGCCTATTGGTTTAAACTAAAAACGGGCCGGCTAATTTAAATAAACCTAACCTAATAAACCGAATGAACCGCCGGTTTTCTAATAAAACTTTATTCTTGAGGTTCTAATCCTAACCGCCATTTAGGATCGGACGGGGAGTTTTCGACGACGCATCGAGTCCGGCGACGGCGGCGGGCGGGCGAGAGTGCGTCGGGGCTTGAAGGCCGGGAGGTCCGGGAGTCGCCGTGGCTTGGTGTGTGACGAGGTCGGGAGTGGTTCGGTGGGGTCGGGGTGGTCGGGAGGGGTAGGGCGCGACGGCGGCGACTTTGGCGGCGGTGAGCTTGGGCTCCAGCGAGCTCGGAGAGAGAGGAGAGGGGTCCGCGAGGCTAGGGGAATGGGGTGCGGAGGGGTCGGCTTTTATAGCCAGGGCCTCGGCGGCTTCGGGGTCGATCGAGGCGGATCGGAATCCGGATCCTTCGATCCCGCGATCTCAGGCGTCTTGGCGTCGTGGGCGAGGGGAAGAAGATGGGGGGGCCCACGGGTCGAGAGAGAGGAGAGGCGAGGCGGCGGGTGGCCAAGGCTGTTGCGTTTTGGGCGAGCTGGCTGGCTTGGTGGCTGGCTGGCTGGCATTGGCGGTGGTGGGCATGGGCTGGGGCAAAGGCTGGGTCATGGCTGGTTGGGCACTGGGTGGTTTAGTATGGCGCCGAGGGGTTTTTCTTTTAGAATTTTTTTAAATAAAACAAAACTGAAATAAAACAATAACTATAAATATTTTATATAGGGTATATCTATACCAAAATGATCAGGGGAATATTCCCTTTCATTTGAACATTTTTCCAAAGGCAAAATCCAAACTTTATAAAAATCCATTTTTTTCAATTCCAAATAAAATTCAGATTCGAATCCAAATCTTTTGGCAATGTTTCCTCTGATATTTTTGGGGTGTCATGTTTGCTCCTCTCATACTTTTGATCAAGTATTTATCAGGCATAGTTTTTGTAATGTTTCCCACTTGCCAAAGTTTGAAATTCAAATTCAAAACACAAAATTCTCTGAAACTTCAAATGACATTCAAATTCAAACAGGATGCATAGGATGCTTAGCTATAATTGTAAAACATTCCAAATAGGAAATTTGGGATGTTACAAACCTACCATTTTAAGATGAATCTAGCCCTCGAGATTCGGGTTGGCTAGCAAATAGGTGCGGATGGTCTCAAGAAGATCTTCTTGGCCCTGTGTGGTTTCTTCCTCGGTGTGGTGACTCCACAAAGACCTTGCAAAATTTGATGACCTTGCTGCGGGTGACTCTGCTTGCAGTTTCGAGAATTCAGACGGGTTTCTCCTTGTAAGTCGATCACCGTCAAGCTGTATGGCCTCTAGGGGCACCTTGTGTCTCTCAACGGAACATCGGCCATGTCGGCATGACACTTCTTCACCGAGAAACGTGGAAGACATCATGAACTCGGACAATCCTTCCGCAATTCCAACTTGTAGGCAACCTCTCCACGACGCTCGAGGATTTTGTAGGGCCAATGAATCGGGTGCTAACTTTCCTTGACACCAAACCTCTTGATTCCACGAAGTGGAGACACACGAAGATATGCTCGGTCTCCCACTTCGTAAGTCACCTCCTTGCGCCATCGTCGGCATAACTCTTCTGTCTCGACTGTGCTATCTTGAGCCTGTCTCGAATCAGCTTGACTTTCTCTTCGGAATCCTTGATAAGGTCGGAACCGAAAAGTGATCGATCTCCAACACTATCCCACAGCAATGGTGTTCTGCACCTCCTTCCGTATAGAGCTTCGAAAGGGGCCATCTTCAAACTGGATTGATAACTGTTGTTGTATGAGAACTCTGCGTATGGCAAATTATCATCCCAGCTAGACCCATAGTCTAGCACACAAGCTCTCAACATGTCCTCCAGAATCTGGTTGACTCTCTCGGTCTGTCCATCTGCTCGGATGAAAAGCTGTATCAATTCCAGCCTCGCACTCCAAAGTTTCATGCAATTGCTTCCAAAACTTTGAGGTAAACCGTGTTCCTCTATATGACACGATTTTCCTCGGAACTCCATGCGGACATCGATCCTGGTCATGTATATCTTGGCCAACTTAGCACTGGTATAGGTAGTCTTCACGGAATGAAGTGAGCTACCTTAGTCAAACGATCAACCACTACCAGATAGAATCATAACCTGAACGGGTCTGGGTAATCCTGTGATGAAATCCATACCAAGTTTCTCCCATTTCCAATCGGGAATCGGCAAAGGTTGAAGTAACCTGCTGGCTTCGATGTTCTGCCTTTACACGTTGACAAACATCGATATCTGCTACGTATTCGCAATATCCTTCTTCATACCTGTCCACCGAAACTTTGCTTCAAATCCGGTACATCTTGGTGTTGCGGGGTGAATCGAGTACGGTGAATCATGAGCCTCTGAAGAATTAGCTTCCGAGCTCGGGATCATTGGGCACATAAATACGATCCTCAAACCATATAGTTCCATGTTCATCCTTACGGAATCCTTTAGCTTTTCCTTCATCCATCTTTTGCTAAATCTCATCGATTTCCTTGTCCGACTTATGGGCTTCACGAATCCTTTCGGCCAAAGTGGACTGAACTTCCAGAGTTGCAACAAATCCTTTCGGAACTATCTCCAGTCGGAGATCTACGAGGTCATCGACTAACTCCTGGGTAATCCTCCTGCTGTAAGAGTATTCACATAACTCTTACGGCTCAAAGCATCTGCTACAACATTAGCTTTACCGGGTGGTAATGCAGTCTCATGTCATAGTCCTTTATCAATTCTAGCCATCTCCTCTCGCTCGAGGTTTAATTCCTTCTGCGTGAAGATATACTTCAAACTCTTGTGATCGTGTAGACATCACAACGATTTCCGATGAGGAAATGTCTCTGTGTCTTGAGTGCATGCACTATACTGCTAACTCCAAATCATGCGTGGCATAATTAATCTCATGAGGTCGAGCTGTGCGGAGGCATAAGCTACAACCTTACCTTCCTGCATCAATACTCCTCCGAGTCCTTGACGAGAAGCGCCACAATAAACCTGGTATTCCTTATGTATGTCCGCAAAATCAACCTTTGGGCGGTGACCAACCGTTTCTTCAATTCCTGAAAACTGGCTTCACATTCCTCGGTCCAAACATACTTGGCTTCCTTCTTCAACAGCTCAGTCATGGGCTTGGCAATCTTCGAGAAGTTCTCAATAAACCTCCGATAATATCCTGCGAGTCCGAGAAAACTGCGGATCTCCTTGGTCGAGGTGGGTGATCGCCAATCGGTGACTGATTCAACCTTGGCGGGATCAACTGCTATTCCTTCTCCTGAAATAACATGTCCAAAGAATCCAACTTCCTTCAACCAAAATTCACATTTGCTGAATTTGGCATACAATCGATGTTCTCAAGTTTCTCCGAACTAGACGCAAATGTTCCTTATGCTCTTCCTCGCTCTTGAGAAAATCAATATGTCATCGATGAACACCACGACAAACTTGTCCAGATATTCCATGAACACCTTGTTCATCAAATTCATGAAGTATGCAGGAGCATTAGTCAATCCAAATGACATGACGGTATACTCATATAAACCATACCTGGTAGTGAATGTTGTTTTGGGTATATCCTTTTCAGGGATCTTCAACTGATGATACCCTGATCGAAGATCGATCTTAGAGAATACCTTGGCTCCAACTAGCTGATCAAACAAGTCATTGATCATCGGCAGAGGGTACTTGTTCTTGATGGTTACTTCGCTCAATGCACGATAATCCACAACCATCCTCAAGCTTCCATCCTTCTTCTCTACCAAAAGAACTGGGCTCCCCAAGGTGATGAGCTTGGACGAATATATCCTTTCTCCAATAACTCATTTATTTGATCCTTGATCTCTTTCAACTCATTCGGTGGCATCCGATAAGGTCTCTTAGATATTGGGGCTGTGCGGCAATAACTCAATCAGAAATTCAATGTCCCCGTCGGTGGCATTCTCGTAATTCCTCAGGAAACACATCGAGAAATTCTTGCACTACCGCACTTCCTCTGAACAACTCCCGTGAGGGAATGCACTGATTCTTCATCCGGCTGTGCTCGGCTACATACTTGATCCTCTTACGCCCGGGGTGGTGAGCAGAATAGACTTCTTGAGCACGATCAATGTTCCTTCAAACTTTGACAACCAATCCATGCCTAGGATTACATCCAAGGTCTGGTTTTCCAACACTATGAGGTCCACGGAAATTTGTGGTTCCCGATGTTGAGGGTTGCATGACAGCCTACACCGCCATCATTTCTCCTCTGCGAACCGACGCCAAGGGGCTTCTAAGGGTTCTAGTGCGAACCTGCACTTTTCCACAACTACCCTTGATATGAATGAATGCGTTGCACCGTAATCAAAGAGAACCAAAACTGAACGTGAATTCAATAAAACTTACCAACCACGTTGTCCGGCTGATCATAGATGTCCTCCACGTCGATGTGGTTCACCGAGCACGAGGGAACGGATTGGGCTTCTTTGCGAGCCTCCATTGCCATTTCCATTCCTCCGCTTGGCCTCCGGCAGTCGGTGGCATAGTGCCCTGTCTTCGGCACTTGAAGCGGTGATGTGGCTCAGATCCTTCTGAGCCGGGGCAGAACGGTGCTGATTGCCATTACCATTTCCATTGCCATTGCCATGGCCTGACTTGTTGTCCTGGCTGCGGTTGTTCCCATTTCCTCCATGGTTATGACCTCCATGGTTATGATGGGTGTGCCCTCCCGAGTACGGTGCATAGCGGGCTTCGCTGAGTTCCCGAGTTGTGCTTCCCTGGCTGTACTTCCGCTTGCGGCTTTCTATCTGCTGCTGCTTGCCTTCAAGAATGGTGGCCTTGTCTACCAGCTCTGGTAGTTGTTGAAAGTAGCCACAATAAGCTGCATGCTCAGTTCATCATTGAGTCCTCAAGGAACTTCTCTGCCTTGGCGGCATCTGTGGCCACATCATCGGGGCATAGCGAGCTTGCTGAATTCATCCACGCATCTTGTGCCACAAGACGGTTCCCTGGCGTAAGTTGCGGAACTCACGCTTCTTCAGACTCATGGCTCCAGCTGAGACATGAGCGGTGCGGAAGGCCTGCTGGAATTGATCCCATGTGATGGCACCAATGGGAAAAGTGGCGGTGTAATTCTCCCACCAAGAAGCTGCACGTCCATCCAGTTGATGCGCGGCAAAGCGCACCTTCTCAGCATCCATGCATCCAACGGTGACTAGCTCTCTTCCGACTTTGCGGAGCCAATCATCAGCCACAATCGGCTCAGTGCTACTAGAGAACACTGGCGGATTCAACCTCAGAAATCGAGTCAAGTTGTCCACAATGGGGGGTGGCGGTGGCGGTGGATTGTTGGCGTTGTTGTTACGATTCGAATAAGGAGCTGCATCGGTGCATTCTCTGCTTTGGGGCAGCTGGGTGAGCTCGGCGGAAACCAAAGGTCACGCCTCGGAGGCATCTGGTGTTTTGGAGGGGATGAGAAAATTAGAATAGAACAATGGTCTATGAGGAATAACACTACCCATATGAATGCACAAACATAAACACACCAATCATTTATTCATTCCACTTAAACATGGTTCAAACTCGATTACAAAAGCTCATGACTAAACGAAGGAAAAACATCGGCCTAACTGATCAACGAAAAAGTAAAAGATAACATGGTGGTCGACTAGAAGTCTTCATCAGTGGCGCCTCCTCTTGGGGTTTCCTTGGTGGTACTCCTTCAAAATCCTGATCATTGCTCACGAGGGTGCTTCATCTCCACTCGGGTAAAGGTCCTCTCCCAAGTCCATCTTTTCCTCTATCGCGCAAGCTTCATCTTGGTCGTCGACTATCTCCATGAAGTCCGTGATTTCTTCCTCATGGCCAAGGAAGTCTGCGCGTGCCTTCTCCTCCAGTTCGATTCGCGGAACAAAGCTTCAGTGTGTCTTGAGTTACGGCGAGTCCGAATCTCCCGCTTCTCGAGAAGACACTCCAAGTCCTGGATGTATGAGAGAGTGGAATCGTCCTCAATGGTACGGATGATATCTCCATTCCTTGCCCTGCGAGAAACCATGGCGAGGTCTCGAGTGATCGAGCTCGGCCTCAGACTCCTCTCGGAGATGTCCAAGTGCTCGATAGATCGCCACGCCCCTTCCGATGATCCAGTTGAACTCGGTGAACTCAAAGTTGATAGGCTCCGTGTGTCCTCCAAAGGTTCTCCCAGGATATGCACCTCAACTCAGAGCGGGTGTCCGTCGGAAGTGCATTAGTTGGCTTCCGGTGATCGAGGGCGAGCAATCTTCAGCTGCTTCACCATCTGGACCAGTTTTCTTCGAAGGGCATCGCCTCATCGGGCTGGTAGAACTCCGGTAGCAAAACTGGGGTGAACTCGGCGGCCATCTAGAATGTTGCAAATGGGAGAAGAGTCAGAATTGAACAGGGGAGAATTATGGAATGAAAAGGATTCAAAGTAAATGGTCTCTTCCTATGGCTTTCCGATCCTAGGGGTTACGATCCTACGGTCAGCGTGTGCTCTGATACCATCTCTGTAGCGACCTGACCCAAAATCGGTCAAATCTACGTATGCATACCATGCCAAGATCATCTTTGGTACTCACAAGACATCGATAAAGTAATCAAAGTTCAATCACACCTGAATATCATTAAACGATTCTCATATAGAGTCTTTATTACAAGGAATAAATTGGCTCAAGGCCAACTCATGAGAAATAAACTAATAACACTGCGGAAGCGTCGAAGATAAGCGAGTCCATCCGACTCAAAGGGCAATCGCTAAGCGCGGAGCGTAGCCTCACCCCGATCGAATATATCTACGCAACATAATACGTTGCAGCCATGTAGGTCAGCTTTTGGAATAAGTGGCAAGTCATGGAGAATAACAATAATAAAGTTACTAACTCTATATGCATTTTGGCTGTGGAGCTCTAAGTTTTATCATTTTGCGAAAAGCAAATTTTATCCTACTACAGTGGACTTGCTTGCAAATTACTACAATTGTTGGTAGTTATTGAGATGGTTCCGCCAACCAATATCTCGTTCCCAATTATTAAGTCATAAAACCCTCAATTAATTCATTAGTTTTAGTGTTGAGATATCCGAATACTTCCAAGTTCCAGAGGCTCAAATGTCCGTGAATCGGGACACGGCTAATCGATTAGATCTTTAACTCTGCAGAGGGTTGCGACTTTCCCGCAAGAATCATTCCCTCCTTTAAAGTCTTCGCACTTCATGGTGTTTGAAGACGGACTAATGAAACAGGTCTTCCAAAGAGTTCTTCGCTCTGCGGTACCCATCCAATCCTACCGTTCGTCTACTTCTCGTAGTACCGCCCAGCCAGCGTCACTACTAGGGTCAACCCAGCCAGAGCCCATAATGGCTTGCGGCTGCAGTAAGCTTCGGTCATGGGGCATCCATCCTTCTCTTCGTGGCTGGGTGAAGCTTTCGCAAGATGTCATGGCACTTCTCCATGCATCCCGCCACCACTGGGTGCTCCAGGTGCCCGTCAACAAATCCTCCACCCAAGTAGTGATTTTCCAAGTCCATCTTGATCATTGTAGTTCATGGGGTTGTCATCATCATTGACTCTCACATCTTGCTTATGTATTTCACTCAACCCAAAACCCGTCTCACTGAGCATAGCAAAGTAACTACTACGTCCGGGGTCATGGTAACAAGGGATTGGTTCATCCTACCACATGATACTACTCAAGTTTAATGACTTCAAGATTTCACTACTGCATGCATGGTGGGGTGGTGACAACTACTAATGCACAAAAACATAGGTATAGAAATAACATGATCAAAACTTGCCTTGCCGATGATCCTCGTAAGCTAAAGAGTCAGTAGTAGCAAGCTTCAGACTCGGAAACTCTACCAAGACAAACAATAACACAATAAGCACAAAGCAATAGGATCACACAACATAACAAAAGTAACATAAAAACAACAAAACAACCAAAACCAAATCCAAAAGGAAAAACTCAAAGAAACCAATTCAAAGTTTTTTCCCTACTCCAAACAATAACTAAAATAGTTTTTATATAACAAAAATTCCTTAATATAACCTAATCATGGTTTTAAGTTAGCTTAACAGAAAAGGTTTCACTAAGCAACTAGGAGCAAAAGGAATTAATTAAAAAGCTATTGTAAAACTCATTTTAGGCCTAATCCAATTTCTATTAAGAAAATAAATTAAAACTTTTATTAATTATAAATAAAAGTTCATCTACTAGAGTGACAGAAACTAACCTAGAATAACTAATCACAAGTTAAAAATAAATTCATTTACTAATTAAAATATTAGGAAAACAGGAGCTAGTTAATTAATTAGGATTAATAGGATTCTGCTTAAAACTAATTATTTATTAGTCCTAAAATACCCAAGTTAATTTCTATGGTTTTGCAATGTCAAAATAAAGTTGGGACAAAAGAATCATCCAAAATAATTTTTCTAACTCAAGTTATAGCAGATTTACTATTCTGACTAAAACTAAAATAAAGCAATTTTAATTATTTTAACATAGCTAAATATATATTCTACAGAAACTACATAAAATTTGCAATCCAACAAAAAAAGAATCATCTAAAAATAATAAACAGAATAAACGATATCAATTTTTCAAAACAGAAACTATTCTGCTAAAACAGAAAATCAAAATAAAAGAAAAAGGCCTAATGGGCCTATACTGTGCCCTGTGCGTTAAATAGCCTAACGGGCCTATTGGTTTAAACTAAAAACGGGCCGGCTAATTTAAATAAACCTAACCTAATAAACCGAATGAACCGGCCGGTTTTCTAATAAAAACTTACCCCTTCGGGGGTTCTAATCCTAGCCGCTCATTTAGGATCGGACGGGGGAGGGTGTTTTCCGACGACGTACCGGAGTCCGGCGACGGCGGCGGCGGCGGCGAGAGTGCGTCGGGGGCTTCGAGCGTCGGGGAGGTCCGGGGAGTCGCCGTGCGGGTGCGGACGAGGTCGGGGAGTGGTTCGGTGGGGTCGGGCTGGTCGGGAGGGTAGGGCGTCGACAATGGCGACTTTGGCGGCGGTGCGAGCTTCGGGCTCCGGCGAGCTCGGAGAGAGAGGGAGAGGGGTCCGCGAGGCTAGGGGAATGGGGTGCGGAGGGTCGGCTTTATAGCCAGGGCCTCGGGCGGCTTTGGGGTCGATCAGGCGGATCGAATCCGGATCCTTCGGGATCCGCGATCTCAGCGTCTGGCGTCGTGGGCGAGGGGAAGAAGATGGGCGGGGCCCACGGGTCGAGAGAGAGAGGGAGAGGCGAGGCGGCGGGTGGCCGAGGCTGTTGCTGGGCGCAGGGCGAGCTGGGCTGGCTCGGTGGGCTGGCTGGATGGGCAGTGGGCAGGCATTGGGGCTGGGCCAAAGCAGGTCTCATGGGCTGGCTGGGCCTGGGGTGGCCTAGCTGGCGCCCGAGGGGGTTTTTCTTTTTAGAATTTTTTTTTAAATAAAACAAAAACTGAAATAAAACAATAACTAGAAATATTTTATATAGGGTATATATATACCAAAATGATCAGGGGAATATTCCCTTTCATTTGAACATTTTTCCAAAGGCAAAATCCAAACTTTATAAAAATCCATTTTTTTTTTCAATTCCAAATAAAATTCAGATTCGAATCCAAATCTTTTGGCAATGTTTCCTCTGATATTTTTGGGGTGTCATGTTTGCTCCTCTCATACTTTTGATCAAGTATTTATCAGGCATAGTTTTTGTAATGTTTCCCACTTGCCAAAGTTTGAAATTCAAATTCAAAACACAAAATTCTTTGAAACTTCAAATGACATTCAAATTCAAACAGGATGCATAGGATGCTTAGCTATAATTGTAAAACATTCCAAATAGGAAATTTGGGATGTTACAGACACCGTTCAGGACTATGGTAGGCCGGTCTGTAACCCTTAAGGTAGGATAGGTCGTGTACCCCTTATGCGAAGTTGAGTCCATGTAATGGTTCAAATGAAACCATGACGTGTTGTGCTTGCTTTCAACTTGCTTTGATGAAGTCGTACTTTCCCTTCGGGAACTTGTAAACAACTACATCCCCCCATTTGGTTTTAATGCATGAGTTTGGCCCTTCTGGCCCTTGTTTAACTTAAAATTGTGTCACACCCACCCCCTTACTAGGCACCCCATCTATATTGCTTTCCCTCATGAGCCCTTGACCGCTCCAACAGGATGCCTATTGTAACACGTACTGGTACCTCTACCCAGCAGCAAGAGGCCGGAGGTTCTGCTGAAGCAGGAGCCAACCAGGACCAAGCCCGAGGACAAGCTCCACCACCGCCACCGCCTCCGAACATGGACATGGCTCAGCTCCTCCAAGCCTTCCGAGAGGAACGCCAAGCCAACACAGCAGCCCTCCAGATGATTGCTCAGGCTGTCAACCGCCAGCCGGCGGGGAACGAAAATGGACGTTCCACGTTGGCAGAGTTCAAGCAGCATGCACCACCCACCTTCATCGAGACTGCTGAACCCCTGGATGCAGACGACTGGGTCTGCACTATTGAGGACCTGTTGGAACTAGTCGGCTGCACTGAAGACCGTGAGAGGGTAGCATATGCTGCCCACTGCCTCGGGGGTACTGCCAGAGCTTGGTGGGACAGATTCAAGGTCATGCACGCTGGGCAAGACATCACTTGGAATGACTTCAAGGCAGAATTCCGCAAGGCCCACATTCCTTCTGGAATCATGGCCATCAAGAAGCTTGAGTTCCGAGCCCTGAAGCAGGGAGGCAGCACTGTCAAGGAGTACATGCAGAAGTTCAGTGTTCTCTCAAGGTATGCCCCTGAGGATGTCAGCACTGATGCTGCCAAAAGAGAGCGCTTCATGGAAGGCCTTAACCAGACTCTACAGTACTCGCTTGTTGTGTGTGACTGCCCAACCTTTCCTGATCTGGTAAACAAGGCGCTCATGCTTGAAGACAAGCGACGTTCCTTGGATGATACCCGTAAGCGCAAGATGATCAGCAAGGGTAACTCCAGCAACCAGAAGCCTCGCCAGTGGCAGCCAGCCCCAGTCAGGCCAACCTATCAGCAGCCAAGAGTTCCTGCACCACGCACCAACTATCAGCCTCATCAGTATGCCAACCCCAGGCCAGCTTACAACAACCCCAATAACAGTGCCGACAAGAGCAGCAACCCCAATCAAGTCACTTGCTTTGGATGTGGTCAGTCAGGACACATCTCAAGGGTGTGCCCCAACAAGAAGCCCGATGTTCCGCGCCCCAATGCGCAGAACCCAGCTCAAGGTCGTGGAATGCCCCCAAGGAACCAGGCTCCCCGCAACCCGCCTAACAATGGCAAAGGGCGTGTGAACCACGTCACTGCAGAAGAAGCTCAGAAAGACCCGGACGTCGTGTTGGGTACGTTCCTTGTCAATTCAGCACCTGCAACTGTCTTGTTTGATTCTGGAGCCACGCATTCATTTGTCACCCAAAGGTTTGCATTAAAAAGTGGCATGACCCCTACACCCCTGAATAACCCTATGGTGGTACAAACCCCCGGAGCTGAGATGAGAGCCAAGATAGGATGTAAAGGAGTCGGGATTGTCATTAATGGGGTAGACTTCGTAGCAGACCTTATCGTCCTAAGATCACAAGGCTTGGACGTGATCTTGGGAATGGATTGGCTCAGCAAGCACCAAGGCTTGTTAGATTGTGCCAACCGATCTGTCACTGTGACAAATGACCAAGGAGTCGAAGTCAAAGTTGCCTCCAACCCCTCCCCCGCTCAAACCAACCAAGTCAACTGTCTGACCGAAGTTGGATTGGAGCAAGTGCCGGTAGTCTGCGAATACCCCGATGTCTTTCCTGATGAATTACCGGGAATGCCTCCTGACCGAGACATTGAGTTCATCATCGAGCTCATGCCCGGAGCAGGACCCATCTATAAGAAGCTGTATAGAATGGGATCGGAAGAGTTAGCAGAATTGAAGAAGCAACTGGAAGAGCAGTTGAGGAAGGGATTTATCCGCCCTAGTGCCTCCCCTTGGGGATCACCTGTTCTGTTTGTGGCAAAGAAGGACGGTACCATCCGCCTGTGCATTGACTATCGCTCCCTCAATGAAGTTACAATCAAGAACAAGTACCCACTTCCCAAGATTGAAGATCTGTTTGATCAACTCAATGGGGCCAAGGTATTCTCCAAGATTGACCTCAGATCTGGGTACTACCAGCTAAAAATTAGACCCCAAGATATTCCGAAGACGACATTTGTAACCAGATATGGCCTATATGAGTGCACGGTCATGTCCTTTGGGTTGACCAATGCCCCAGCTTACTTCATGTATCTCATGAATAAGGTCTTCATGGAATATTTGGACAAGTTTGTCGTTATCTTCATTGATGACATTCTTGTCTTCTCAAAGACGGAAGAAGAGCATGAACAACATTTGAGGATGGTCCTAGACAAGCTTCGAAAGCACCAACTGTACGCCAAGTTCAGCAAGTGCGAATTTTGGCTGCACGAGGTTGGATTCTTGGGTCATGTATTGAATGCCGAAGGGTTGTCAGTGGACCCCACCAAGATACAAGCCGTGACTGAATGGCAAACTCCGAGCAATGTGAAGGAGGTCAGAAGCTTCCTCGGACTCGCGGGGTATTACCGCAAGTTCGTTGAAGGATTCTCAAGCATTGCCCGTCCTATGACCTAGCTCTTGAAGAAGGACAAGAAGTTTGAGTGGACACCAAAGTGTGAAGAAAGCTTCCAAGAGCTGAAGAAGAGATTAACCACCGCCCCAGTTCTGGCCACGCCTGATATTCACAAGGAATTTTTGATATATTGTGATGCATCGAGAACCGGGCTCGATGGTGTCCTGATGCAAGAAGGCAGAGTCGTAGCATATCTATCCAGACAGCTACTTCCTCATGAAGAGAACTATGCTACTCATGATCTTGAGTTGGCAACTGTAGTTCACGCCTTGAAGACCTGGCGACATTACCTTCTAGGGAAGCGGTGTGAGATATACACCGACCACAAGAGTCTAAAGTATATCTTCACTCAAAAAGAATTAAACATGAGGCAAAGAAGGTGTCTAGAGTTAATCAAGGACTATGATCTCGATGTCCAATACCACCCTGGAAAGGCTAATGTGGTAGCAGATGCCTTAAGCAGAAAGGCTTGTTCCTTGAATGCTGTGCTTAAGGGAAGGCTACCCGCCTTGTATGCAGAACTTGAAAGCTTCGAGTTGGAACTGGTTGCACCAGGATTCTTAGCCAACCTTGAAGTCAAGCCTCCCCTGATGGATGATGTTAAGGAAGCTTAGAAGGGACACGAGAGTATTGAAGGCATCAAGAGGAAGATCAAGGCGGGCAAAGCCCCAAGTTTCTCAGAAGATGAGCAAGGAGTTGTGTGGTTTGGGAATCACATTTGCGTACCCAACAAGATTGAGCTCAAGAATCTGATCTTGCAAGAAGCTCATGACACCCCGTATTCCATCCATCCCGGAGGAACCAAGATGTATCAAGACCTGAAGGAAAGATTTTGGTGGCACGGGATGAAAAGGGAGATTACCACCTATGTTGCAAAGTGTGATGTATGCCAAAGGGTGAAGGCTGAACATCAGCGGCCTGCTGGATTGCTCCAACCACTCAAGGTTCCCGAGTGGAAATGGGATAAAGTCGGAATGGATTTCATCACTGGACTACCTAGGTCAAACAAGTGACATGACTCCATCTGGGTCATAGTCGATCATTTGACAAAAGTAGCCCATTTCGTTCTTGTTAAGACTACCTACGATGGCAACCAGCTAGCAACTCTATACATCAACAGAGTCGTAAGCCTTCATGGTGTTCCTAAGGAGATTGTGTCGGATCGAGGAACCCAGTTTACCTCGAGGTTCTGGAAGAAGTTCCAAGAGGCCATGGGAACCAAGTTGTCTTTCAGCACTGCTTTCCACCCACGCATCGGAGGTCGATGTAACAGTGAATCAGATACTCAAGACATGCTCCGAGCCCGTGTCCCGCATATGGGGCTAAGTGGGAAGATTGCCTCCCTTTGCCGAGTTCTCCTACAACAACAGTTATCAGTCAAGCCTTCAGATGGCACCATTTGAGGTGTTATACGGACGGAAGTGCCGCACACCCCTCAATTGGTCAGAAACAGGAGAAGGACTAGTATTTGGGCCCGATATCCTCCGTGAAGCAGAAGAGCAAGTTCAGCTAGTCAGAGAGCGACTGAAGACCGCTAAGACAAGACAAAAGAGCTATGTTGACACTCGTCGCCGACAGGTGAACTTCCTAGTCGGAGACCATGTGTACCTGCGGGTAACCCCCCTTAAGGGAACCAAGCGTTTCCACGTGAAAGGGAAGCTCGCACCGAGATTTATTGGCCCCTTCAAGATCACCGCACGACGAGGAGAAGTGGCTTATCAGCTAGAACTACCACCTGAACTATCCGATGTGCACAACGTATTCCACGTGTCACAACTCCGGAAGTGTCTCCAAGTTCCAAACAAGCCTGATCTCTACAAAGATGTCGATCACCAAGCCATTGACCTCCAGCCTGATTTGACCTACCGTGAGAGGCCCATCCTAATTTTGGATGAAGCGAACAGCGACTGTGTGTCCGCACCATCAAGTACTTCAAGGTCCAGTGGAGCAACCACACTGAAGCAGAAGCCACCTGGGAACGTGAAGATTACCTTAGATCCGAGTTTCCGTATCTCTTTAAAACCTAGTTTAGGAATCTCGGGGACGAGATACTTGTAAGGGGGGTAGGTCTGTCACACCCTGCATTTTGTAACATTTCATTTGCATCAATAAAGCATGAAAATTTGGACCAACAAAAACTTTTGCATTATTTGGGTTTTATTTGGGGGTTGGTTTTCTCTCTGTGATTTTTAAGTGCTCCTCCAAGTCAACTACTCCACCTTCTGTACTTCATCTCCTTGCCCCCAACTTCTGCCCAATGATCATGCCATCTGTATAGTGCAATATAGTATTTTCTTACAAATAATTTGGCCAAATAGTATTTTCAAAATTAGTTTTCCAAAAACCCTGAATTGAGGTTTGCACTACAAGTACTTGATTTGGGGTATGAAAAATATTTCAAAGAGTATATTTGAAACCTATTAGATATAGGACTTCCATAAACCACAAAAATATAATTTTAAAAGTTATTTTCATATTTTATTTAAAAGCCTTTTCTTAAGGCCAGAAATGACCTTTAATAGGGAAAACATTATTTTATTGTTTTAAAAATATTTGACAAAAATCAGGGAAAATCAGTGGGCATATATTTCCCATATATAAGAGTTTCAACACATGGTCATGTTCAAAATATTGGTCAAATCCCTCAAAAACCCTTTCTGGATATTTCAAGCTTTTGAAATATTTACAAAGGAAATATTCTCCAAAAATTCCAAGAAAATTCTAGCATGTCACATATGACATGTTTGATGATCTTGACAAGTGTCATGTCATGGAGAATAGTATAACCCCATGAAATCCCCTCAAAACCATTTCTGTCCATTTTGAAGTTTGAGCAACTTTACATTGCCAAACATGTCCAAATGTTCTCAAACCTTGTGAACTTGCTCAAATGGTCTAATAATTCATCTAGACCAAATGGCACAAGTTGGAGAAAATATTATCTTGATCAAAGTGCCCCAAAACCCTTCCTGTCCAGAACCAGATTTGAACTACTTTGTACTACCAACTTCCTCTCCTTGACCCCAACTTTTGTGAGCATGATAAAATACCCAAATGAGGCCACCACACCAAGTGGTGCATCAAGAAGAAGTGAATTACTCAACTAGATCTGCACAAGTTCATTTCTGCTAATTTCTAGGGTTTACAAAAGTTGCATTGGCAACTTTGCCCAAATAAGCTCCAAATTGGTGGGAGGACCTAATTATATGTGCAAATCCACCCTGTCGAGTCTCATGACAAGTGGAAGTCATTAACTTGCCCAAACCATCATCAAACACCTTCTGGCAGAATTTTGAAATGCAAATTCCAGCCTCTTCCACTAATCTCCTTGAGCCCTGCTTTTTACCACGACCCCTCCAAGTTCCCCTCTATCACCTAGATGCTTTTCTGCCCAAGGAGGCAATGATAAAGGGAGGGGGAACCCCATTTTTCTTCTCTAGACAACAGCTTTTCCCCTCTCTCTCAGCCTCCTTCTCTCGCCTAAGCTCTCCAGAGCATCCAAGGCCCGCTCTAGCTTTTGCCCATGCCCCCTGCAGCCTCCAGACACAAGTGGACGCGCGCGGACGCGGGAAAGCCGCGGATGCCGGCCGAAGTCGCGCTCTCGAGCGCCTGGCAGGGCACCCGACCGTTGACGCCGCGTCTCCCGGCCACCTCGAGCCTCCCCCGCGCGCCAGTCGATGCCCCTCGACGTCCGCTCCACGCCAGCAGGCGACCCACTTGCTCCCGTGCCCTCCTCTCTCTCCTGCGGCTCGCGCCAGAGCGCCGCCCCGCTCGGCCAATGCTCGCGCCACTCCTGTGGCCCGCGTGCAGCTCGTCCCGCTCCTCCTCTCTCTCCCTGGCACCCTACACCACTCCCACGAACACCCTCGAGCCCCCCATTCCCTCTCTAACGGCCACCCGAGCCGATCCTGCGGGAACCTGTAGGCCACGCCCACGGTGAACCTCGGCTAGCCTATAAAAGGCGACCCCGAGCCTCTCTCTCACTCCCTGTCGCTCCCCCACGCTCCTAATCCACATCCCACACCACCCATTGGACTCCAGAGCCGCTCGAGCTCGAGATCAAGCTTGGGCCCCGCCGCCTCGGCTCGTCGGCGTTCGCGCGGTATAGGCCTCCTCCGCTCCCGTTTTCTCTCGATCTGGAACCGCGCGGCCACGCTGACCCTTTCCCCTCTCTTCCCCACTCGTTTTGCAGCCGGGAACGGCCGGAACCATCGACGCCCGAAGCACCTCCGCCGTGTGACCTCGTCGCCGGCGAACCAGGCTGCTCCGGCGACCGTCTCCACCACCACCCGAACGGCGACGTCCCCCCGAGTCCAAAGGTACCAACCATGCATCCCCCCGTGCCCTATATCGCCACCGGCAAGCTCGCCGTCGCCTCTGGACGGAGGTAGACGACGACGGCCGTGGGCCCTACCGTCGACCTCACATACGGCGGGTGGGATCCACCGTCGAGTTTAAACGCACGCTGCGCTTCGCAGGTTCGCCGTCGGCTGAAGGCGTACTTCGCCTTTACGCCTTCGACGTGGCGGCCTCGCGCGGGCTGATTTCCCTATGGGCCTGCTGCCCCGTGGCCTCTCTGGCCCAGTGGCACAGTGCCGCTTTTCTTTTTCTTTTTCTACCTGCTTTACAAAAATTCCACAGGACGAAATACTTATCCAAATGAAATAATTCCAACTCCTAAAATCTCATAATAATCCCACCTATTTATTGATGTAACTTTCATGCACCTCCATTACACTTTTCTGCTCTGTTCAAATTTAAATTCAAATTTGAACAATAGAACCTCTGTTTGAAAATCCACAACTCTGTTTCCCTAGCTCCAAATCCAAAACCAAGAATTTCCCCTTCCTAGTTTTCCTCCTAGTATTTTACAAAAATAAGTTGACATTTTTCTGAGTACTTTGACTTTTCTGTTTTTATTATTGTCTTATTTTTCCGTTATTTTCTTGCGACGATCCCGTATTTGACGAGGTAGCTGAAGAAGAAGGAGGAGAAGGATTTGAAGACCCCGAAGAACAAGCCAATCAAGGCAAGCAGCCCTTTGACCATGATACCCCTTTTTGTTCATCGGTACCCTTTTTCCAATTGCATGATGATGAAATATGACGGTGGTAAACTTGTGGTGAACCACCGATGCTGCATACCCTACTTATGACCTTACCTTGTTCATGATTGCATTGTCAAGAAACTAGTTGATGCACAATGATGCATATGTGCCATGAACTCTTCATGGTTACAATCTTTCGAAAACCCCATCGGGTGCCCCTAATGCCCTTGGGAGATGTTGAACTAGGGTCACCACTTGAGGAAGAAGTGGTGTACCGAAGTGAGATTTTGGAGTGTGTGTGTAAAATGATGGATTAGATTTATGTGTGATTACCGTCCCAACCAAACATGTGCAACCACTCTACCCCTTTATGGGACGGGGCATTACTGATTACTTAGGCTGATACTAGCATGGTGCCCACATTACTAGTGACGGGGGTGACTTGAGGTCACTCTCGGGACGGGGTCGTGCTTGGATAGGCGGCCATGACTGTTTTCACAGGGAACCGGACACACCGTTGGTCCCTTCGTGTATGCGTAATAATGTGAAAAGGGCAGAGTCCCACGATCTTTTTCTTATACATGAGGGCGGTGTATCAACGAGTGGACCCTATGTTAGTGTCGTCTTGGGAAAGGTAATGATCGGGTGCTTCCCCCGAGTACTTGAGGTGCTGCGGGATCGTGGGTGACACGAAAGCTTCCCGGATCTTGTGGGTAAAGTGCACAACCTCTGCAAAGTGTCAAACTATCGAATAGCCGTGTCCACGGTCATGGACAGTTGGGAGGTGCTACTTAAACTATGTCCAGAAAATTTACAACCCCGGTGCACGTGTGTGTGAGTGGAATAGAACTGTTTGTGTCAAGGTGGTGACTTGACATGTTGAAGGACATTGCATTGATTCAAATTCTGTTTAAGTTGATATCTGTAACCTGTTCTCAAGGTTACTCTTGTTCATTGATGCATATCTCACAAGTTGAAGGGACATCTCAACCAGCTTGAAGCTAGGTTGCTTACTTGTTATACAGTTGCATTGTTTCTTGAATCAAAACATGGGTTGCTTGCGAGTACATTCAAAGTACTCATTGGCTTGCCACTGGTTATTTAATTGGCCAGGCATGGAAGAACAGGAGTTCGAGGAAGAGTTCTTTGGAGATGAACACGTGAACTAGGACGCTTCCCAGTCAGAATGCATGTAGGGTTAAGGCAGATGGCATGGTTCTGTTTATCGACGAAGATTTCCGCTGCTTGTGTTTCATTTGATATTCAGCCCTTAAGGCTTTATCTATGTAAGACTTGACCATAAAGGTCAAAATTTGTGTAAGACGGTATGTATGGATGTAAGACTCTTGTTATTTAGCTTCTGTGTGTTCAGTGAGCATTGATCTCTGGGATCACTGTACACGTGCATTCGGTGATCTCGACTTATGATTCGGGGTCCCCACACGAGTGCAAATAGTTGTTTTTTTGCCTATTTCAGTGTTTCGCAGAAAAGGAATATCAAATGGAACGAAACCTTCGCGAGGATCTTTCTTGGAACAAACGCAATCCAAGAGACTTGGAGTGGAAGTCAGAGACGCAACAAGGCGGCCACGAGGCAGGAGGGCGCGCCCAGGGGGTAGGCGCGCCCCCACCCTTGTGGGCCCCTTGTAGCTCCACCGACCTACTTCTTTCACCTATATATATACTCTTATACTCTAAAAACATCCAGGGGAGCCACGAAACCACTTTTCCACCTCCGCAACCTTCTGTACCCGTGGGATCCCATCTTGGGGCCTTTTCCGGCGATCTGCCGGAGGGGGATTCGATCATGGAGGGCTTCTACATCAACACCATAGCCTCTCCGATGAGGTGTGAGTAGTTTACCACAGACCTTCGGGTCCATAGTTATTAGCTAGATGGCTTCTTCTCTCTTTGGTTCTCAATACAAAGTTCTCCTCGATGTTCTTGGAGATCTATCTGATGTAATACTCTTTTGCGGTGTGTTTGCCGAGATCCGATGAATTGTGGGTTTACGAACTTGATTATTTATGAATATTATTTGGTTTTTCTCTGAATTCTTATATGCATGATTTGATATCTTTGCAAGTCTCTTCGAATTATCGGTTTAGTTTGGCCAACTAGATTGATCTTTCTTGCAATGGGAGAAGTACTTAGCTCTGGGTTCAATCTTGCGATGCTCGATCCCAGTGACAGAAAGGGAACCGGCATGTATAGTATTGTTGCCATCGAGGATAAAAAGATGGGGTTTTGTATCATATTGCTTGAGTTTATCCCTCTATATCATGTCATCTTGCCTAATGCGTTACTCTGTTCTTATGAACTTAATACTCTAGATGCATGCTGGATAGCGGTCGATGTGTGGAGTAATAGTAGTAGATGCAGAATCGTTTCGGTCTACTTGACACGGACGTGATGCCTATATTCATGATCATTGCCTTAGATATCATCATAACTATGCTCTTTTCTATCAATTGCTCGGCAGTAATTTGTTCACCCACCGTAATACATGCTATGATGAGAGAAGCCACTAGTGAAACCTATGGCCCCCGGGTCTACTTTACATCATATAAGTTTCCGACCTACAATTCTAGTTTACTATTTACTTTGCAATCTTTATTTTCCAATATATACAACAAACTACCAAAAATATTTATCTTATTATGTTTATCAGATCTCACTTTTGCAAGTGGCCGTGAAGGGATTGACAACCCCTTTATCGCGTTGGTTGCAAGGTTCTTGATTGTTTGTGCAGGTACTAGGCGACTTGCGTGTAGTCTCCTACTGGATTGATACCTTGGTTCTCAAAAACTGAGGTAAATACTTACGCTACTTTGCTGCATCACCCTTTCCTCTTCAAGGGAAAATCAACGCATGCTCAAGAGGTAGCAAGAGGTTAGGGTAAGCATATGAATAAGCAGAGAAATTCTTCAAGGACTTATGAACATAATGGTTTGAAGAATAATGCACATATTCATAGCCCTTGGATCTTCCCTGCGTAACAGAAGTGTTAGCACGATGATGTTCATATGAGGACTTTGATCCTTTTGAGGAATTTGATCCACGTGAGGAATTTGGTCCATATGAGGACTTGGATCCATATGAAGAATTTGGTCCATATGAAGAATTGGGTCTGGGGTTCCTGTTCTACACAGGTGGTGTCATGATGACATTCACCTGAAGAATTTCAAGGCACCTTTTGGGAACCCATATTTTCTTCATAGGGGAACCGGTCCTGCAGTTAGTGCCAACATATCTAGCAAATATTTCACCATTCTGATTTTTGACCAGCTTATAGTTGCAGTCAAATGACTCATCAGAAGAATGAGGAGATTCACATGTAAAGCCAGATAGAGTAGATGGATCTACTGGAGGTCCCTTTGCAGCAACCCATGAGGTTTTGGGATATTGCTCAAGCTTCCAGTATGTTCCATCAACATTGAGTTTCCTCTCAAAGGAAATACCCTCTTTCCTAGGGTTCTTGTCGAGGATCTGCTTTTTAAGCACATCACAAAGAGCCTGATGCCCTTTGAGGCTTTTGTACATGCCTGTCATATACAATTCCTTTAGCCCTGCATTGTCAGTGATACTAGCAATATCCTCAGATGAGGAATTAGTGATAGCAGAGACAGGTGAAGAATTTTCAGCAATAGAAGCATTTGAACTTTCAGGTGAAGAATTAGCAGATTCACGTTCAATGCACTTCAAACAAGGAGGAATGAATTCTTCCTGAGCAGCGCTGATTTGTTGAGCAATTAATGAATCATGCTCCTTCAGAAGATCTTCATAACTCACCCTTAGCTTCTCAAGATCTTGTTTTCTTTGAAGAAATTCAGAAGAAAGATTCTCATGATCAGATAAGAGAGTTTTATGATGACTGTGAAGATTGTCAAACTTGGACTGAAGTCTCTGAAGATTTTTAGTCAAAGTTTTGGTGCGATCCATTTCTTCACCCAACATATCATCGCTCTTATCTAGCATGTTTTGAACCTTTTCAAAAGCCTTTTGTTGTCTTACAGCAATCTTAGCAAGTTTAGAGTAGCTAGGCTTGATGTTTTCATCAGATTCATCCTCACTTGATTCAGAGGAGGGATATTTGATTACCTTTGCACCCTTTGCCATGAAGCAATAGGTGGGAGCGTAGTCATCATCATCGTCATCAGCCTTGTTGTGGAAACCATTTTCCTCAGAGTTGAAGATGGACTTGCTGAAGAACGCAGTAGCAAGGGCTAGGCTCGCCACGCCAGATTCTGACTACTCAGATGCCTCCTCTTCCTCAGTTTCCTCAGATTCAGCCTCAGAGTCCATTTCCTTTCCAATGAATGCTCGAGCCTTCTTGGAGCTACTCTTCTTGTGAGATGAAGACTTTGAGGATTTTGATGATGAGGACTTTGAAGATTTCTTCTTCTTCTTTGAGTCATCGGAACTGTAATCCTTGTATTTCTTCTTCTTTGATTCCTTTTCCCAATGAGGACAATCTTGAATGTAGTGACCAGGTTTCTTGCATTTGTGTCATAGTCTGTTCTTGTAGTCACGGAATGAGGAATCATCACTTCTTGAGGATTTTCCAAAGCTACCACGTCTTGAGAACTTCTGGAATTTCTTCACGAGCATTGCTAGCTCCTGGCTCAGTTCTTCAGGATCACCAAGGCTGCTACCAGAATCTTCACCTTCAGATTCAGACACTGCCTCGGCCTTCAGAGCACGTGATCTGCCATAGCTCGGTCCATAGAGATCTCTCTTCTCAGCAAGCTGGAACTCATGAGTGTTTAGCCTCTCGAGGATATCAGCGGGATCAAGTGACTTATAGTCTCCACGTTCTTGTATCATCAATGCCAGAGTATCAAATGAGGAATCAAGCGATCTCAGCAATTTCTTCACCACCTCATGGTCGGTGATGTCAGTGCCACCAAGTGCCTGAAGCTCATTTGAGATGTCAGTGAGGCGATCGAAGGTTTGCTTAACATTTTCATTGTCGAGTCTTTTGAAGCGGTTGAAGAGATTGCGAAGAACGTCAACTTGAGAGTCACGCTGTGTTGAGACTCCTTCATTGACCTTGGACAGCCTATTCCAGATAAGCTTTGATGTCTCCAAAGCACTCACTCTGCCATACTGCCCTTTTCTTAGATGGCCACATATGATGTTCTTCGCTTGAGAGTCGAGTTGCTTGAATCTCTTCACGTCAGCAGCGTTGATGGTAGGAGTGACAGAGGGGACACTGCTACCTCTTGAGCATGCCTTGGTTTTTCCCTTGAAGATGAAAGGGTGATGCAACAAAGTAGCGTAAGTATTTCCCTCAGTTTTTGAGAACCAAGGTATCAATCCAGTAGGAGACTACACACAAGTCGCCTCGTACCTACGCAAATAAATAAGAACCTTGCAACCAAAGCGATAAAGGGGTTGTCAATCCCTTCATGGCCACTTGCAAAAGTGAGATCTGATAGAGATAATAAGATAAATATTTTTGGTATTTTTATGATATAAACTGAAAGTAAAGAATGCAAAGTAAAAATAGATTGGAAACATATATGATGGAAAATAGACCCGGGGGCCATATGTTTCACTAGTGGCTTCTCTCAAGATAGCATAAGTATTACGGTGGGTGAACAAATTACTGTCGAGCAATTGATAGAAAAGTGCATAATTATGAGAATATCTAGGCATGATCATGTATATAGGCATCACGTCCGCGACAAGTAGACCAAAACGATTCTGCATCTACTACTATTACTCCACACATCGACCGCTATCCAGCATGCATCTAGAGTATTAAGTTCATAAGAACAGAGTAACGCATTAGGCAAGATGACATGATGTAGAGGGATAAAATCAAGCAATATGATATAAACCCCATCTTTTTATCCTTGATGGCAACAATACAATCGTGCCTTGTTGCCCTAACATCCTTTGGGAAAGGACAACGCAAGATTGAACCCAAAGCTAAGCACTTCTCACATTGCAAGAAAGATCAATCTAGTAGGCCAAACCAAACTGATAATTCAAAGAGACTTGCAAATATAACCAATCATACATAAAAGAATTCAGAGGAGATTCAAATATTGTTCATAGATAATCTTGATCATAAACCCACAATTCATCGGATCTCGACAAACACACCGCAAAAAGAATTACATCAAATAGATCTCCAAGAAGATCGAGGAGAACTTTGTATTGAGATCCAAAGAGAGAGAAGAAGCCATCTAGCTATTAACTATGGACACGAAGGTCTGTGGTAAACTACTCACACATCATCGGAGAGGCTATGGTGTTGATGTAGAAGCCCTCCGTGATCGATTCCCCCTCCGGCAGAGCGCCGGAAAAGGCCCCAAGATGGGATCTCATGGGTACAGAAGGTTGCGGCGGTGGAAATAGGGTTTCGTGGTGCTCCTGGATGTTTTTGGGGTATATGGGTATATATAGGAGGAAGAAGTAGGTCGGTGGAGCTGCGAGGGGCCCACGAGGGTGGGGGCGCGCCCATGGGGGGCAGGCGCGCCTCCCTGCCTCATGGCCTCCTCGCTTCTTCCTTGACATCCACTCCAAGTCCTCTGGATCACGTTTGTTCCAAAAATAACTCTCCCGATGGTTTCATTCCGTTTGGACTCCGTTAGATATTCCTTTTCTGCGAAACACTGAAATAGGCAAAAAACAGCAATTTGCACTGGGCCTTCGGTTAATAGGTTAGTCCCAAAAATAATATAAAAGTGCTTAGTAAAGCCCGTTAAACATCCAAAATAGATAGTATAATAGCATGGAACAATAGAACATTATAGAAACGTTGGAGACGTATCAAGCATCCCCAAGCTTAATTCCTGCTCGTCCTCGAGTAGGTAAATGATAAAAAAGAATTTTTTATGTGGAATGCTACCTAGCATATTTCTCAATGTAATTTCCTTTATTGTGGCATGAATGTTCAGATCCGAAAGATTCAAGACAAAAGTTTAATATTGACATGAAAATAATAATACTTCAAGCATACTAACAAAGGAATCATGTCTTCTCAAAATAACATGGCCAAAGAAAGTTATCCCTACAAAATCATATAGTATGGCAATGCTCTATCTTCATCACACAAAGTATTTAATCATGCACAACCCCGACAAGCCAAGCAATTGTTTCATACTTATGATGTTCTCAAACCTTTTCAATCTTCACGAATACATGAGCGTGAGCCATGGACATAGCACTATATGTGGAATAGAATGGTGGTTGTGGAGAAGACAAAAAGGAGAAGATAGTCTCACGTCAACTAGGCGTATCAACGGGCTATGGAGATGCCCATCAATAGATATCAATGTGAGTGAGTAGGGATTGCCATGCAACGGATGCACTAGAGCTATATGTGTATGAAAGCTCAACAAAAGAAACTAAGTGGGTGTGCATCCAACTCGCTTGCTCACGAAGACCTACGGCATTTTGTGGAAGCCCATCATTGGAATATACAAGCCAAGTTCTATAACGTAAAATTCCCACTAGTATATGAAAGTG
This sequence comes from Aegilops longissima, assembly GCA_021605205.1. Classification (NCBI taxonomy): domain Eukaryota; kingdom Viridiplantae; phylum Streptophyta; class Magnoliopsida; order Poales; family Poaceae; genus Aegilops; species Aegilops longissima. The sequence goes on along the minus strand of CM038680.1, from coordinate 319,928,734 downwards.
ACAACATAGGAGACTCTCTATCATGAAGATCATGGTGCTACTTTGAAGCACAAGTGTGGAAAAAGGATAGTAACATTGTCCCTTCTCTCTTTTTCTCTCATTTTTTTATTTTTTATTTGGGCCTTTCTCCTTTTTTAGGCCTCTTTTTTATTTCTTTTGTCCTTTTCGTCCGGAGTCTCATCCCGACTTGTGGGGGAATCATAGTCTCCATCATCCTTTCCTCACTTGGGACAATGCTCTAATTATGATGATCATCACACTTTTATTTTCTTACAACTCAAAAATTACAACTCAATACTTGGAACAAAATATGACTCTATGTGAATGCCTCCGGTGATGTACCGGGATATGAAATGAATCAAGAGTGACATGTATAAAAGAATTATGAATGGTGGCTTTGCCACAAATACGATGTCCACTACATGATCATGCAAAGCAATATGACAATGATGAAACATGTCATAACAAACGGAACGGTGGTAAGTTGCATGGCAATATATCTCGGAATGGCTATGGAAGTGCCATAATAGGTAGGTATGGTGGCTGTTTTGAGGAAGGTATATGGTGGGTGTATGATGCTGGTGTCAAAACCGGCAGATCTTGGGTAGGGGGTCCCGAACTGTGCGTCTAAGGTCGATGGTAACAGGAGACAGGGTACACAATGTTTACCCAGGTTCGGGCCCTCTCTATGGAGGTAATACCCTACTTCCTGCTTGATTGATCTTGATGAATATGAGTTTTACAAGAGTTGATCTACCACGAGATCGTAATGGCTAAACCCTAGAAGTCTAGCCTGTATGACAATAATTCTATCTCTTTCCGGACTAAGCCCTCCGGTTTATATAGACACTGGAGGGGACTAGGGTTGTACAAAGTCGGTTACAAAGAAAGGAATCTTCATATTTGGACGCCAAGCTTGCCTTCCACGCCAAGGAGAGTCCCATCCGGACATGGGTAGAGTCTTCGGTCTTTGTATCTTCACAGCCCATCAGTCCGGCCCATGTCCAACAGGCCGGACGCCCGAGGACCCCTTGGTCCAGGACTCCCTCAGTAGCCCCTGAACCAGGCTTCAATGACGAGGTGTCCGGCGTGTAGATTGTCTTCGGCATTGCAAGGCGGGTTCCCCTCTCCGAATACTCCAAGATAGTCCTCAGACGCAATGAAAGTGTCCGGATCTGCAAAACAAGTACCACACACACACAACCGTAGAGAGTATAATATTTCACGAGTCCAATCCGCTGACAACTTTTTGTATTGTGACATCACATCTACCTGGTCATTATTTCGAACCGTTTTCGTCTGCCGTTCCACGTTTCGAGATGCGGTTTTCATTGGCATGTCTTGTTGAAGAAGAGATCGTGTCCCCTTATTGCAGGATACTCATCAATACGGGTGTGGGTAATCCAACCGTGCCTTTTGCACAGCCCTTGGGAATAGGCGAGTGGGGAGGCGTTCGATATTCACTGCCTTTATAAGGAGATAAGGATTCCCCTTCTTCACCCACACCTTCTCTTTCTCCGCCCTTCCATTCTCGAGCTCCAGCGCCCAAGTCTTCATCCTTTTCGCTTCCAAAAAGCACTCAACCATGTCCGGATCTGGATGGCAAGGCAAGTGGATGGCCTCCTCAGTCAAGGAGAAGGACATCACCGAGCTTCGGGAGGCCGGGTATCTGGCGAAGGAAATCGCTCACCGGCTTCCAGCCAAGGGGCAAGTTGTCCCCACCCCAAAGCCCAACGAGAGGGTGGTTTTCATCCCCCATTTCGTCCGCGGGTTAGGGTTTCCTCTCCACCCTTTCGTTCGCGGACTCATGTTCTATTACGGGCTAGATTTCCATGATCTAGCCCCAAACTCCTTCCTCAACATCTTGGCATTCATTGTCGTGTGCGAGGCCTTCCTCCGCATTCCTCCCCACTTTGGATTATGGCTCAAGATCTTCAATGTGAAGTCGAAGGTGGTGGATGGCCAACACGCGGAGTGTGGAGGAGCCATGGTGAGCAAGATGCCCAATGTCACATGGCCCAAAGGTACGTTTGTGGAGATGGTCAAGGAGTGGCAGAAGCTATGGTTCTATATCACAGAGCCTCGCGACGCCACCTGGGCCGCAGCTCCCGAGTTCAAATCCGGAGCTCCAATGCGGCTCACCTCCTGGATAGAGAAGGACCCAAATTGGTCTTCGTCGGACGAGCTGATAGCGCTGCAGATGCGCATCCAAAGCATGGTGGATAAAAACATCAAGCTCGTCCACGTGATCCAGGTGATTCTAGTTTGCCTGATCCTTCCATGCCAGAGCCGGACATCCCCTTTATGGGAATTTGATCCGGAGAAGCACCAAACCTTGGAAAGACTCTTCGGAACTACTCACGAAAATGTCTAGAAGTTGCTCTTCAAGGTCAACGAGACGCCGCCGGCCATTGACTCGGACCGCGGGCACGATCTTGCCCATCCTGCCAGTGCGGTAAGTCATGTCTCAAGGTGCATCCTCTACTTGCTTGTTTAAGGAGGATGTATGAACTTTACTATTTCATTCTTTCAGTTATGGACGGAGAAAGCGGAGCGGATTCTGTGTCCGGCTCCGCTGCCCGAGGAACCAGTCATCCCGCTCCTGGCGAAGATGCTGGTTCCGGCGCCCTACAAGGCGCCGGAGAAGAAGGCCAAGGGGGCCAAAGGTGGCCCTCGCCGCAAGGGCGCTTCGGACGTGACGTCCGAAGAAAAGAATCACTCCTATGCCGCCGAAGACGACGAGGAGGAGGAGGAGGAGAGCGACTCTCCCCCTGATGGGGGAGGAAGAATAGGGTGGCCTCCACAAATCTGGAGGCGGAGGCGCACAAGAGGGGGAAGGGCACCCTCGCGGATAACTCCACGTGGGACGTTGACAGCAGCCCAGAGCGACCCCGAAGCAAGCCCCTGGCCGCATCGTAAGTACTAAAAAAACCAAATGCATCCATGTATCCGGCCTCTCTTCTTTATTGAATTAATATGGATAATCGTGCTATTGCAGTCCGGCCCACGACAGCTCCCCGCGAACCTCATTAGGAGGTTCACTAGATTCGAAGGCAATGGCCAGCGAGTCACCGTCGGCTGCTTACTCTCCCAAGGCCAAGGGTGATGACGAGGTGCTATCCCAAAGGACCTTCCCAGGCCAGGGAGAGGTTCAGGAGGCCGTCGGGGTGGCGCCGGAGGGCGAAACCTCTGCCGCCGGACAGATGGGGGAGCAGATCCCCATGGAGGCTGGCGATGGGGGTCGTGTTTAGTTCGGTCCTCAACCGGATACAGTTTCGGAGACCTACACGGCTCCAGAATCCGGCGTGCAGCCTCCTTCGAGAGAAGGAGGTGTTCCTATTCCACCGGTGACCTCTGTCCAACCAGAGGCACCGGATAATCTGCTGGAAGCGCTACGCGGCGCTTCCATCGTGGATGAACACCGTATCCTTATGGGTATGGTGATTGAGAGGGTTCAGTCCGTCAAGAGCGGACTAACCAAAGCCTGCAGCAGCCTGTTGACAGGTATTGAGGTAAGCGATGCAAAAGAGAAAATCCCAATATAGACAGTAGCCCCTGAGACACTATCCGGTGCTCGGAAAGAAAGGCCAAACAGAGGATCAATTCATTTTTGCAGGAACTTAACTAAATGTGTCTTATATGAATAAGCAGGCGTCGTTGCTGGCCGCGACCTCTCACACTGCCGAAGTCTCCAGACTAGAGCAGAGACTGGAGCGGGCCGAGGAGGAGCTCGGCCAAGCGAGGAAGCAACTAGAAGACAAGCAAGGTATATAATGACTCGCTATATATTCGGAAAGAATAAATGATGTGTATTGACCGTAGTGTCATTGTATTTGTAGGAGAGGCGACCGAGGTCGAGGTCCTTAAAAACCCCCTGGCCGAAGCCAAGGAGAAAGCTGCCAAGGAACAAGCCGTCCGTAAGAAGCTCAAGGCCAGGCTTAACGAGGTCCAGCAAGAGCTCAAGGACGCTGTGAAAAAATGCAAGGCCTTAGAGTGCGATGTTTCGGCTCGAGAGACCAAACTCGCCAAGGCTCGCCAAAGCGCGGAAGAGGCCCAGGTTGAAGCCCAGGGCGCCCTCCAAGAGATCCAGGAGGCCAAGAAGATCGCGGCGGGTAAGGCGTTTAGTATGCAAAGCAAGTATGTGAAGAAGAAGTATTTCTTACTAACCCGGATTCGAAGTTCTCCAGGGGCATTTGCGGATCTGCCGCGCAGTGTGTCAGACGCCACGGAGTTCTTCCGAGCCGAAGAAGGGAGCTCAACGGAGAAGCTATTCTGGTCGCAATACCTTGCGCCAGAACATCCAGTGCCCTTCACCGATCAGCTAAAACAGTTGGTCGAGCTGCATAGGGTGGCCGAACTGGCCACGAAGGATTTAATAATCCGGCTGTGGCCTGCCGAAGCTATACCCAGCAGCTACTTCAGTCTCGTGAAGGGGCTGGTAGATGCCTGCCCTCGGCTGGACATCGTCAAGCGGTCGACCTGCATCGAGGGCACGCGCATGGCCTTCGCCCGCGTCAAGGTGTGGTGGGCGAAGATGGATGCCGTCAAGCTTGTGACCGAGGGGCCACCCGAAGGCAAGGAGCACCGCACGCCCGAGCGGTATTTTTAGGACGTCCTGGAGGGGTCTCGCATTGTGGCGATGCAATGTGCGCAAGACATTATCTTTGAATGAATATATTCATGTTGCCTTGTATGATGAAACAAAGTTGTTATGTAATATAATGTTTATGTTTTGGAAGATTTTTACCTCTTGTGCGGCCGTGTTGTATGAAATCTGAGAGTTGGCCATTCATCGGCTTCTGCCCCCATGTAGGTAGTACGGGGGGTGTTCGGGATGGAATCTAAACACTCTTGATCCAATTGTTTGGTCCTTGAACGAGGTGTTTAGCGCAATGAACCAGGCAATCAGACTATGCGGCTTGAACACCCTCACTTAGCCATAGGACTTTGACAATAAAAAATTTAGGCGTAGCCCCTAGTATCCGAACTAGGATACTGTAAACACCTCATCGGGTAAGTACCGATCCCTTGCATAATGCGGAAAAAATCTCTAACGATTTGAGACCTCCGAAGAGCTGACCGGCTCTCGCTGCATCGTGACAGTCAGTTTTCGGCTTTCTCTACTGAGGTGCTCATCCGGTAAACTAGGACACAATCACAGTAGTTCTCCCTTTACTACCCTAGCCGATATAGCGGAACGTAAGGTAGTAAGCACAGGAGCCGGGCAACCCAACTATTGACCAAAGACATGATTCGGAGCCGATGCATATAGTGCTAAATTCGGGGTGCCGAACTATAGTATAACAAGTGTTCGGACTTTGTTGCTGTATGGCGGGGCACTATGAAGCCCCTGGCAAATTGAAACGTACCAAAGTGTACGGGTGCTATTTGATAAAGTTATCAAAAAAGGAAAAGAATGAAGGGTAGTGAGCTAGAGCTGTAGAATTTGGGCCGCAAGCTGTTTCCATTATAATTTGGTAATACGTCAAAGCGCATTCATACAAATAATGCGATAAGCAAAAGGCTATTTAGTATGCCACAACCAAGGGAGAGCTGCATGTGGGTCCTGAAAACAGGTAGAGTGATCGTTAAAGAGACCACCTAGGAATTCCCCTATACGTCTGTGCTTCTTGCCATCTTGGTGTATTTATCCATCGAAAGGACCTATGATCAGGCCAACGAGGAAGGCCTGTGAAAACCTGAAAAAGAGAAAAAGGAAATAGTGAAAGTATGTGTGTCCGGGGGCGGTCAAGCCGTATTGTGGATCACAAGCTAGTTATGCCTCCGTCTATGCCCATGGTATTTTAAGTGTGTAGTTATGTACGCGCGGCACGAGTGCTGCCACTTGATCGGGGCTAGGACGGAGGCCGAATTGCTAGTCGAGCTCTTGATGAGCCGAGCTGTCCTGCTGCAGAATTGTCCGGACTCTCTTGACAGTGTCTGGGAGCTCGGCCGCCGAATTAAGGTTCTGCTCAAAAAGGCTTCTCTGTACTTCTGCTGCTAAGGCAACGGTGTGCTCCTCGGTGCGGAGGGAGCGTTCCGTGTTTCCATTAATTGTTATGACGCCGCGTGGTCCGGGCATCTTGAGCTTGAGATAAGCATAGTGTGGCACCGCGTTGAATCGAGCAAATGTGGTTCGTCCAAGCAGTGCGTGATAGCCACTACGAAAGGGGACGATATCAAAGATTAACTCTTCGCTTCGGAAGTTGTCCGGAGATCTGAAGACGACCTCCAGTGTGATTGAGCCCGTGCAGCGGGCCTCTACATCTGGTATGACTCCTTTAAAGGTAGTCTTTGTGGGCTTGATCCGTGATGGATTAATGCCCATTTTGCACACTGTATCCCGATAGAGCAGGTTGAGGCTGCTGCCACCGTCCATTAGGACTCGCGTCAGGTGGAATTCATCGATTATTGGGTCAAGGACTAGTGCGGCTGACCTGCCATGAGGATACTGGTCGGATGGTCTCCGCGATCAAAGGTGATCGGACAGGAAGACCATGGGTTGAATTTTGGGGCGACTGGCTCCATCGCATAGACGTCCCTAAGTGCGCGCTTGTGTTCCCTCTTGGGAATGTGGGTAGCATATATCATGTTCACCGTTTTGATCTGAGGGGGAAACTTCTTCTGTCCCCCTATGTTCGGTGGCCGAGGTTCCTCGTCATCGTCCTTGCTTTCCGACCCCTTCTCCTTGTTCTCGGCATTTAACTTGTCGGCCTGTTTAAAAACCCAATAATCTCTGTTGGTGTGGTTGGCTGGCTTTTCTGGGGTGCCATGTATCTAGCACGGACAATCGAGTATGTGGTCCAGGATGGATGAGCCCGAATTGTTCTTATTGTATGGCTTCTTTCGCTGACCGGACTTGGAGCCACTCAATCCGGCATTGACCGCCGTGTCATCAGTATGGTTGCCATTGTTTCAACGCTTATGTCTGTTGCGTCGGGGCTTGCCGTTGCTATCCTTGGCTTCACAGGTGCCATGTTCGCTTGCATTATTATTGCAACGGGCTAGCCAACTATCTTCGCCCGCACAGAAGTGGGTCATAAGTGCTGTAAGGGTTGCCATAGACTTCAGCTTTTCCTTCCCGAGATGTCGGGCGAGCCACTCGTCGCGGATGCTATGTTTAAAGGCCGCTAGGGCTTCAGCATCCGGACAGTCGACGACCTGGTTCTTTATAGTTAAGAACCTAGTCCAGAATTTCCTGGCTGACTCTCCGGGTTGTTGGACTATATGACTTAAGTCATCTGCATCTGGAGGTCGGACGTATGTTCCTTGGAAGTTGTCAAGGAAGGCTTCTTCCAAGTCTTCCCAGCTGCCAATGGAGTTTTCGGGCAGACTGTTCAACCAGTGCCGAGATGGTCCTTTGAGTTTCAGTGGGAGATATTTGATGGTGTGGAGATCATCACCACGGGCCATATGAATATGGAGAAGAAAATCCTCAATCCATACCGCGGGGTCTGTTGTCCCATCATATGATTCGATGTTTACGGGTTTAAACCCTTCCGGGAATTCATGGTCCATTACTTCGTCAGTGAAGCAAAGAGGGTGTGCGGTGCCTCTATATCGGGCCACATCACGACATAGCTCCGATGGAGTCCGTCTGTGGTTTTCGGCCCGGGCGTGGCTAGGCTTGTCACTTCCGAATAGGTAGCCGTCATCATGTGTTGGGGCACGTCCTCGCGATCTGTAGATCGATCTAGTATGTCCTGCTCTATTGTCCAGCTTCTGCCACAGGTCATAGATATGTCACCGAGCTGTTTTATCTCTGCCTTTACGGTGAGGTGGAGCGGGCTGGTGTTCGGCTTGAGTTGTCGCTTTGTCCCGGCCGCGTGGTGGTCGGTCAGCCGCATCGCGCGATGATGGTACGGGCTCCAGTGCCTCATCGTCGAACTGAGGTAGCAATTTACGCTTCGGGTAGCTTTTGGTTGGGCGCTTGAGGCCGTATTCCTCTGCTGTCAGTACATCAGTCCATCTATCATTTAGCAGATCTTGGTCAGCTTGAAGCTGCTGCTGCTTCTTATTCAGGATCCTTGCAGTGGCTATTAGCTGGCGCTTAAAGCGCTCCTGCTCGAGAGGTTCCTCAGGCACGATAAAATCCTCGTTGCCGAGGCTCTCCTCCTCCTCGGAGAGCGGAAGATAATTACTGTCCTCCGAGTCTTTGTTTATGGCCTGTTCCTCAGGGCTAACTTGCTCATATTCCCTTTCTTCTTGTTCGGAAGTTGCTTCAACGGGGTCTTCATTATCTTCGGCATCGTCCGGAGTGTTATCTTCTCCTGTGCTGGTGTTACTATCCTTACTGCGTCGTGATTTTGAGCGGCGCCGTTGACGCCGGTGCTTTGGTGGTATCTCAGGAGGTTTATCCTCAACTGGATCCTTCTTGTTGTCGCCCTTGTTCTCTTCAGGTGTGTCCACCATGTAGAGTCCAACGTCCGGTAAACGGCGTGCTTTGGGCCTTCTCTTCTCCGGCATCGTCGTCCATACCGTTGATGTCTTCGGAGCCGTAATTGAGCGTGCCAGTTAGGTCCTCGACAGCGGCTATGAAGTGGGCGGTGGGTGGGAAGCAAAATTCTCCGTCATCGGCCTCCAGTTCGAACCGGATAGTATTCGGCTATGAGCCCCCCGCTAAGGATAGTGCTCTTAACGAGTTTAACACGTCACCCAAAGGCGAGTGCCAAAAAATGTCCACGGAGCTGAATTCAACGACCGATGACTGATCGAGCTCGGCGCTGGTGGACGCGCATGGTTCGGAGCCTGTAGCCGGAAACAAGTCCGAGGCTCCGGTGATACAGATTCTGCTCGAAGCTGGGTTTGTGTGCGGCTCTGACGCTGCTGGGACTGCGACATCCGTGGCAGGGTTGAGCTTCCCGTCTTCGGATGGCGCAGTCTGCTCCAGATCTAAGGCCAGAGCGGTTACAGGTGCTATTTCCTGGGTATGGTCCGATGACAGATTTAGGTCATATTCATTGTGGTGGTGGGGAGCGGCTGTCGGGGTCTCGAATCCGTCGAAGATCAAGTCTCCGCGGATATCCGCGGCGTAGTTCAAGCTCCCGAATCTGACCTGACGGCCAGGGGCGTAGCTATCGATCTGCTCTAGATGGCCAAGCGAGTTGGCCCGCAGTGCAAAGCCGCCGAACACAAAGATCTGTCCGGGGAGGAAAACTTCTCCTTGGACAGCGTCGTTGCAGATGATTGAGGGGGCCATCAAAACCTTTTGACGACGGCATAGTGGAACTCTGAATGAAAGCACCAATGTCGGTGTCAAAACCGGAGGATCTCGGGTAGGGGGTCCCGAACTATGTGTCTAAGGTCGATGGTAACAGGAGACAGGGGACACAATGTTTACCCAGGTTCGGGCCGTCTCTATGGAGGTAATACCCTACTTCCTGCTTGATTGATCCTGATGAGTATGAGTATTACAAGAGTTGATCTACCACGAGATCGTAATGGCTAAACCCTAGAAGTCTAGCCTCTATGATGATGATTCTATCTCTTTCCGGACTAAGCCCTCCAGTTTATATAGTCACCGGAGGGGACTAGGGTTGTACAAAGTCGGTTACAAAGAAAGGAATCTTCATATTTGGACGCCAAGGAGAGTCCCATCCGTACACCGGTAGAGTCTTCGGTCTTTGTATCTTCACAACCCATCAGTCCGGCCCATGTACAACAGGCCAGACGCCCGAGGACCCCTTGGTCCAGGACTCCCTCATATGATACCGGCGAAAGGTGCGCGGTATTAGAGAGGCTAGCAATGGTGGAAGGGTGAGAGTGTGTATAATCCATGGACTCAACATTAGTCATAAAGAACTCACATACTTATTGCAAAAATCTATTAGTTATCGAAACGAAGTTCTACACGCATGCTCCTAGGGGGATAGATTGGTAGGAAAAGACCATCGCTCATCCCCGGCCGCCACTCATAAGGAAGACAATCAATAAATAAATCATGCTCCGACTTCATCACATAATGGTTCACCATACATGTATGCTACGGGAATCACAAACTTTAGAACAAGTATTTCTCAAATTCACAACTACTCAACTAGCATGACTCTAATATCACCATCTTCATATCTCAAAACAATTATCAAGTATCAAACTTCTCATAATATTCAATGCACTTTATATGATAGTTCTTATTATACCCATCTTGGATGTTCATCATATTAGGACTAATTTTATAGCCAAAGCAAACTACCATGCTGTTCTAAAAGACTCTCAAAATAATATAGGTGAAGCATGAGAGATCAATAATTTCTATAAAATAAAACCACCACCGTGCTCTAAAAAGGTATAAGTGAAGCACTAGAGCAAAATTATCTAGCTCAAAAGATATAAGTGAAGCACATAGAGTATTCTAATAAATTCCGATTCATGTGTGTCTCTCCCAAAAGGTGTGTACATCAAGGATGATTGTGGTAAACTAAAAGCAAAGACTCAAATCATACAAGACGCTCCAAGCAAAACACATATCATGTGGTGAATAAAAAATATAGCCTCAAGTGAAGTTACCGATAGACGAAGACGAAAGAGGGGATGCCTTCCGGGGCATACCCAAGCTTAGGCTTTTGGTTGTCCTTGAATTTTACCTTGGGGTGCCTTGGGAATCCCCAAGCTTAGACTCTTGCCACTTCTTATTCCATAATCCATCAAATCTTTACCCAAAACTTGAAAACTTCACAACACAAAACTCAACAGAAAATCTTATGAGCTCCATTAGTAAAAGAGAGCAAATCACCATCATAAGGTACTGTAATGAACTCATTCTTTATTCATATTTGTTGTAAAACTACTGTATTCCAACTTCTCAATGGTTCATACCCTCCGATACTAGCCATAGATTCATCAAAATAAGCAAACAACACACGAAAAATAGAATCTGTCAAAAATAGAACAATCTGTAGTAATCAGTATCAAATGTATGTTGGAAATATACCCTAGAGGCAATAATAAAATGGTTATTATTACCTTGTTCATGGTAATTGTCTATTGTTCATGCTATAATTGTGTTATCCGGAAATCGTAATACATGTGTGAATACATAGACCACAACATGTCTCTAGTGAGCCTCTAGTTGACTAGCTCGTTGATCAATAGATGGTTACGGTTTCCTGACCATGGACATTGAATGTCGTTGATAACGGGATCACATCATTAGGAGAATGATGTGATGGACAAGACAATCCTAAGCATAGCACAAGATCGTCTAGTTCGTCTGCTAAAGCTTTTCTAATGTCAAGTATCATTTCCTTAGACCATGAGATTGTGCAACTCCCGGATACCGTAGGAATGCTTTGGGTGTGCCCAACATCACAACGTAACTGGGTGGCTATAAAGGTGCACTACAAGTATCTCCGAAAGCGTCTGTTGGGTTGGCACGAATCGAGACTGGGATTTGTCACTCTGTGTGACGGAGAGGTATCTCTGGGCCCACTCGGTAGGACATCATCATAATGAGCTCAATGTGACCAAGGAGTTGATCACTGGATGATGTGTTATGAACGAGTAAAGAGACTTGCTAGTAAGGAGATTGAACAAGGTATATGGATACTGACGATCGAATCTCGGCCAAGTATCATACCGGTAGACAAAGGGAATATTGTACGGGATTGATTGAATCCCCGACATCGTGGTTCATCCGATGAGATCATCGTGAAGCATGTGGGAGCCAACATGGGTATCCAGATCCCGCTGTTGGTTATTGGCCGGAGAGATGTCTCGGTCATGTCTACATGCCTCCCGAACCCGTAGGGTCTACACACTTAAGATTCGATGACACTAGGGTTATAGGGAAAGTTTGTACGTGGTTACTGAATGTTGTTCGGAGACTCGGATGAGAACCCGGATGTCACGAGGAGTTTCAGAATTGTTCGGAGGTGAAGATTTATATATGGGAAGTCATCATACGGTCACCGGAAGTGTTCGGGGGTGTGCCAGTATTGTACCGGGACCATCGAAGGGGTTCCGGGAGTCCACCTGGAGGGTCCACCTGCCCCGGAGGGCCCTATGGGCTGTATGTGGAAGGGAACCAGCCCCTAAGTGGGCTGGGCGCCATTCCCCCCTAGGGCCCATGCGCCTAGCACTACAAAAAAAATACACTTCCGTGATGATACATGTTTGTCACAGTAGATCGCGTTTGTTGTCATGCATGTACATCCCTGACAAATTTATGACAGAATCAAGGTAGTCATACCTGTGCTGTCGTAGAAGTGTTCCATGACATTACCAAAATTATCATCACGGAAGTGTCCACTTCCATGACGATAAATCGCGTCACGAAGTGCTTTCGTCAAGGGTGAGTGACACGTGGCATCCACCGTAACGGAACGCCGTTAAGCTATCGGGTCGGGTTTTGGATCCGATAACCCTTTAACAACCCCGACCAATGGGGATTTTCCACGTGTAAAATCATCATTGGCTGGAGGAGACACGTGTCAGGTCCGCGTTGGCACAGGTGTCACTCATTCAATAGGCGAGACGCGCCTATGATATGTTGACACGTGGAATGGCCCATCAAGTTTAAATGGGCCGGCCCAACTGAAGGCCCACAATATTTTGTGGACCATAATGGGCCGGCCCAGCTAAAGGCCCACGAGACTTTGCGGACCATAATGGGATGGCCCAACTAAAGGCCCACAAGATTTTGCGGGCCATAATGGGCCGGCCCAGGTAAAGGCCCCCAAGATTTTTGTGTGCCATAATGGGCCGGCCCAGGTAAAGGCCCACAAGATTCTTGCGGATCATAATGGGCCGGCCCAGCTAAAGGCCCACGAGATTTCACCGACATTAATGGGCCGGCCCAGCTGTAGGCCCACAAGATTTTGAGGACCCTAGTAGGCCGGCCCATTAATTGGCTGCCATGCTTTGGGCCAAATGCCGGCCTATATTTGATTCGGTCTATTAATGGCCTGCCACGCTTCGGGCCTAATAGTGGCCCATATGAGATCCGGCCTGTTAAAAGCCTACCACGTTCTGGGCCAAATTACGGCCCAGATCAGGTCCGGCCCTTTAAGAGGCTTTGGGCTCAATTATGGCCCTTATCATATTCAACCCGTCAACTGGACACTGTGCTTTTGGGCCCAATTGCTAAAGGCCCACTTAGTAATTCGGCCTGATATTAGTTTTGGCGTGTTAAGGGCCCGTTTAATATTTCGGCCCTATATTAATTTTGGGCTGTTAAAAGCCGTCATATAGTTGGGCCTAACTACGGCCGGTTTGCATCCGCCCGCCGCATGACCGATATCGATTGGGCCAAACAAGGACCGAGACAATTTTGGCCTATTAAAAGCCCGTGATTTGATTCACACAATCATGGGCGGGGTTCATTCGGCTGCTTTGCCGCCCGTGAGCTGTTCGCACGTTTCAGCCCAACCTACATCGTGATTGCATGACGGCCCGATTATGTACCGTAATTTTACGGTTTGGCGATTCTTTGCGATGACAGGATATATATACAATAAAATAACTGCAGCATCGTGAATAAGAAAAACCTAGACTATACAATAAAGAAATTACGGCATATTACATCCACTAGGCATCAAAGTTCGCCACTATGATAATAAAGCACAAGCGGACAACAGATTACATACTTTGGGCATCAAAGATTGCCACCGATTGCAAATAAACACGCCGACAAAATAATATACAAAACCGTGACACTTCAATAGAGTTCAAGAAAGGTTAGCCTGAAGAGCTGCAGCACAAGCGGTGAGCAAGATGATGAGCTGCGCTTGTTCAACACTTAGATCTTCCTCACTCTAAAAGATAAACAAGCGCAGACGGATGACGGGTTTTGCACATAAAAGTATCGATCTTGACAATTCATCACATTTCTTACTGACGAATAAAGTGACATAGTTTAAAATTGCATTAACACAATATGGTATTGTTCAGGTCAAGAGATGGCAGGAAATAACATTGTGAAGGAGTTGGCAGCTTCACGACACCACTGGATTACAGATCAAGAACTCATAAGTGTCAATGGTTAGTGTGATGTCAATTTATACCATTTCAGATTGGCAAATAAAGAGACAGTTTAAATAATAATAGAATGATATGACATTATTCATAGTTAAGACATTGCAGAATATGACATTATGCTGTAGTGGGTAGGTTCACCACACCTTTGGATTACGGATGAAGAATGAAGCATACATGCAAAGTGCAAAAGAAGATCACTTGCTCAGTATAGTTTAATTTACATGGTATGATGAAGGAACATGGTTGTACAAATGAAAACTTAAATTGAGAAAGGACAAACTTTTGTTTATGAACTACATAATAAACTTTAAACAAGCAATTTGATGCAAACACCAAAAATAAACAGCTGTTGCATTCATGCCTAACCAAATATATACAACAAAGTTTGAAGGCTTGAGATGGACAAACTTACATTATTGGTGAAGACAGGCTCTATAAAGGCCTTGTCGGTGCTGATGAGGGGGCAGTTCAAGAAGTTTACCACAGAATCTTCTTCAAAACCATTGCCTTTATTCTACATTTTGTTAAGAGTAAATATAGATGTGATAATATACGAAAAAATGGAGAATATTTAAGATAAGATGAAGAGTGATGCTACATAACCAAGTAGCTATCAATGTAAGTGCAGCGACACAGCAAAAGGTACATCCAAGAGCAATGCAGCTAAACTTCTTGATTACTAACCTTATGGTAAGAGTAAATATAGATCGATGTGTAGAAAATGGAGGCAAAGGAAAATAAGCTGCAGAGTGATGGTACATGAACAACTACCTGTCATTATAAGTACACTGATAAAGGACAACATGTACTTACAAGAACAATGCAGAGCTAAAAAAAACATTGGCATTGGATATATTCTACACAAATCACTACAAAAAAATACACTTCCGTGATGATACGTGTTTGTCACAGTAGGTCACGTTTTTTGTCATGCATGTACATCCATGACAAATTTATGACAGAATCAAGATAGTCATACCCGTGCTGTCGTAGAAGTGTTCCATGACATTACCAAAATTATCATCACGGAAGTGTCCACTTCCATGACGATAAATCGCGCATCACAGAAGTGCTTTCATCAAGGATGACCGACACGTGGCATCCACCGTAACGGAACGCGGTTAAGCTATCGGGTCGGGTTTTGGATCCGATAACTCGTTAACAGCCCCGACCAATGGGGATTTTCCACGTGTAAAATCATCATTGGTTGGAGGAGACACGTGTCAGGTCCGCGTTGGCACACGTGTCACTCATCCAATAGGCGAGACGCGCCTATGATATGTTGACACGTGGACCGGCCCATCAAGTTTAAATGGGCCGGCCCAACTGAAGGCCCACAATATTTTGCAGACCATAATGGGCCGGCCCAGCTAAAGGCCCACGAGACTTTGTGGACCATAATGGGCTGGCCCAGCTAAAGGCCCACAAAATTTTAAGGGCCATAATGGGCCGGCCCAGGTAAAGGCCCATAAGATTTTTGTGTGCCATAATGGGCCGGCCCAGGTAAAGGTCCACAAGATTATTGCGGATCATAATGGGCCAGCCCAGCTAATGGCCCACGAGATTTCGCCGACATTAATGGGCCAGCCCAGCTATAGGCCCACAAGATTTTGAGGACCCTAGTAGGCCGGCCCATTAACTGGCTGCCATGTTTTGGGCCAAATGCCGGCCCATATTTGATCCGGTCCATTAATGGCCTGCCACGCTTCGGGCCTAATAGTGGCCCATATGAGATCCAGCCCATTAAAAGCCTACCACGTTCTGGGCCAAATTATGGCCCAGATCAGGTCCGGCCCTTTAAGAGGCTTTGGGCTCAATTATGGCCCATATCAGATTCGGCCTGTCAACTGGATCTATGCTTTTGGGCCCACTTGTTAAAGGCCCACTTAGTAATTCGGCCTGATATTAGTTTTGGCCTGTTAAGGGCCCGTTTAACATTTCGGCCCTATATTAATTTCGGCATGTTAAAAGCCCGTCATATAGTTGGGCCTAACTACGGCCCGATTGCATCCGCTGCTTTCGCGACCGATATCTGATGGGCCAAACAAGGACCGAGACAATTTTGGCCTGTTAAAATCCCGTGATTTGATTCGCACAATCATGGGCCGGGGTTCATTTCGGGCTGCTGCCGGCCCGTGAGCTGTTCGGCACGTTTCAGGCCCGCTAAAAACCTGGCCCGTTAGAGTCGAATGTTTCGGTCCGGTCGACTACATATGATTTTTTCAGATAGCGAATGATGGCAGTAACTAGTAGGAATTAAGAACAAACCTGCTCTATACAATAAAGAAATTACAGCATAGTAACTAAGAATAAACCTACACTATACAATAAAGGATTTAAGGTATATTACATCCACTGGGCATCGAAGTTCGCCACCAGTGATCATAAAGCGCCACGAAGAAGCAGATTACAAAAACGGGCACCATTGCGGCGTAACAAAATAATATTGAACCGAGACCACTTCAAGACAGTTCAAGAAAGGTTAGCCTTGAGGGGAACTGCTGCAAGTCTTGCCGAAAGAAGGCTGTGAGACCGCCTAGCATGTCGGTCATAGCTTCCGTGTGTATCTGTTTAGCGATGAGGTTCTCATTGGTGTTCTCCGCAATCTTTCTTAGAGATAGGACTTCAAGTTGAACTTGAGTTGCAGAATGCCTTTCTACTAGAACTTGGGACTGAAGAAGTCGAACTGATTCAGACAACAAATTCTGTGAGCTTGTCTGACTGTTAGTCTCAAGTAACTTGAACACTGCATCAAGACAAGACTTTGGGGTTGTCTCGCTATCTTCAAGATGTTTTGCCTTCTTTGCTGCAATATATGTTGGGTTTGTCTCACAGCCTTCAGCAGACTTGTGCATGCCATCAGGCATATCACCTGAAACAAAGCAGAGAGATGACAGGTTTTGCACGTGTATAAACAAAGATGATAACTGTTCTGTCAATTCTATCCAATTTCAAATTAGAAAATAAAGAGTAAGTTCAAAATATCAATAGCATAATTTGGCATTATTCATAATGCGGGGAGCTTCACCACACTACTGGATTACCATGTCAACATAACAAGCATAGATGAAGGGCAAAGAAAATCATTGTATCTATTTTTGATAATGTGCATGGCATGTTGTTCATATCATCAGCCACATCAGTAAGATAAAACAGGAGATGACAAGGTGCAAAAGTGGGCTGCTTCACCACACACTGGATTATAGATCCACAAAAACAAGCATACATATAGGGAGTATTCAGTAATGTGCATGGTACGAATAAGGAATTTGGTTTTACAAGTAAAACTTAGAACTTACGGTTCTTACGAACATGCATTTTGGTAGAAACAGCAAACCAAACAGCAGTAAACGATAGGGAGTATGAGCAAATTAAACATCAGTTGAGGATAAAGGCTTTAGAAGGACTGACTTACATTAACAGTTAACACCGGCTTTATAATTCCCTTCTCCATGTCAAGGGAAGGATAACTCAAGAATTTCAGCATAGAATCTTCTTCATAAGCATTGCCTGTACTCTACATTTTGTAGAGAGTAATTATAGATATGATAATACTGGAAGGGATAGAGGATAATGAAGAGAAGATGCAGATTGATGCTACATAATCAACTACCAATCCCTGGAAGTACAAGCGTTACAGGACAAAATGTACTGACAAGAGCAATGGGCTACACTTCTGCACTCGCATTGTCTGTGTATTCTACTTGTTGGTAAGATTAAATATAGATATGATCTTTTTTAGTAAATGGTGGGCGAGGGAGATAAGATGCAGAATGCTACAAAATGAACCAATCCCTCTTCCCATAATACAAGAGTGTTTTGAACACTGGTGTACTGTACAAAACGTTCTTATATTATGGGATGGAGGGAGTAGTTGTTAATGTAAGTACACAGATAGACCACGTTCAGTCCTTACAAGAGGACTGCAGAGCTAAACCTCTGCAAAAGAATTGGGTTGATTCTAAATTTATGTAAGAGTCCATACGGATCTTATAATGTCCACCAAATGGACGAGTACGAGGCTAACATGTGCAGTGATGCTACATAATCAAACATCTATGAAAGTAAGTATGGTCATACAGGGCAAGAGGTACTCACAAGAGCAATGCAGTGTGCAGTATAGTTGCGAGATTCTGTGGTCCCTTGAGAACGAATGTTCTTCTGCTAACAGTTTTCGTACAAGTGAGACATTAAGGCAAATGCAGAAATGTAGTTCAAATTGTGATGTGATATCATAGACAGTACCTTACGCTTCAGCCGAGACCAATGTGTAACAAGATTATTCCATTCACCGTTGGATAAATGTAGCACTGAAGACTTTACAGAAATTTCGTTCAGAGGCTTGCCATCGAAGTGCGCTTGCCTCAGGTAGGAACGATACTTCATCAATGAGTGCTTGAAAAGCGCAACCAACCCTTGCTCGTCATCATAATCCAGTTTGCTCCTCGCCTATTTAAAAGAATGAAATCTTGTGTCTTCATCGGCGAGAATCATATGCATAATGACCATGAATAACATTAGTACATTACTTACGCGTAAGTTGCGGAGGAAGACTGGAAATTGTTCGTCAGGTTCATGTATAACCTTTCCATGAAGGAAAGATGCGCACAAAGTACCTAACAACAACATAAGCTCCGTCTTCTAAACTGGGAAGAAATGAAACAGGGGTCCTATTTGCTGCAATTGGGGCTCTCTCTAGTTCGAAAAGGGATTTGGCAACTGGATTTGGTGTACTCTTTCTTTGGAATGGGGTTTTGTGTCGCATATTTGGTGCTATGTCAACTGGCATAATCATACTGTTTGCTGCAGTTGGGGTCTCCTGAGTTGGGGCATCAGAAATGACCAGTGTAGTAGGGCTAGAGTCTGTTAGAGTTGGGGTATTTTGTGGGTCAGGTGATATTGCAACTACACCTAATGGGCTATTTGATTTATCAGGTGACACTACCTTTTCCAAATACTTTGCTTGTGCTCCTCCACAATCAGCAATCGCCCTCTTCCTTTTGAACGTCTGATACACAAGAACAACATTTGAATGGATACATATGGTATGATGACATATGGAATATGTACTGAAAATGGATAGGTAGGGCGTATTCACATACACGATGTGTAAACTAAGCTAATGGCAGTTCAACAAAGTAGAAGCAATGCAAAGCATCAGTTGCAAGATATATGTGAGCAATGTAACCTTGGAAAGTTAGAGAAAGTACCTTGATGGGTGAATAAGATAGGGCATCTTCCTCTGACTCCTCTACTAGGGAGCTACATTGACTTAGGTCTCCCTCTAGCTCAGAATCACTGTTAGGATCATATTCTGAGCGTGAATCTATAGGTGGAGAGCGTTTGCATTGCATTGCATCCAGACTTGATTTCAGTCCCTTAATGCCAAGTTTGACAGCCATGGCATTGTTCTGCTTTATTCTTTTCATGCGCGCAAGCTCATAATCATTATGATGCTGTTCAGAATCTGAGATTCATGAATACATAAAAAGTAGTCAGGTTATCTATGGAATGCATTGCGGATTCAACTCGGAGAGTGTCTCCCTATAAACCCCTGCATATGCAAAGTTCACTGAGGGAGTCCTGGATTAGGGGGTGTCCGGATAGCCGGACTATGACCTTTGGTCGGACTCCTGGACTATGAAGATACAAGATTTAAGACTTCGTCTCGTGTCCGAATGGGACTTTCCTTGGCGTGGAAGGCAAGCTTGGCAATACGGATATGTAGATCTCCTACCATTGTAACCGACTCTGTGTAACCCTAACCCTCTTCGGTGCCTATATAAACCGGAGGGTTTTAGTCCGTAGGACGAACAACAATCATACCATAGGCTAGCTTCTAGGGTTTAGCCTCTCTGCTCTCGTGGTAGATCTACTCTTGTACTACCCATATCATCAATATTAATCAAGCAGCAGTAGGGTTTTACCTCCATCGAGAGGGCCTGAACCTGGGTAAAAACATCATGTCCCTTGTCTCATGTTACCATCCGCCTAGACGCACAGTTCGGGACCCCCTACCCGAGATCCGCCGGTTTTGACACCGACATTGGTGCTTTCATTGAGAGTTCCTCTGTGTTGTCATCTTTAGGCCCGATGGCTCCTCCGATCATCAACAACGACGTGGTCCAGGGTGAGACTTTTCTCCCCGGACAGATCTTCGTATCCGGCGGCTTCGCACTGCGGGCTAATTCGTTTGGCCACTGGAGGAGATTGAAAGCTACGCCCCTGGCCATCAGGTCAGATTTGGAAGTTTGAACTACACGACTGACGTCCGCGGAGACTTGATCTTCGACGGGTTCGAGCCACAGCCATGCGCGCCGCATTGTCACGATGGGCATGATCTAGCTCCGCCGCCGAACAGTACCCTGGAAGCCGCACCAGTGTCCGCTCCGACCTTTAGCTCAGAGCCGACTGCGCCGATCGAGGACGGGTGGCTGGACACCGCCTCGGGGGCTGCAATCTCTACGGCGATTGAGCCGAACACCAACCCTGTCCTTTGCGAAGCTTGTGACTCCCAGGTGCCGGACTCCTCGCCGGACTCCGAACCTTCCGCGCCCCTGCCAATCGAATCTGATTGGGCGCCGATCATGGAGTTCACCGCCGCGGACATCTTTCAGCACTCGCCCTTTGGCGACATCCTGAATTCACTAAAGTCTCTCTCTTTATCAGGAGGGCCCTGGCCGGACTATGGTCAGCAAGGTTGGGATGCGGACGACGAAGAAATTCGACGCCCACCCACCACCCACTTCGTAGCCACTGTCGAAAGCTTAAACGACATGCTCGACTTCGACTCCAAAGACATCGACGGTATGGACGACGATGTAGGAGATAAACATGAACCAACACCTATAGGGCACTGGACAGCCACCTCATCTCACGATGTATACATGGTGGACACACCTAAAGGAAGCGACGGCAAGGAACAATGGGACGCCGCGAGGGATCATTCCCTCGAAAAGCAGCCAAAACGGCGACGTAAGCGCCGCTCAAAGTCCCGCCTCGACAAAGACAGCAGCCATACAGACCCAGCCATAGAGCAGGGCGAACCGGTGGACGACGAACATGCTATCGAGCAACCATCCGAACAGGACAACCTGGATAAACAACTCGTCCCCGGCGAAGATAAAATTCCAGACGATCTCACGCCGGACAAGTCGCTGGAGCAGAAGAACCTCCACAAAAGGCTCGTCGCCACTGCGCGTAGCCTGAAAAAGCAGAAGCGGAAGCTCAAAACAGCGAAAGATGCGCTTAGAATTAGATGGAGCAAAGTACTCAACACCGCAGACAAATACTGCGACAATCGCCAAACAAAGAGCTACCTGAAGCGAAAACTACTGCCCGAATTTGATGAGGAGGCCTTCGAGCCCCCACAATCAAAGAATAAGGAGGCCACCCAGTCGGATAGACGACCCCACGGCAAACATAGAGCGGCAAACGGCGCCGCATACAAGCCGGCACGCGATCCGCACAAGGATTCACATCAAAAAGATGGCCCAGTTAGATCTATCTACGGGCCAAGAAAGCAAGATCTAGCAAGAAATGCAACACATCAAGTATCCGAATATCACGGTACACCTAAATATAGGGGTGCCGCACACCCGCTATGTTTCACCAATGAGGTGCTGGATTATGAATTTCCAGCGGGATTCAAGCCCGTAAACATAGAGGCATTCGACGTAACAATGACCACTGAGTCCGGATTGAGGATTATATCCTCCACATACACATGGCTAGAGGAGATGACCTCCACGCCATAAAATACTTACCCCTCAAGCTCAAAGGGCCAGCCCGGCATTGGCTTAAAAGCCTCCCCGAAAACACCATTGGAAGTTGGGAAGAGCTTGGGGATGCTTTTCGGGCAAATTTTCAAGGGACCTATGTCCGACCTCCGGATGCAGACGATTTAAGTCACATAACTCAACAACCCGGAGAGTCAGCCCGAAAATTCTGGAACAGATTCCTTACTAAAAAGAACCAAATAGTCGACTGTCCGGACGCCGAAGCCTTAGCAGCTTTCAAACACAACGTCCGAGACGAATGGCTCGCCAGACACCTCGGCCAAGAAAAGCCAAGAACAATGGCCGCATTAACAAGCCTCATGACCCGCTTTTGCGCGGGAGAGGATAACTGGCTGGCAAGATGCATTACCAGCGACCCAAGTATATCCGAAGTCAGGGATGGAAACGGGAAACCGCGAAGCAGCAAGGACCAGCGCAGGACCAAGGGAAACAGCCCGAAGAGCACGGCAGTCAACGCCGGATTCAAAAGCTCATGGTAGAATCATAAAAAAACTGCCCCTTAAGGATAACAGGGACGAGCTATCTAACTTAAACAAAATCTTGGACAAGATATTTCAAATCCACAGTACTCCCGGGAAGCCTGCAAACCATACCCACAGAGATTGTTGGGTCTTCAAGCAGTCCGGCAAACTCAACGCCGAACACAAGGGGCTCGACACACCAAGCGAGGACGATGACGAACCCCACAAGCAGAGCACCGGAAAACAAAAGAATTTCCCACAAGAAGTCAAAACAGTAAACTCACTTCACGTGACAAAAGGGAAAAATAGAGTGGCGCCCATAGAGATACGCCGCCATACGGCCTATCCTGAGGAGTCCCGCCACTTGGTTGTTAAAACCAATCACCTTCGACCATCGGATTACTCTAGAAGTATCCGAATGCGTGATGGACTGCCTTGATATTAGATCCGATAATCGACGGACTCCAATTTACACAAGTCCTAATGGACGGCGGCAGTGATCTAAACCTGCTATATCAGGACACAACCCGCAAAATGGGGATAGACCCAACCAAAATTCGCCATAGCAACACTTCCTTTCAAGGGGTAATGCCAGGCCCATATGCCCATTGTACGGGCTCTCTACTGCTAGAAGTTGTGTTCGGCTCACCCGACAACTTCTGCCGCGAAAAGTTAACCTTGCACCTCGCCCCATTTACAAGTAGCTACCAAGCACTACTGGGACGCGAAGCTTTCGCCCGCTTTAATGCAATACCGCATTATGCATCCCTTACACTTAAAATGCCTAGTCCGCGAGGCATCATCTCCTTAAAGGGAAATATCGAGTGTTCCTCGAGCGCGGAAGATTGTGTGACTGCCTTGACAAGCCACACACTAAACCGGCTTCACTAATCAAAGCACCTAAACAGGTCGTTCAGACCCCGGACACGGCTAGACGAGTCCGGCGTAAACATACAAGGGCCTACTAGCCGCATACCCCCATACAAGGGGCTCCGC
This sequence comes from Aegilops longissima, assembly GCA_021605205.1. Lineage (NCBI taxonomy): Eukaryota > Viridiplantae > Streptophyta > Magnoliopsida > Poales > Poaceae > Aegilops > Aegilops longissima. The sequence continues at coordinate 319,905,504 of CM038680.1, read as the reverse complement.
GCATGTACAACAAGATACAATAAAGCTCAATTTTATTCATTCTTTGAATTGTACTTTGTTTATTTAATATAAAGTACATTTTCGCCCGATCTTTTTCAACTAAGTTCCTCTCTTTTACAGATGAACACCTTGCTACACCCGTCCAGGATACGACACAACGGAGACACAAAGCAGACGCAAGAGGGACCCGTTGCAAGGATTCTTTTCAGATTAAGACCCTGCGTAAACCTTTTTTACTGTCTCTTGTTGATACACATCCCCCGGTTTCTTGCTATAACCGAGGAGGAGGCTAGCGTTTTGGCATGGGCCACGTCAGAATTTTGCGCGTACCTGGACACCAGGGGCTTATTACCAAGGGCGTTGTTCGACCCGTTTTCATAAAGACCGAATACCTTAGGGAGTGTTCGGCGTCTCGAGTTAGGCCTTATATGCATCAGCTCCGAATCATGTCTTTGGTCAAATGTTGGGTTTGCCCGGCTCCAGTGTTTTGCTGCCTTATGTTCCGCTCTATCGGCTAAGGCGGCACCAGGAGAACTACTGCGATTGTGCCCCGGTTCGGCCAGGCGAGCACCTCAGTAGAGAAAGCCGAAAACTGACTTTCATGATATAGCGTGAGACTGGTCAACCACTCGTTGACCCACCGGAATCTTTAGAATTCCTCCGCATTAACGAAGCGTTTCCCGATCAGGCACATACGCGCCCCGAATTCGGGTGAGCGCGGTGCCCCTAGGGGCTATATAGTAGCCCCACTGTCAAACTCCTATGGCTAAGTGAAAGTGATAAAGCATTATAGTCTGGTTGCCTAGTTTGCTGTGCTACCACCTCCTTTATAGGACCAAGACGTTGGATCAAGTGTGAAAATGCGCCTTTTGCAAACACCCCCGCATTATATGCGTGCGGGCTGAAGCCGAAGACTGCCATCTTTCAGGTTGTATACACATATACATTAACGGCCGCACAGGAGGTATTTTAATTCTTGAAAGGCACAAGTATAAAAAGATTTTATATTCCATCGAAACATTGTTTCACAACAATACATGTTATTCGAACATAATATCCTTCGAGCACTGCGTCTCTATTAAACGAGCGCCCTGCAGAACTTCCTAAAAATAGTGCTCGACAGGTACTCGGCTTCCGTCCGAATCTTGGGATGCAACTTCGGTGGCCTTCATCTCCGCCCAGTATGTCTTGACACGGGCAAGAGCCATCCGCGCACCCTCTATGCATGCTGACCTCCTCATTGCATTGATATGCGGCATCGCACCCAGGAACTGCTGTACCAAGCCAAAATAACTCTTCGGCTCGGGCCTTTTCGGCCACAAAAGACTCACGACATCCTTCATGGCAAGTTCGGATAACCTATTCAGCTCCGCCCATTCGGCCAAGCGATCGGTTAATGGAAGTGGGCGCTCTGGATTATGGAATTGCGACCAAAAAAGCTTTTCCATTTCGTGATCCTTTTGATCTCGGAAGTGTTCGGCCGCGTCCGCGGCACTTGCCACCAAGTCCAGATAAGCATCCTCCGCACTCCACAGCCGGTCCAACTGAGCATATTTAGGATCCACGAACTTCCTCCGCAGCAGAAAGGGCTTTCCAGCCGCGATATCTCCGGCCTGACGTAGCTCCTCCTTCATAACTCTCATCGCAGAGAGAGCATCCTTGGCCACGGTAGTGGCCTTCTTTAGGTCCTCGTGCTCTGCTCTATCTTCCTTTTCAAGAAGCTTGCAGCGGTCAGCAGCATTCTTCAACTTCACGGCCATTTCGGCCATTTCCTTCTTGCTTCGGCAGTGAGCAGCCTGTTCGGCTTTTAGCTCTTCGGCCGCCTTTAAGGCAGCCGCATCACTTTTTCTGGCCTGCTCCTTGGCTCGGGCGAGCTCCGCCCGAAGGTTCTCCATGGCAGCGGCACCATCTGCATCAAGCATACATGTTGTAAGGCACGGGCATCAAGCTCCCTTACCAGGTGTCCACGGAGAAATTGCATACCTTGTGACTCGTCAAGCCGCTTATTGACAAGCGCGATGTCGGCATCCGCCACGTCAAGTTGCCGCTTTAGTTCGGCAAATTCATCAGTCCGGCTAGCCACCGGACACTTCGCCACCTACATAGGAAGGGCGACATATTATACCTGGGATTATGATCCTCGGCGCGCTGTCATTTTTGACAACACACCGAGCCTCAGGGGCTACTATCTACACAGGGCGCATTTTATATGTGGAACTGTCAGAAGGTACATCATTTTGCATACCTCAAAGCCTGTCAGTAAACTTCTGACGGCTTCGTGCAATCCGCTCTTAGCGGATGAAATCCTTTCAATCACCGTACCCATTAACGCACGGTGATCTTTTGAGATAGACGCTCGCCCGAGCAGATCCTTCAGCCCCTCCGACCGTGCACAAGGCAGTGCCGAACTCGTCCGATGGCCTTTTTCGAAGGCCGGACGCGGAGGGCTTTGGGGGGACATACGACTGCCTTTCGGCCCCGTCGGATTCGGAGAAACCCTCCGCGACGACACTCGTGGTCGCCCGCCGCAAGGCGATACGGCAGGGGAGGCGTTCGCTCTCCATCATCTCCGGACGAAGATCCCTAAAGATGAGCTCACGAGAAGGGCTGAGATCCGAACTACAAGGTAAAATTTCGGTTATCTTCATCAGAAATAGGACAGGGATATCCTTTATTTTAAAACTCCCCTTTTTACTTACGGCTCGGTGGAGGGCTGATCCCCTTGGGGGCACAGTGCGGCCGAGTCATCTCTTGCCGCAGGACCCTCTGACGAAGATTTCTTCCCCCGCTTTGAGACCATGGTCTCCGGGTCTTCAGAGGCGGTCCTCTTCTTCCCTTGGATGGAGGGATTCTCGGTCCCTCCTTTCCTGACAGCCTCCTTCGCGGAGGCGGTAGCTTCCTTGTTCCCCCCTTCACCTTCTTCCAAAGGCGCAACCTCCAGCATCCTGGTTAACACAGGATCCGGCGTGGTCTCAGGGAGGGGGGCCGGACACCTGATTAACTTTGCTTTCGCTATCCACTCCTGTTCAAGGGCAGCTCTTTTATGGGCAAGTTCATGATAAATATGGGATAGCGTGTCCAGGTACAGGGCTACTTACTCGAGTATCCGGGCGATTCCAGCTCAGACCTGCGTCCTCGGTCAAGTCCGGACACATCGCTTGTGATTCGAAGAACAGTTTGTACATCTCCACGGGCGTCGCGTCCATAAAATGTTGGAGAGCTCGTGGTCCCTCCGGATTAAACTCCCACAGGCGGAGGGGCGACGTTTGTAGGGCAGGGTGCGACGAATCAGCATGACCTGTGCTACTACGACCAGATTGATCTCTCTCTCTAGGAGGTCTCGAATACGGCCCTGCAATAAGGGCACGTCCTTGGATGGCCCCCAGTCAAGCCCCTTATTGACCCATGACGCCAGCCGCGGTGGAGGACCCGAGCGAAAGGCAGGTGGCGCCACCCATTTGGTGCCCCTGGGAGCTGTGATATAAAACCACTCTTGTTGCCATAGGCTGAGCACCTCCTGAAAAGAGCCCTCGGGCCAGGGAGCGTCTGCATTCTTGCTTATAACAGCCCCTCCGCACTCCGCTTGCTGCCCCTTGATCATCTTCGGCTCCACTTTGAAGCTCTTAAGCCACAATCCGAAGTGAGGGGTAATGCGGAGGAAGGCTTCGCACACAACAATGAACGATGAGATGTGGAGGATGGACTCCGGATCCAAGTCGTGAAATTCCAACCCATAATAAAACATGAGCCCCCTCACGAAGGGGTCCATCGGGAAGCCTATCCCCCGAAGGAAGTGAGATGCGAACACCACACTTTCACCAGGCTTGGGAGTGGGAATAACCTGCCCTCGGGCAGGCAGCGTATGCGAAATTTCGCCGGTTAGATACCTGGCATCTCTTAGCTTTAGCACGTCTTCTACCGTAACGGAGGAAGGCATCCACTGGCCTTGCAGGTCGGAGCCGGACATCATCGAAGGTCCGAAGCGCCTGAATCTGGAGCTTTGGGTGTTGGAACTCGAGGCGAGGGGCGGATTCGATTGAGATTGAAAGAAAGGAGTGGAGCCTTGATCTCTTTATAAAGAGGTTGAATACCAAGAGCCTTCCCCGTGACCATTCGGGACTCGCCTTCGATGGAGGAGACGTGCCAACGGGCACGACTGGGTTACCCACGCCCGTATTAATGAGAATCCCGGAATAAGGGGACACGATCTCTGCTTTGACAAGACGTGCTAAGGAAACCGCCTCACTAAACGCGCTGAGGTGGGATAGTAAAAACGATTCGAATAAAGGCTTGGCCGTGGTGTGATGTCACGCTGCGGAATACGTCAGCAGATTGAATTTGTGTAAATATTATTCTCTCTACGGTGGTATGTGGAACTTACTTTGCAGAGCCGGACACTATCCTTGTGTTCAAAATCTTCTATGAAGTATTCGGAGGAGGAACCCGCCTTGCAATGCCGAAGACAATCTGCGCGCCAGACTCGTCGTCATTGAAGCCTGGTTCAGGGGCTACTAAGGGAGTCCTGGATTAGGGGGTGTCCGGATAGCTGGACTATGACCTTTGGCCGGACTCCTGGACTATGAAGATACAAGATTGAAGACTTCGTCCCGTGTCCGGATGGGACTTTCCTTGGCGTGGAAGGCAAGCTTGGCAATAACGGATATGTAGATCTCCTACCATTGTAACCGACTCTGTGTAACCCTAACCCTCTTCGGTGCCTATATAAACCGGAGGGTTTTAGTCCGTAGGACGAACAACAATCATACCATAGGCTAGCTTCTAGGGTTTAGCCTCTCTGATCTCGTGGTAGATCTACTCTTGTACTACCCGTATCATCAATATTAATCAAGAAGGAGTAGGGTTTTACCTCCATCGAGAGGGCCCGAACCTGGGTAAAAACATCGTGTCCCTTGTCTCCTGTTACCATCCTCCTAGACGCACAGTTCGGGACCCCCTATTCGAGATCCACCGGTTTTGACACCGACATTCACCTCCCCAACCGTGCTGACCAGACCACACACAGAAATACATACCCCTTATGTCTCTATAACAGGCAGGCACACATTTCAAAACTGAAGTAGGAACATTAGAATCATGTGAAATTCGTATTTGAACAAATAAACTAAGCAATTATGAGTGGTGTAATGTTTATCTTCAAGGGTGGAGTGTTGGTAGTGCGACACAAAGCAAGTAGGCAGATTGTATTCCATGTAAAAGATCGAAACCTATGTAAAAGCTGGAAATGACACTTTCTTTCTATACAATGCAGTGTTCGTTACCCACACATGATGGAAGAGATCACATAGAGAAATACTATTCACTCATGTCTCACGGTTCCAAGATTTAGAAATAGGGTGGTCCACCCTAAAAGAATATTGACAACAAATATGACAAGGCAAGCATAGATGTAGTGAATCAATCATTTACTTGTGAGCTTACTAGGACAAGTATGCAGAATTGTAGCTGCAGAAGAGACCGTCCAAAATCTGAATGAAGAAGTTTGTCTAGCACTTATTGTTTGCAACTAATCGACGTGAATAATTGGATATTATATCGAATGAGTAAGAAAGACAAGTAAAATTGTCAACAAACCTGGCTTGCAGTAGTAATCTGGGTCAATGTCACTCGACCAACAATCCAAAATGACTAGTTTCATTTGAGTGCGGAATTTTGAAAACCCGTGAACTTTAGAGGTACTAAAGATTACCGAAATACATCTGAACCATTAAGTGTAGGTAGCATCGAGCACACAACAAACCCTAATGACAGTCCTGCCTAATGAGTAATGAATCAATTAGAAAATGGGTGATGAGGAGTGGCTGCTGAGTGTTGAGGATGTATCTCAGGATAAATCGGGTTGGCTTGGTGGGTGCTGCACGCATGAGCCTTGAACGGACTGGGAAGGTAGGCATGGCGGCGTGCCCGGGCAGCGGTGACGCTGTTGGGCGAGCGGCTCCTGGCCTCCTGTTAGTCCGGTGTCTCCTCCTAGAGTCATGCTGTCCGGGGACGGCAAGTCGCCGGCGAGGCAGGCGGCTGGGGGCGAGTAGAGATCGGAAGCGCGCAACAGAACAGAGGGGAATCGGGGCCTGGGACGACCCAAAATCCCAGGGTGGGCCTGCCCACCGTGGGCACCCTGTAGATATACACACCCGAGCGGCGAACATGCATTTTCGAAACTAATTTAGGAACATTTAGCTGACAATTAAACAACTCTGTTTTAATAATATCAGATTCGTATTTGAACAACTAAGCTTGTTTAGCTTGATGGGTGGAGCAGTGTTATTATGACACGAAGCACGATTACGATCAGATAGTGATCATAAAAGGGGGAAACTCTAAGCATATTTTTTTAAGCAAAAGAGGGTTTCCCCTCCGATTTCAATTAAACAAACCACCACGGAACCAACATGATCAATTAAACCCTAAGCATGATCAATTAAACCGTATTATGGTTGTGGCATGGCAGGTTTGAAGCTGCAAACCAGAGAAATGATATTTAGCATCCATTGTCTGCTTCGAACTAAGAACTAAATTCTAAGAGCTGAAAAGAAAGTAGAGTAACCATTCTCAAAAAAAAGTAGAGTAATGAAGTTAAGATCTATTTTCTGGTTGAGATCAAAAAGTTGAGGAGATATGAAGTACCACCTCTCTTGCGGCGCCGTGTAGGCATCGGGGGTGCGATGGCTGTCGGTGGCGTTGCAGCAGATCTGCGACGGTAGACGGGTGCATCGGGGGATAAGTCCCGTTGCGGTGGAAGAGAAGGTCGTGTGAGCGGCGCCGGCAAAGAGGACGGCGGCGCTGATGAAGCGACAGGACGCGATGCAAGGCTATTGGTCCGTCGCCGTGGATCAGAAAAGTCCATCTCTAGCAGTGGACGACGTGGTCTTGGTAGGCGTTCCAGCACGGTGGAGGATGGTGGCGATGGATGTGGTGGAGGACGGCGGCGATGGATGAGGTGGCGGACGGAGGCTGGTGTGGGGATGGGGTGTTCTAGCGCGGGCGGTGTATGAATGGGAAAATGGAGGGAGAGGTACGGGGAACCATGTTTTTGGGACGCGCCTGTCTAAAATATGGGAAAGTTACGAACTTAGCCCCCGTTTAAAATATGGACGTCTCGTCGGTTGGGGATAGGACGGTAATCTCGCATCTCGCCAATATTTGCCCAGAGCGATTTCGAGCGAGGAGAGGGTGGTTGGCGCCCATGGTTGGCACCCACGGTGTATGAACGGGGCTGACAGGTAGGGCGGTTGTGTCACGTCTGAGTGAAGTTACAAACCTGCCCCTATTGAAAATATTTGCCTACATCGATTTCGGCCGAGTCGAGTTTGTTTTGCCGCCCACCGTGTATGAAATGGGGAATGGTGGGAGAAACATAGGTCTTTCGGACGAGCTTGAATCAAATGAGTTTTGCCACCCATGTTTGACGCCCACCATGTCGGAATGGGCTCAGAGGCGGTCGTGTCACGTCTAATTGAAGTTACTAACCTACCCCTATTTAGAGCAGTGGAAATCGGGACGATGGATTGTCCGTGTAATGGGTAGACAGTAATTCCATCTCCCAAACACTTGGCTTCGGGCAACCGACGTGGGAGTGGACATTTTGCTGCTTCTTTCGAATTTTGGGACAATAAGCATCCACGTTTACCCTGGCAACTAAATTCGAATCCATTTTGTATTCCTATATGAATCTTTATAAATCATTCTATGTGTTTTTATATATCTTCAAAAGGACGACAAAGATGTATTCCGCTGTCATATATGAATATGGTTTACAAATGCCGATACTCAAATTCAGAAACTAGAATCCAGTTTAAGGTGAATTCGAATATTTGGAACACTTCATGTCCAACTCAAATGTCACACGCAACATAATGTGTACTCCCATTTAGATATGTACACAAGCGATGTATCAAGATTCAAATACCGAGTCAATCAACCAAGAATCTACAGAACTAACAGACATATAAACACTTATAGAGTATATGGATCAATAATATCAACTAACATAAATAAGCCGGGCCGCTATACTTTTTTTGGCTACAACAACATCCTTTTTTTAGCCAACATCTTGGCCCTTTCCGATGCGTGCCACTTATGGTCCATCTATACTACTACTATTGCTGAATGCACATTCAGCCCGATTGGCATATTTGTAGGTCTGGCACAGCAATCCAAATGAAATGTCTCCGAGTCTTATCAATTAATACAGACTTGTGCTCAAATAAAATTACATACCAAAAAACAAAAAAAATCATTACATGATCTCTAAAACAAATGGTTTGATTGATTACATGAACAGACAACACAAAGGTTATTCAACTATAGAAAGAACATTTCACCTATGATTTACCAAGTAGGAATTTAATTTCCTTTTTTCCTTCAGGACCTTAACAATCTGGTCAGTCTCAAATTACATACCAAGTAGAAATCCACCAAATATTTAATGGTTGTCTTGAGTACTGCTTGTGATTGTGCTGTTTGCTTCCTCAACATGTCAACTTCATCTCTAAGTGCAGAAGCAGAATCTCTTTCTACCACTAGTTTAGCCTCTAGAGCATCAGCAGCTAGCAATTCATAATGCACGATTGGGCCGGTGCCACTTCTGTGGGATGATGCAACGTCCATGGGGACCTCGCTCTTTGATCTTGGGCTAACTTGTTTTGCCATTAAAGTTCCGATTGGATTCAGAAAAGTTGAAGTTAGCAAAACATCTCAACTGGGAGTTATAACAGCAAACTAGTTAAACAAACAAGGAATTAAAGAGTTTCAATTGGATGCTGAAAAGTAGTTATTAACATCATTGTAACCCGCTGTTGCAGCAGCAAAGCAGTTAAACAAACAAGTAGATATTTAAGTTAAGGCAAACAGGTAATTCTTAACAGTAAGTATCAAACACATAGATAGGCGCAGTCTACAATATGATTAACAGGCTGTGCCATTATGTAATCAGTAGCAAACTAAACTAAGCCAAGCAACGTAATTGAACAATTTTGCAATAAGTGGTTAACAAAAATTCCAAGAAGCAGGTAACTGAACTTACGCTAGTTCTTTGTACAGGCACACTACAACTTCTTTTTCGCTTACAAGGTTGTACGAAGGAGTCCATGGCATCAATTGCTTGGATACGCAGTCCCAATACTTCTTTCTTCCCACATTGTATGGGTAAGTCGAATGGTTAATCTGGTAAGATGATGCGTCCTTGATATGTTATATGAGGACGTGTAGTCAGACTAGTTGTAGCCAAACACATCACACTGGATTTTACTGTATATTTCATGCGATTACTTTTGGCATATCGAAATCTAAGCAATCTACAATAGGATGAAAAGACTGGCATCCTTCACATTATTGGCAAACTCAGTTCACAGAAACAAGCAATTCAACCATTCAGTGGGTAAATAAAAAGCGCCACTGGAATATTTTTCACTATCCAATCATACACGCAAAAAGGGGCGACGCCACCATAGGGGCTGGTATGGGCGGCCGCCTCAGGTGGCTGGAAAGTGTGCACCTAGTTTGAGTCGTCCAGGTTGGCCCATGCTAGTTTTGTTCGTCCCAACGCACGAGCAGGCAATACAATGAAGAAAAATGTTTCAATTTGGATGGGCCAATAAAATAAGTGCAAGGCAGGCCCTATAGCAGGCCCGCGGCCCAAACGAGCGCCTCCCATATCGATCGACAGCAGGAAAAATCCCAATTCATTCGCTCTAGCCTCCAGTCTGGTTCGCTCCTAACCTAGCTGCCACTGGACAGACCGACACAGCACTTCCTCGCGCCCTCGTTGGAGGGTGGTCGCCGGGCTTCAAGCGAACAGAAGGACAATAAGATGAAGATCCAAACCTGCGTGTAGCCTGCGTGGGAGGCAGCGGTGGCAGCACGGGCATGGCATCGAGCTTGCGCAAATGGACAGTCGCAGCTTGCAAGAGTAGCATGCGCAACGAGCAGGTACATCACATCCCTGATTATATCTAATTCAACTCTTCAATTTCTGGCCAATAGTTAAACCTGACGGTGTTGTAAAACTTCTTGTATGTAGGGAATCTATGAGAAAATGAAACCAATTTCTACTTATTTTATAACTCCCCAATCAATCCGAATCGATGAATCTGATGTATCTAATCAAGTTTCGGTACAAACATACAAGCTCATGTTTTTCTTGAGCTTGAAGTGTCTAATGAACAGATCGCTAATGAAGGATTTGATGCAAACATTTTACATGCTCCTGGTGATGAACATATAGTGTCTAATGAGGGATCTAATGCAAGCATTTTGCAAGCTCATTGAAGGATTTAGTGTCTAATGATGATCTACTATCTTGAGAGAGACAAAGATTTGCAGGCATTGATGACAAGCAAATTATAGTGCATTTTCATAGCTTGAGGAAACATCAAGGCCATCTACCAGAAAGTCCCCGTATCATGACAATATAGCATAAATAATTTTCTAATCTGTTGTTTGAAACTATTGGCATACTTGTGCAGGATAGATATATTGATATGCAGTTTGCACACTGGTTATACGTGCAATTACACTTCGATATTTTCAGCCAGAGAACGAATAATTCAAGCAGGTACATACCATGTTTGTAGTCCTTGTACACCATGTTGCATTTTGTGTTTTTGGTGCTTGCATCATTTAGTGTTTATAATCTGAACTACTTTGGATCATTAGCTGGTTTTCAAAGTGCATGTAGCTTCACATTTCTCAAATTATGTTGATTTCCGGAGTGCAAGTGCCTTCGTATTTTTTAAGTTAAATATTCGCCCCTTGTAACTTGAATTCGTGGATCAGCCACTGCACACAATTCATACACGAATGCCGGTACGAATTAAATGAAATGCAGGGACTTACGCTAGCTCGTTGTACAGGCTCACTACAGCTCTGCTTGCGCTTGGGATGTTCCATGTACAAGTCCATGTTACCACTTGCTTGGATGTGCAGGCCTTGTGCTCCTAGCATCCCCCTCTGCATTTTTGGCACGGCGAATGGTTGATCAAATAAGAGGAATCGACCTTGATGTTGTACCGGAGGATAGATACTTACAAGGTTATACGGGTGTGCAGGATGTGTACCAGATCCCGTAGCGCCGTCATGCTTCGCTAAAAAATGGATTTGCTTGTTTCAGATGATATCTCCAGAAGAAATAAGAGTTAAATTCAGAGTTGCATAGGCGTGTAAGCTAAGAGAGCAGTGAAAGGATATCCAAACATCATCGGAACAGTGCACAAGGGAGTGATGTGTGGATACCTAGTTAGGGCCGGCGTTTGGGCATGCTCGCCTAGCTAGAGTGCGGGTCACTTCAGAGCCGTTGAGGGTGATGCGCTGGCGTTGGCTGGCTGCGCACGAATGCAGATCTTGAGTGGCAGCGGAGCGCTACGATGCGGTGGACGATACCGTTGGTGAAGCCCCAACGGCCTCGCGGGCCAGAGGTGCGACGATGTGCTCGGTGAAGTAGCCCCGGTGAGCTGGGAGACAGCATCGGTGAAGCGTACCTGATGCGATGGAACTCGGTGTCTGTGAGGCACGTCGGTTGCGGCGGCCGATGTTGTCAGTGGACCACCCGGTGCGGTGGACGAGGGCGTAGATGAGGTAGCTCCGGTGCGGTGGTGAAGCGCGACCGTCGTCTTCGTCGTCATCGTCCGCACGCAGGTGGTGAAACGATGGGGAAAGAGACGAGACGAGGGGCGATTCTAGGGTTGGCGGCGAATTAGGGATTTGAGCAATCTGGGCGCGGAAGGGGACGGTGGAGAAGAGAGATTTTACAGGGCGGGAATTGGGGCCGCCAGATATTTCAATCCGAAACGTGGAAGCGTGAACTTATATTGTCGTCGTCCTTTTTTGGGGGGGAGGGGGGTGGGTGGTTGGGTGCTACGTGTCCGTCCGACACACGCGACATCCCCGACACGACTATGCTTCGGTGCCATAAGGCACCTGCCTTTGTGTCCATGACATGTGGGCCCAACAGGTGGCTGGCCCACATGTCAGTGACCAAAGGCAGTTGCCTTTAAGGCACCGAAGCAGCGTCCACCCCGACACGACCTTGGTCTGCCTGGTGCGCCTACATTTGAGAATGCAAATGAATCTTCTTTCATTTGCAAACGAATCTGTATGTATTACCATGCCCGTGTTTTCCTTGCAATAATTAGTCATTCGAAACGAGATACTCCATCCGTTCACTTTTGTAAGTCATTTCAGACAACTTAAAATGAACTGTTTTGCACATTGTCTGAAATGTCTTCAAGGTCTTATAAAAGTGAACAGAGGGAGTACTATAAATTAATTAATGAGGAGTTATTTGAAAAAAAATCAAAACGATACCCACGCTAACGTGGATTAGAGTGTGTGTCACATAATTAGTTATTTGAATTAGAGTGTGTGTCACGTAGTTAGTTATTTGAATTAGAGTGTGTGTCACGTAGCGATCTCCAATTCTAACGTGGATTTCACATTTCACTGTATCCACGCTACTTTTTAAATACAAATTCATATGTATATGATGAACACCATGGTAGTGAGAAAACTTTTGGATGGATTCAAACATATGACCTACAAAATAGCACAACAAACTGAGTCAATGTCAACTTTTCGAAACTTAGTATGGCACGAATTCAAAATAATTACCCGTATGCCTGGTCCTCGGTTCAAATCTTACAATGTACACCGAATTGAAACATCGATATTAAGTCTCGTACTATGTACATTCAAATGTTGTTTTAGCCCCCCCAAGCACAGACGCTATATACTTCCTATATCGGTCAATCTTCCTCTCCTAACCACCTTAGGAAGCTATCGGTTTCCAACACATGTTCATTCTTTCTCTCCATGTTTCGATCTCTAAGTCTCTCAACTACACAACCCCTTTTTCCACTCTGTTACCAAATGTATTTACCTCACACACCCGCCATTGCACCCCATGCCGAGCTCTCTCTCCCCCCCCCTCTCCCTCTCACCCTCTCACGCTAAATACATGCATTGCCTATCTAGCCCCCCCAACCTCTCGTGCGCATGCACGCACGTTGTATATCTAGGTCACTCGCTCGAGACCGTCTCACTCTTTCTTCCGCACGGCGGGCCACACTCGCTCAATATTGCTCTCTTTATCTGAGTCTCGTTTAACCTCGTTTTCTTTCACACACAAATGATATATCTCCCTGTTCGGGCCTCGATCGACACACTCTATACTCTCTCACGCAGATTGTCTATCTAGGTCAGTCCATCCAAGCCGCCGCCACTCTTTCGACCTCATGGTGCGCCACGCTCTCTCAATCTCTCTCTCTCTCTCTCTCTCTCTCTCTCTCTCCGTATGTCTCGATTGACCTCGCTCTTTCTCAGACAAAAACGATATATCACCATGTTTGAGCCCAATTCGACCTATTCACATTGTATACTCTCTCATGCACATCGTCTATCTAGGTCACTCTCTCCAACCCGTCTCGCTCTTTCGATCGCATGGCGACCCTATGTGATCGGTTGACCTTGCTTCCTCCCACGCACAAAATAAACACTACAAAAAAATACACTTCTGTGATGATACGTGTTTGTCACAGTAGGTCGCGTTTTTTGTCATGCATGTACATCCATGACGATTTTATGACAGAATCAAGATAGTCATACCTGTGTTGTCGTAGAAGTGTTCCATGAAATTACCAAAATTATCATCACGGAAGTGTCCACTTCCATGACGATAAATCGCGCGTCACAGAAGTGCTTTCGTCAAGGGTGACCGACACGTGGCATCCACCGTAATGGAACACCGTTAAGCTATCGGGTCGGGTTTTGGATCCGATAACCCGTTAACAGCCCCGACCAATGGGGATTTTCCACGTGTAAAATCATCATTGGCTGGAGGAAACACGTGTCGGCTCATCGTTGGGACAGATGTCATCCACTCATTGGACGGAAGGCGCCTATGATACGTCGACACGTGGCACGGCCCAACAGAGGCCCATTCCTGTGAAAAGGCCGGCCCAGTAAAAATTCACAGGCCAGCCCATATAAGGCCTACTTGTGTCAGGTCCATTTAAGCCACGACCCATACGAGATGTGCCAATTCGGCCCGTCAACGGCCCGTTAAAGATTTGACACCATTGCAGCCCATCATCAGTTCGAGCCCGTTAACAGCCCGCTATATATTTGGGCTCAATATCGGCCCGATGAGATTTCGGCCTGTTAACGGCCCATTTAATGGATGGGCCAATTTTCAGGATGTACATCTTTCGGCCATTTAGCGACCCATTTAAATGTTGGGCTAGTTTATGGCCCGGTGTGTCTTTCAGCCTGTTGACGGCCCATAAATCTGATGGGCCATTTGTTGTCGGACCTGAGTTTCGGCCTTTTAGCGGCCCATTTAAGTGTTGGGCCAATTTTCGGCCGGTGTCACTTCGACTGTTGACGGCCCATAAATCAGTTGGGCCATTTGTAGTCGGACTTGAGTTTTGGCCTTTAGCGACCCATTTAAGTGTTGGGCCAATTCTCGCCCTGTGTGCCTTTTCGGCCTGTTAACGGACCATAAATGAGTTGGGCCATTTGTAGTCGGACCTTAGTTTGGCCTTTTAACGGCCCATGCCCTTCATGGTCCAACACCAGCCCGGTTTCTCTTTCAGCCTGCTAAAGGCCCACAACACGATTGGGCCATTTACAACACGACGACTTTCGGCCTCTTAGCGCCCATGGTCTTCATGGTCCAAGACAAGCCCGCTGGCCTGCTAAAGGCCTATAAAGATAGTTGGGCCATATGTAGCCCAAACTTAGTAACGGCTCGTTAACGCCCGTGAAATAAGCTGGGGCCACCTGTTGCCCGCTTTGATGTCGGCTCGTTAACGACCCGGGAGGTAAGAGGGCCGACCATTAACTTTCGGCCTAGTAACGGCCCATTAACTTAATGGGCCCACTAAAGTTCGTACGATAATTTGATCCCATTACGACGAGCAATTATGCACAGGACCAAAACCGATCACGCAAAGGTACGACATATAGGGAATAACGTTGCACATCCAGCATATACTACAGGAAATTACATCCTTTGGGCAATCAAAGATTGATGCCGGTGCAAATAAATGAGCAGAACCTAACCATCTACAATGTCACAATCTGCAACCTCAAGATGTGATGACGCCCATAAGCATGTGGGCAAGTTCTTTCTGCTTTGCTACACCGCCTCTCGAAAACATTGATCGCTTGTTGTGTCGCACGACTCGCACCTCGATTCATCCACCATTTCCATCATTGCTTCAGCCATTAATTGGTTCACAAACATACATTTATTCCGTTGCATTCGAGATGAGGATCTTGAATGATTCAGATGGCGATTTTGGCGAGCTTGTATTATTGATAGTGGAGAGTGTCTCGACCTTTGCATCATAACATAAATTAGGGACGGAACCAAACAGATTAATCATGAGTTATTGCCATATTACCTGGCCTAGATTTCTTTGGAAAGAAACAATGGGGTTGCCTTGCTGTTTTCAGAGTTTGTCTTCTTATCTTCAAAGCAGCCTGCACAAAATTAACACACTAGCATTGCTATCATTGGCCAAGTCGATAATAGGAAAGCAACATTGATACAATGAACGTTTGGGCAACTAGCCTACACCAAATTAACACAATATGGCACAACTATCATCAGCCGTAAGGTAGTACGAAAGCAACATTGACACAATGAATGAATGGGCAACCAGAGAAGCACTACAATTCAAGAATGTGCGTGATATGAGATAGTACATTCATGCAGCTCAAGATGCAAAACTACCGTGCAGTTTTCCTTACAAAAATCAACATTGGCGCCTTTAACATTTTGCTACAACTAATTTTAGATCAGATAAAGGTTAGATTCACGCCGATTAACAAAATACATGTTGATGTAAAAATATAGTGATATACAACAGTACTTACATCAGCATTGGAGCACAGAGAATTTCGCAAGATATTTTCCTCGAATCGATCCCAATGGAGGAAGTCTTCTATCGCTTAACCTTATTTTCTAAAAGAGAGATGGGTAAGAAACATGTAGAAAATATGATCGAATGCTATAAAATTTCATGATGCGAGG
The DNA here is from genome assembly GCA_021605205.1 of Aegilops longissima. Classification (NCBI taxonomy): domain Eukaryota; kingdom Viridiplantae; phylum Streptophyta; class Magnoliopsida; order Poales; family Poaceae; genus Aegilops; species Aegilops longissima. The sequence goes on along the minus strand of CM038680.1, from coordinate 319,889,456 downwards.
ATACGCACACGCTTCTTAGAATGGAGTTGACATTCTTTTCTTTGGACCGAGCGGACTAGTTCTTTGGCCACTAGAATCTGCTTATTATTAGTGGGACTTGGGTTTCTCTGTCTTTGGAGCAGTATCTATGAAAAATGGAGTTGGTTTATTATCTCCGGCATTTGGATCTTTTGCAAAGACCTGGTTTGTAACCCTTGATTCTAACATAGCCGTCTTCCCTTGCATGCCTTATATAGAAGAATGGTGATTCAGTTATAAAACATGCTACAACAGAGATGGAATAGATATCAAGAATAGAAAGGCATGACATATTGACATGTATTCCCTCCATCCGGAAATAAATGGACGGGTCTAGGCGTATTTCAGTTCTAGATACATCCAGTTTTATCCATTTCTGCGACATTTAATCCGGACGGAGGGAGTATGATGTAAGAGCTAGGGATACGACAGGACAACACAAAAAAAACACTGAAAAACCCACTGCAGAACCAAAGTATTCAAACCCACTGATATGAGATAGTACACTCATGCAGCTCAGATGCAAAACTACGTGCAGTTTTCCTTACAAAAATCAACATTGTGGCCTTTAATCATACATTTTGCTACAACTAAATTTAGATCAGATAAAGGTTGGATTCACGCCGATTAACAAAATACATGCTGATGTAAAAATATAGTGATATACAACAGGTACTTACATCTACATTGGAGCACAGAGAATTCCTGCAAGAATCTTTCCTCATAAACGATACCATTGCAGAAATTCTTCTATCTGTTAAGCTTATTTTCTAAAAGAGAGATGGGTAAGAAACATGTAGAAAATATGATCAGCATGCTATAAAATTTCATGATGCAAGGATACGCACACGCTTCTTAGAATTGAGTTGACATATTTTTGCTGGACTGGAGCGGACTAGTTCTTTGGCCTGGAATCTGCTTATTATCGAGAGGAGTTGGGTTTCTCTATGCCGGAGCGGTATCTATAAAAACTGGAGTTGGTTTATTATCTCTGGCGTTTGGATCTTTTGCAAAGGCCTTGTTTGTAACCCTTTGATTCTAACATAGTCGTCTTCCCTTGCATGCCTTGTATAGAAGAATGGTGCTTTAATTATAAAACATGCGATGAGAGAGATGGAATAGGTCTTCAAGAATAGAAAGGCATGACATATTGACATGTATTCCTCCATCCGGAAAAAATGGATGGGTCTAGGCATATTTCAGTTCTAGATACATCCTTTTTATCCATTTCGCAACATGTAATCCGGACGGAGGGAGTATGGTGTAAGAGCTAGGGATACGACAGGACAACACAGCAAAAAACACTAGTTGAATGTAAAACTATATGCTAGCGGAATACGTGCATGAAATAACTAAGGCAACATACGTGTATGATTGGGAAAATAAGATGGCATTGCAAAGAGCACTAGAACAACACTTCAATGTAAAAAACATGGTATGGCGGATGATGAAGTACATCCGATGAATAACAATGCATAAGATATTCGAAGCATGATGTCCAAATTAAGCAGATGGCATTGCGATAGAGTAGAATGGCAGTACTTGAATTTGAAAACATGTTATCATGAATGGAATAGGTACTGAAAAATAGGAAGGCATGACATATTTACATGCATGATCAGCATGCTAAGCACATGGCATTGCAACATGAGTAGATACACTCCAGGACATTATATGCATGTTGTACCCATATCACATGCCAAGTTAGAGCAAGGACCTTGTGGGGTGAAGAGGATTCATCATCTTTCTGCAAGTCTTCTGAAGAACTGCCTTTACATGTTCCATCATATTGGGTATCATTGACATCAAGTTTATTGGCCTTTACATTGCTCCGTGAGGTTCTTGTGGATATATCAGTGTGTGCAATTATATCTGACATGCATGGAAGACAACTAGTAGTTAGATTTATGTAAATGAGTGCCTGTAGGAGACGACATAAATAGTAGGACTGGGGTTAACTAGCAGCAACAGGTCTCATAAACTAAAGGGAGAACACAAATGAAAGCTACATAATATGTATCATTTGTACTCGAGATTAACTAGATGGCACACAAAAGTATTAAAGAACAACATAGGTAATACTAGAAGTGGTATAATACTATAATCACCAGCATGTGGGATAGCATTGGCTGATGGATGATAACTATGGAACAGCGTTACCTAAAGAACTAGTATCTTAACTGAACTATGGAACAACGTGAACTCCTGAACAAGACCCGTAAGAGATCAGCATGAATATACAATGAAATGTGATGATCTATTTTCCGTGCTTAGATGAATAATAAAGCCATAAATGTTGCACACAAGTAAGATGAGGGTACAACCTATCTGACTGCCATCTATAGGAGTGAGCATCATGTGCTGACTTGTCGATGGCCCTGCAGTTGTTGTGGCTGTCCATGTCGGGCACGCGCATTCGATGCAGGGAACTGTTGAGTGGGGATTGTAGCTCCCTTATGGTGTATGCTTCCCTTGTTGGAGCAGTTGCGGTGAGTCGGAAGATGGTGCGTCTGAAGATGCAGATAACGCATAATGTTAAGAACGACATATCTCTTTGATCCGAAGAAATACACTAAGAGATCAACAGCAAGGTACGAGAATGGTCACACGTCTGTTGACTGAAGACTAAATTTGGGTCACATGATTTTATTTTATTTTGGTACTGTCCGATCTACGCCGGATGGCTTGATGGCCGTCTTGTGCCTCCCGGCTGACACTGTTCGGAATCTTCCCCGAAGAGCCAGCGACCAACGGCAGAGCAGCCTGCCTCCGCCGTCCGTGGCCCCGGCCAAAACCCCGCTCCCCGCCCCACCGCACTGCCGTGGTTGCGCCGCCCCCGGGCCAATCCACAAAGACTCCCCGTCATCCAGATCCGGCGGCGGCAGTACCTTCAACCCACGCAACTCTAAAAGATAGCCATCTAAGCGCTGCTTCCACGGCGAACTTGTGGCCCCGCACCCTTACGTTAGACACCAGCCAACCGGCAGCCTAGGAGCTCCACCGCCTCGAGGGGTGCTGCTTCCCATTGGGAATCGATTGGCCCGAATAAAAATTCAGACAACCGACGCCTAAATAAAGTGATTTGAGATGAGGTGCGACCTATCTGGCGGCATGGTGAAGTAGGCAGGTCCAGTTGCCGAAGTCGGTGAGGCCGGCGCGGTTGCGGTGGCGACCGGCGGCAGGGAAAGAGCGATGTCGCCACGGTCGACGGCTACGCGGAAGCAGCACCAGGACTCTGGACGGATCCGAAGTTGGAGCCGCTCGGCGCCGTGAACAACGGCGGGGGTGAATCGGCTCGATGCAGTTCACGCGCCGTCGCCGAGGCAGCACCAAAGAAGACGGAGTAAGAGGCACATGGCCCAAGGCACGACGGCAATTGGACAGCGTCTCCGGCATTAGGGAGGAGGGCGGCTGTGAAATTGGTGCGGTGGGGCGCCATGGAGGTGGGGCTGAGGTTTCGGCTCGGGAGAAGGGAGCTTCTGGGAGAAGGTGATTTGGCGCCCATGAGGTATGAATGGGGGGGGGGGAATTGGGAGGAGTGGAACCATGTCTTACGGACGCATTTGTGCGAAATGTGAGGGGAGTTACAGTTCTACCCTTGCCTATAGGCTTCTCGGCTTGGGTCTGTGTACCGAGGGTGGGGATAGTAGAGTAACTTTGCTTCTCCCCAAATAGTGGGCGGAGCGATTTCAAGCAGGAGGCGTGTTTTGAACTATAGTGGGCGCGAGCGATTTCAGGCGAGGAGAGCGTGTTTTGAAATAGTGGCGCGAGCTATTTGAGGCGAGGAGAGCGTGTTTTGCCGACCATGGTTTATGAATTATTCGCACATGTCATTTCGCCGAGGAGAAGGCGCTTGGATGAAGTTACGAACCTACCCTCGATGTACAACGGGCCAATTGATGCGTGTCCCACATAGGACGGTAATTCCGCGTCTCCCATTTATTTTCTCGGGCGAATTCCACCGAGCAGAGCGGATGTTTAACGGTTCGTTCAAATATTGGGAGAACGAGCATCCACATCTACCTTACCAAGTCGATTCAAATCAAATTTTGAAATATTAGCTTGCCACTTCTTTTTTAGATGGAGAGATGATGCTCGGGAGTAATGTGTTTTTACATGCTCGTTGCTAGCGATTTACTATATGACAAATAGTTGACCCACTCAAAAATGCGAATCAAACCCAAAATGAAATATCTCTACTCAATGAACTAGCTCATTCAGTAGGTCAAAATAGTGAACTAAGTCCAAAATTGAACACCTCAATCGAGTAGCATGTTGTACAGTGTTATAGTAATCCATGAACATGTTGAAAGTCAAATTAATGAACTTGTTTGATATACGCATATATCCGTTCATGTGTGGATTGCATACAACATGTTCTCCAATTTATATCGAAACATGGTTTATATCAGTCTTTGATGCATAAAACGCGACCTCCCCCTCTCCCGGACTCATGTTCTCTCTCTCACTCTCTCGCCGACAATCTTCAATTCTGTCGCACGCATCCGACACAAAAACCTTGTTGGTCCCCTCTCTCTCTCTCTCTCTCTCTCTCTCTCTCTCTTTGTGTGTGTGGGGGGGGGGTCTTTCTAGTTCGCATTCATATATACACCATCTGTAGGTCTCTCTCGCACACGATGTATGATACTCTAGCTAGTCCAAGCTAGATATCTTGGGTGCACTCATCGTACGCACACAAATTCCTTGGCTCTTTGCCCGTAACTCTCTCACGCACCACTATGTCGCCTCTGAGCTCTTCCCCCCTCTCTCAAACTCTCCATCCACAGGTCACACATACACATGCATATCTCACTCGCACTCGATAGGCCCATCTAAAACTCTATCTCTCTCCCTCCTTCTCTCTCCATCTCACACGCACACACACACAATCTCATGCCCAGCTAGCCAAGTATGATGGTCTCTCACTCAATTGTAGGCACACGCATTCCCCCCTATATGTATATGACTAGCTAATCTTAGTCTCCATCACAAACATGTGCATGGTCTATCTCAATTTCTCTCGGGGCATCTTTCTATCGCGCACGCACTCCTCGATCTCCCACCCATATAGTCCCTCACGATCTCGAGGGATCTCTATCACAAACACACCTCTCTCCCTCCCCATGCGCCCATGCCATCCATGTGTCCCTCTCGACCTTTTTTCCTTGTTGGCCAGACCTCTATTGGACATGTGCTATAGGGGTGTCTCTCTGTGTTGCAAACAATCACACACTAGCTATCTTCGTGTGTCTCCTCGCCTCGCTTATCCATCTCGGAGATGCATGCGTGATATGTTTGCATAAGAAATGAAAAAACACACACTCTCTCTAATTTATCATTTGTTGTCACTTTCTCTTTCACACACATACTCTTTTTGCAACTTACTCATTCTCCTTCACACGCACTTGATCTATCTCGACTGAGGCACTCTCCTCCGTCCATAGCACATGGCTTTATTGAAAAGTCAAACATCACAAAGTTTGACCATGTATGTGGAGAAAAATAATTACATATAGTACAGCAGACATATACCATTAGATTCACCATGAGATGTAGTTTTGTATGATGTATCTTTGGTATTGTAGATATAAATAACATTTGCGTAAACCTGATCAAAGTTTCCAAAGTTTGACTTCTAAAAAATTACATGCCTTCGCATTATCGAGCGGATGGAATATCTCTTTCCCCTCTCAGCTATCGACGCACCACTCAGCCTTATCGGGCTCCTCAATCTCTCTCAAACTTTATTGGTCAGTTTGGTTCGTGACTGACCCTCATGCCTTGATGGCGGTAACGCTGGTGTGGACGTGAGATGTAAAATATTTCTGCTGGCCGGGCTTGTGTGGTCTTGAAGTGTTTGGTTCATGCAGGGCCAGCAAAGCATCAACGCCCCATCAATCAATCCATGCATCAATTATTTAATGCTAATATCCATCCATGTTGTTGTTAGCCTCGTGGGCGCATGACCGAGTGCACGCCAGCGTTCAAATCGGTCGCTTGGGCAAGCTACTTGCAAGTGTCCGGAGTTCAGCCAAAGCTAATTAAAGTGCAAGGGAACCCAGCCCAGGCGGGCTTTCTTTTTCACAGGGTAGCAACCAAACAAGCGTGCATGAAATCCAGCCACAACCCCAGGCCACGCAAAAGATGCTCACGATGCAAGCCAAACTGGCCTTATATCTCCCTGGTTCACACATACACATGTCTCGCTCGCGCTATACATATAGACCCATCCAACACTCTCCGCCCTTGTTCTCTCTCCATGTGACACGCACCCCCCTAAGTACCATAATCCATCACTCCATCATAGGCTCTGTTTGGATCCATGGGTTAGAGTTAGTTTGGGTTAGTTTGGAGTCAACTAACCAGAAAAGATCCAAACAGGAGGGTTATTTTAGGTTAGATGCATCTAACCCATCCAAAAAAACTAACCCATCCAAGAGGTGCTTATTTGGGTTAGTTCTTCTCGGGACCACTAATAAACACTTTTTTCTCTCGCTCTCCCCGCAGCAGATCCCTCCCCACTTCCTCAAGCTTCTCGTCCTCTCCTCCTCCCTCTCGCACCGCCCGTGAAGGTGCCTCGCCGTATCCGCGCTCCATCTAACCCTGCCATCCAAACACCTCTTTACTTAGAGTTAGTTTAGGGTTTGTTCAGGGTTAGAATCTAACTCTAACCTCTAACTGAGTTAGAGTATCCAAATAGGGCCATAGGTGCAAGCACTCCCCCCCCCCTCCTAAGTATGATTATCTCTTACTAGCCATCAGGAACACACGTATTGTCTCCTTCCATCCATACGCCTATCTCGATATCTCTCGGGCATCTTCTATCGCACACACCTTGTCACTCGATCTCCCACCCATGTAGTCCCATCACGATCTCGTGGGATCTCTATGACAAACATACACTCTCTCCTTCCCATTTCTGCATTTTCTCCGACGTCTCTCTCGACCTCTCTCCTTGTTTGTCGACCCTCTTGGCCACGTGCTAGGGTCTTCCTCTCTCGGTTCCAAACAACCACACACTATCTCCTCACCTTGCCTCCGTTGTCGAAGATGCATGTGTGATATGTTTGCATAAGACACGCACGCCTTTTCTCCACTTTCATCGTGTGTTGTCCATGTCTCTTTCACACACGCACACACACTTTTTTCTCTCTCTCTCTCTCTCTCTCTCTCTCGTTAGGGACTCTGTCACGTCCATAAGCATATGGATGTTTTGAAAAGCCAAACCACAGAAAAGTTTGACCAGGTATATGTGGAGAAAAACATTTACATCTGGAACGATCATTAGATTCATCACAACATGTACTTCATACTATCATTTATCTTTGGTATTGCAGATATAAGTAATTTCTTTATAAACTTGGTCAAAGTTTCAAAAGTTTGACTTAAAAAAAAGGTTGTAACTAAATTATCGAACGGAGGGAGTAGCTCTTCCTCTCTCTGTGCTATCTCTCACGGGCCTCCCTCTCACTCGAACTCTCTATACCGACGGATTATACGCCACCGTGTCAGCGATAGCTCGTATATTGTTTAGTTGACCGTCAACCAATCCACATGCTGCGTTGTCAGCTCGTGTTCAGTATCTTGGTGTGCTGGCCCATGTGGCAGTGGATGAAAATAAGTAAACTAGAGGGCAAACTTCTTGCTGCTGGAAGGACGACTCACAAGACATTCACCACTGCGCTACGGCATGCATGAAGGGACGACTCACGCACACCCAGACACAACACACACCAGCACACATGTACACCGGTGTTGCTGCGGTTGAGATGGACGGCGAGGCAGCCAACAAGCGGAGGCCGCTCGAGCAAAACCGCATCCGCGAGCTCGACTTCATCAGCAGCCTCCCGACGACATGCTACTCGTCATCATCGGCCTCCTCCCACCAAATCTGCCGTGCGGACCGCCCTGCTCTCCCGGCGGTGGCGCCCCCTCTGGCGCTGCGTCCCCCTCAACCTCACCGTCGACAGCTGCCTCTGTGACGGGGATTGCAAACGCATGGCCGCAGTCTCCAAGATCCTTTCATCGCACCCTGGGCCAGCCAGACGCCTTGACATCCGCATGTTCAAGTACCAACTGCAAGGTCCAACCCAAGTTCGACGAGTGGTTCTTATCCCCGCCCTAGATCAGCTCGAGGAGCTCAGCTTTGAAGCTGGACGATGTCGCTCTCTGCCGCCGTCCGCGCTCCGCCTCACGACAACGCTGCGCCGCGCCAGCTTCAGCTCCTGCTATCTTCCCCAGATTAATGTCGCGCCCGCGCTTCTTCTTCCTCAACTCAAGCAACTCGACCTCTTCGACGTTGTCATCTCAAAGAACGCTATGGAGCACCTGCTCCGCAGCTGTATCAAGGCCGAGTACCTTCGCCTTGAGCAGATCCACGGGTTCATTAGCCTCCACATCGCCTCGACGAATCTCCGATGGATTTATGTGTCTTGCTGGCCCCGCAACAAGACATCAATTGGGAAGAGATCACTCCAGCTGTTCCACATTATGGTCATTGAGAATGTGCCTTTCCTTGAGAGATTGCTTGTATCGGATCTAGAAGGTCCAACAAAAATTAGGGTCATTGACGCGCCGAAATTGACAGCGTTGGTGTACTCGTCTGCCAAATTCTCCGAACTCTTTATTGGATCTGTAATCGTTCAGTACAGCACTCATCTTCTTCTCTGTCTTCTTGAAATTCACATTTTTAAATTTCTTCTTGATGTATTTACGACCGTCTTCTAGAAAATGATTCCCACAAGCTTGACCCAGTCCATGCGCATAAAGTGAAGATCTTAGCACTAAAATCTATCGCCCCAATCTGGATCAAGTTGTTGGATTCCTTACATGCTTTCCATGCACGGAGAAGCTACTCATCGAGGTGAAACTTCTTTCCTATTAGTAAACAGTAATCACAACGTAGCTCAATTTTTTCGTAATTTTCCGAAATTAAGATGACAAGTGTAGTGTTCAAAACTACATCTACGCACTGCATCGAAAGAAATGTTTTTAGTATTTTTTCTCACGTGATCACTTGCATCATTTTTATGCTGTACTACTATAGTAGCCTAGGCTAGTCATAGTGGAAAGTAACTTAGACTACTCTAGTAACTCTATGGTTACCCTAAGGGCAAGTACTACCTCCGTCCTAGTTTGCTCTTCCAATTTTGTAGTATCAAAATTTGACCATAGATTTAACTGACAAAATGTTAATGCATGTCACTAAGAACTATATCGTTGGATTGTATTTGAACATAATTTCAAATGGTGTAATTTTTAGTGACATGCATTGGCATTTTCTTAGGTAAATCTATGGTCAAAATTTTATACTAAATACGAGGTAGTACTCCCTCCGTCCCAAAATTCTTGTCTTACATTTGATTAGATACGGATGTATCTAACACTAAAATGTAACTAGATACATCCGTATTTAGACAAATTTAAGACAAGAATTTTGGGACGGAGGGAGTACAAAAGTGGGCTATGTAGGCCAAAACACGTGTCAAATTCACTTGTGATGCATTTGGCATCGATGCCCCTCCATTGCTCACCTGGTGCCCCAATCTGGATCACCTACTTTGCTCCAGTGCCAAATTAACTCACGCAATGAAAAAACACTGCGTGGGAGAGAGAGAGGACCAAGGCAATAAAAACACTTGTTTGGGAGAGTGAGAGGCTGGTGTAGTTGGTTTGATTGATTTGTTTATACATGTGGGTCTGTGTGCACAGCGGTGCCAACTCTCTCACATCGCGAGAGCGGTGCCAAAATATTTTGATTTGACATCGATGCGTATTATGTGGCATACTTTTGCGAAATATGGCATCGGCCACATAGTGGAAGGCAACAAATGCCCAAGCTTCACGTGCTCCTAGTTAAATGAGAGGAAACAGAAAGATAGAGAGAGAGGGAGAGAGAGAAAGTGAAAAAATATCACTAGCCAGCCAACCCTATTGTACGAGCGAATGATATTGGTACCTCTTGATGACACGACAATCTTATGCAGCCAACTGCTCTAATATGTTCTCTTCTTTTGCAGATAAAAAAAGACCCGAAAGTGAAAAATGTGTTGCACTATAACAATCTCATCGAATGCCTTGATCTCCATCTTACAGAAATTGATTTGATCGACTACCGAGGCAGCACATCTGAGATTAAATTGGCTGTGTTCTTTGTTCCGGAGGCAAGTGTGCTCAAGGTAATGAGGTTTGGCGTTCTCTGGTGCAACAATGAATGGCGTGTTGATCACCGCAAGCGCCTAAGCCTAAATGACAAAGTCTCCGCAAAAGCTGAATTTGTTTTTGAAACATCAAGTGGCGGAGACTCAAAACTTATTTGCCCATTAGTGACTTGTCAGGGCGGTGGATTTTAGTTTGTACGATAACGCTGCATCCACCTAAAGTAACGAAAGTTCTTACGTAAACTTCCTAGTAATTCCCTCTTCCTAGGTGCAGCATTACTCCTAACATTTGTAATATCAGTTTGAAACTTGTAATATTGCCGTGTCCTATTCCGGCGTTTTCAAAATCCTGCGAATCAAACAGGTCCTGAGTTTGTGATGATGTTGTGCCTCCCATCTTTCACCAATAGCCGTCGGATCTAGATCTGACTCATACAAACCAAGCTTCTCCATTTTTGCAAAAAGATGCCCGCACTTGTTCCCTATTTACAAACCACTCCTTGTCTCTCACAATCAGCCTTATCTCCTCCCCACCACATCTAGAAGGCCGTGGAAAAATCTGGCGCGATGGCCGCTGTCGGAGCCGTCCACCCCCAATCTTGGTGTTCCGTGCAATGCACGGGCATCTACGCACGGGAAATTATGTGGAACAGGGCTAGTTGTAAGCAGGCTAGCTCTACAGCCTTGATGATAGTGACTGCAGACGGTGAGGCTGACTATGGTATGCCGAACACGGCGCCTATACTCAGGTGTCATCTCCGGCGCAGGGTCTTGTCACTTCACTAAGAGGAGCAGCATGTAATAATTTGACCAACGGGTAGTACAGTGCTAGTACTCCTAGGAGTACTACATTGGTAGTACTACCACTAGTACTAGTAGCACCACCGTCTGGATTTAGGAGTACTACCACGTCCATCTGGATTTTAGTATTTGACTAGAAATATCTAGTAATGCATGTCACAAAAAATTTACTACTCCCTCCGTAAATAAATACATGGTGTTTTATTCCTATCGGCGAGAGAACTTAATTTTTTTTGCTAACTAGAGTACTAGTAGGATTACATGCAATGAACTAAACACTGCATGTCATGTTTGGTAGTCTCAAGTCATGGAAAGCATGCACGGCCCACATCTCTCATTGGTTGATATGTCACGAAATAAGAAACAAGGAGGGAGTTAATGCACCGTGCCTAAGTGTTTTGGGATTATTTGGTTTTTGTAATGTGACTTACACAACATTTTTGTTTACATGCATTAACATTTTATTAGTTAAATCAAAGGTCAAAACTTGGCGCAAAATGCAAAGGGGACCAATAAACCAATAAACATCAAACTTCTCTCGTTTGGCCCCAACTAGAGGTCCGGTGAGATGACTATACTGCACCGGCACGGAGGGGGCGCAGCTTCATTGACTTACGGCAACTGCCTTTGGGTGAATGACACTTGGGCCCAGGGGGTGGCTGGCCCACCTATCATACAGCCAAAGGCAGGTGCAGTAGAGGGCCGAGGAGTAGTACGAAATCCTACGCACCTACGCACGCTAACCAAGGGCAAGAGTGATCACTCGAATCGCAAGATCAGTTGACTACTACCTCCGTCCTGGTTTATTAGTCTCCTTTGTAATTTGTGCTAAATTTTGACCAAAGAATTAACTAACAAAATGTTGATGCATGTCAACAAAAATTATATTTTTGGATTCGTATTTGAAGGTAGTTTTCAGTGATATAATTTTTAGTAACATGCGTAAACATTTTGTTAGTTAAATCTGTGGTCAAAATTTGACATGGATTACAATGGGGTCCAATAAACCAGGATGGAGGTAGTAGAAGCTGAGCTAGACCCATGGAGGCGATGAGCGCGAGCATCAGCCGGCTGTGCCAGATGGTCCACGACGCCGGCCTGCGGCCCGGCAACGAGGAACATCTCCAGGTAGTATTGCTTGAGGCCGCCAGGGCGAGGGGCCGCTTGGACGACAGCTTCGTCTCCTTGTTCGACGAGGTCCTCGTCAGTTTCCTCGACAAGTTCACCGTCGTCAAGAAGCTCGCGGACAACTTTGACGTAAGCCTCCAGCTGACACGCCCAGGCTCTGCGATGCCCGCCACCCTCAACGGCCACTATGGTGACAACCTCTTCGACGCCTTTGGTGGCCTCGCGACGCTCCGCCGTCGCTACCGGAGAATGTCCACCGAGGTCGCGCTCCCCGCGCAGCGCCTGGCGCAGCAAAACACCATCGACATAATCACCCACATCTACGCGCATGCAAGAGGAGGACGATAGGACGCTGGCCTTCTTGGACCGCAGGGCAACCTTGGACGACACTGTTCAGAAGCACGTTGAGCTCGCCGCCAACGCCGCTGCTCCTCACACGTCGGTTGGTGACCCGGCGCACTAGGGCGTGAGGATGTCGTTGATGGATCCATATGTATTTTTATCTTCCGTCAAATCCATGTAGTAGTATATGATACTCCTCCGTCAAAAATACTCGTCATCAAATGGATAAAGAGGATGTATGTAGAACTAAAATACGTCTAGATACATCCCCTTTTATTCATTTTAATGACAAGTATTTCCGGACGGAGGGAGTAGTACAGTAATTATCTTACCTTTCGCATCAACTTCATAATTTTCATACGTACTCCATGCATGAACGGCGCCAGAACCAAGCTTCTCATTACTCTAGGCAAAATCGTTATTTTCTATCTATCGATCGCGCCATGGAGCTGAACCAAATTGTACAAGTTACGAGTTAAAAAGGAAAAGCCTACCGTGTTCGCGTCGCACCCCCACACGGTTGGTCCGGCACGCCGCTCAAGTGGGAATGCGTGCGGTGTTGCATTTTCACTTACAAGTGGGACCGTAGTTGAGCAAACTGAATATCGGCAAACCCCCACCCCGCCCACCGCGCGATGGCTGAGAAAACAGGAGGGAGAAGAGATGGTTGTAGCACGGACTCCAAGAAAATTGGTGTCGGATGGAACTCGTGTGGGTGGCGTGTGCCGTACTGCTAGACGTGAATGCTAGTAATGGCCCATGCCACCCTACTATATCGAGCCTATATCGAGGTACGTAGAACAAATTTCCAGCAATCCGTGCTCAGCACTCCTGTATCTCTCTTCTCAGCCAGCCAGAGGACGCACAGAGCCCATCGTCTGTTTGCTCACATGCGGTCCCACATGTCAGTGAAAACGCAAGAGGACCCACTGAACCTGCACATCTTTCACCTCGACGTGCTGGTGATGAATAACAAATCCAAGAAAGATCTTCGTGGCCGCTTTTGGAGTTATCAAGAGTAGTAAGATTCTATTTACAGTTTAACCCAAGATGCACATCTCGTGGCTTCAACTACCACTCTATTTTCTTTCATGACACGACCTGGATGCTGGATGTCCCACGTGTCAGCAAAAGGAGGAAGAACCCGACCAAATCTTCGGTTGTGCTCTCGGATTAGACTAGTTTTGCTAACTTAAAATTTTTATTGTGTACTCCCTCCGTTCCAAAATAATTGACTTCCATTTGTCCAAAAATGGATGTACCTATATACTAAAACATGTCTAGATACATATATATTTTGACAAATAGAGGGCATGTATTGTGCAACGGAGGGAGTAGAATGGATGCAAGTTTTTGTATTGGGAAGAAGAGTACATCCATATATTGATAGAGCGCAATTTAGTAGATGTTCTATCACTTTTAGCTAGCACAGAGGCTATAGATGAGATTAGTGCACTTGTTGATACTCCTACTTGGTATGCGTGTTGCTGCTTAGACGCAGAGAAAAACGGACCGGAGGGAGTACTAGAATAGAGGCTAGACATGAGATTAGATGCGAGGAAGCAACATCTACTTCTTTACACTCGAAGAAGAAAGAAGCACGCAAGATCGAGCCTCTGCAGATCAACAATGAATGCATCGAGAAGGCACTAATCCAACTTACAGGAGTAGTAAATTGTATTCTTGTGGTTCTTGTTTTCTTTGGTCTTGCTTTTCTAGTCAAAATTATCGTTGGAGTTCGTGCAAAACGGAGGTCCGCTTGGGGTCGTGCGTTGCGTTGGCCTTACAAGTGGGACCGCAGTTAAGGAAACCGACTATCGGCAAACCCCCCTCGCCCGCCGCGCGATGGCTGAGTTAGAGAAACGATGAGGTTGAAGAGATTGCTCTAGCACGGACTCCAAGAAATATGGTGTCAGATGGAAGTTGTGCTGGTGGCGTGTGCCGTACTCCTGGACGTGAATGCTTGTTCTGACCCATGCCACCCTACTAATGCTGTGATATAATATGGCTATAGTAAAAACACCCGCACGACGCACGAAGCATGTGAAGCTAGTACAAATAGTGTACTACTATTGTTGATTGGCCTCATCTGATAACCTGTTGCAATGCACGTACAATTATGTATTCGGAAAATATTTTTTTGCCTCGTCGCACCACTCACTCACGTAGCAACTCAAAGCCATTCATAAATTTAGTAAGTTTATCACAGCATATCATTTTATTACATACAACAGGTCATCAACCCACATCGACAACGAGGATACGTTATAAATACTAAAGTTTTCACCACACAAAAATAACAAGCAATGAAATGAACTTCAACTCAACCATTCCTCGGCGTTGAAACGCTTGCTTTGAACCACAAGTGATTCTCGGGACGGGCCATCCATTGTCGATCCGAGACCAACGCAGGACTCGATCATCCAGCTGAAGCGGCCTACTATATCAATATTGTGGTAGGGAACCACCCAAATGTCCGAGGTATAGACACGCTTGCTTCTCTTAAATGGTAGTAATGTTGTGTCAACAGCAGTTGGATCGCCTTTCACCATCATTGGATAGTTTTGTCCAAGGAAGAGCGAAGTTTTCCAAGACTATCAATTCTGTACCAGTGGAGAAGGAGTTGGCGCTAGCACACTAGTATCCATCCCGAATACCATGCAACGGGTGTTGAATAGGTCCGGAGAGTGCGACCATGGGAGACTACACCGCTTCCTTAGCAAGAACATCATCGATGGGCTGTATACACACGAGAAGAGGTGATCCATCGGAATTAGTTGCCAGGCGCCAAATAGTATATGGGCGCTGCTCGTCCTCATGCTCATGATCATCACCATCATCATCTCCCCCTTGGTTATAAAAATCTTCAAGTATAGGTGGTGGAATGTTCACAGGACCTTGGAAACACAAGAAGAAGGTTAATTAGTAAGGCTGGCCATAGTGGGGGTAACATAAGTAGTATCATGCACTTGGGACTCGCAAACATGCTTATGTGGCAGGCAATTAAGGAAGATAGAGATGGTTATAGTAACATAGGTAGATACCGTAACATAATAAATGTGATGCTACTATGTGTTATGCATGGCAATAAACGAGACCACCTATGATACTAATCTAAGATACTATGCACTAAAGGGAAACTTGCTAACCCGCATGCATGTGGATGAAACAATTATAATTATGGTGGAAGACAAATGTACCGAAACAACGAGGATGCCATGCAAAAACAGTGCCACGAGTGGTGGCAGCAAACACAAGGCCCTCGTATTGAATTGCATCATAGTACTCATCCATGTACAACAACTGATTTTTGAGCAATATCCATCCAGTCAAACCGCTGAGGACAGCAACAAGCTTGTCGAAGATAGCAACAACTTCATAGTTGTTGTAATTCCAAGAGCGGTTGGGGACTCGAGAAATTGCTATCTTCCGTAGAATACAGTCACCATGATTGTATTTGAACGTGCGTACAATACCGGTGTGCTCAACCTCTGGGCAGTCTGCTGAGATTTTTGGAAGTGGAACCCGGTCACGAGTGTACACATTCACAAGTTCCCACTCGTAGTTGGATCCAATGTAAACAACCCAATCTCCATTTGCGCCTGCCCAAGCCTTGCCCTCAAGCGATGGCATCTTAACATCAACTTGCACAGGGCGAGGCCTCCGTCGTGACGGCGCCAGTCATCAGGGTCACGGCGAAGAAGATAGGGGAGATCAAACCGCTCCTTGACTCATGGGTTCCTTGTAATGATGTTATTAGTTGAGTCAAGAATTGGCTTGAACGAACCTGCCATGCTAGCCGAGGTGATGACGTCGCACCGATCAATGAGTTCCTCCACCACGTCATCTTTCAGAGCGGGGAAGAATAACGGGGTCGTTTCCGTCCTGTTCCCTCCATGGAGAAGATTATCGAACAATGGCAGAAGAAAGGGTGAAGGGCTGAAGGAAAATGGAGGAGGGAGAGGAAGAGCGTGCGACAGCAGTTCCAAATCGAGAGGGCGAAGAGTCGGTGGACGGTTGCCAGTTTGCCACGGTTCACGAAGGGGCGCCCCGGCCTACACGTCGGTTCGGAAATACTCCTACTACTCGCCGTCGTTTCACTGATATGTGGAACGGGACCACATGTCAACGAAACATGGTGTGTAATTTCTCGTGCAAAATGCGATCGCGCGCTGGCCCGAGGTGCCGCATTAGTTATCGACCTTTATTTTTTAATGGCGTGCCGCTCAGTTTTGAAGCACGACTAATCGGTATCAGAGGCGAGAAAATATAAACTACTCTACAACTACTCCACCTCCAAAGATTAGTAGTATAAAGAAGATATATAGGCTGGAGCTTCAGCGCTTTCTTGCCAAGGGCTGCCCACTTGCTTCTCACACTACCATCCTCTCTCCAAATCTAAAAAAGACGGCCCCTCTCTCCCGCCTCACTGGTGGTCACAGATCCGTCGGGGAAGAAAAGGACGTGCAGCGTTGACGCACTCGTCGTCGGCGAGCGAGGTCACGCACTGACGACAAGGCCGTCCTCTCAGACCTAGCGCCCGCGCGGGATGGCCTCCATCCCCAAGCTTGCTGCCGTAATGTGTGCGGAGGACGACGACCACGAGCGAAGCCACTTCCCGCCGACCCTCAGGTATGCTACCTCTTTTCGAACCATACCCTTGTTCCATTGCCCCATCTGGCACGTCGTTGCATGTGGATCTTTTTCCACTCCATAATCTTCCCAATTTTCTATCCTCTCGCTCTGCACGCCACATGCATTTAAAACCATAATTTGCACTATTAAAGGAAACCCTACTTCATGCAGACTAATGCATGTGGGTTGAATAAGGAAAGGAAGGAGACTGTCTTGTCCAAGAGAGTAGGCATCGAACCCGCATCTAGGTTGAAAAGGGAAAATCAGTAGCTAAGGAACGAGTCTCGTGTCTCTTGGTTGAAGAAGGGTAGAAAGGCATGACAACGCAATAGAGAATGACCAGGTCGATCGGTTTGTTGTCCTCACATAGGAAAAAGGTGGCTAAAGAGAACAAAAATGGGACATAATCCACATATGCTGCCTGGATATTTGTTGCTCTGGGCAACCATACCTCCCTCACCACTCTGCGTCCGTGGAGGTACATCGTACTGGTGCGCCCACTGTCCGAATGGACCTCCCATGCTCTTATTGCCACTTTTTTTGCTGTTAGTATAACGCCAGCAGTCAAGTCAAGCAATGCTACTGCTAAAGTCATGCCACATTCAACTAATGCCGCTCTCAGTCTAATGCCACAGATAAATTTAACCAGTGCCATTTAATGTCACTGGATCATTTCAGGGTTAGCTGTTGATTGTGAATGTATTAAAGATTTTTAGCAAAGGCATTCTAATGTCATTGCACAGCCAGTATACCAACGATGAAACTTGTTACTACCTTCAGATTTTTGCTGTGTTAATGCTTATAGATTACATACCTCACTTTCATGAGATAAGTTAATTTTTTGTACAGTGTCACCAAAATGCCAAGGCACTGATGTCATTTTATTTTGGTTAAACTGCACAGACAATTATGAAGACATGAGGAAAGGTCAAGAGTGGGCACCTCCTCCTCCGGCTGTTCTCTTGATTCGTTCGATCAAGTTTTTATGTTTGATCGATTATGAAGATTGGGATAGCAATTTTTAAGGTCCCCCCGAGTTCGAAATGATATTTACCTTGGAGGTACATGGTTTGCAATTTTTTTATACTGTCATTAGTTAACAATGCTAGTTACCTTCAGACTTCTGTATTTGGTTTAATGCTCATGCATAGCTAGTATACTAATGCTGAAACTTGTTACCTTTACAATTTGTATTGTTAATTCTTATAGAAACCTTCCAGTGCCAGAGTTTATTGAAATCTGTTCAGTAAAACCATTATACTGTACCATGTAATAAACTAACTACTCTACTATTGCACTAGCCACTGGATTAGTGTATATTTGTAGTATTCGAATGGTGTTGCATTAGCGTATGGACATAAATAAAGTGTGGCAAGCTTTCCCGGATATGTGCTCAAGAAAACTACTACCTATTTTTCTAAATACTAGACGTTTGGGTACTTTAAATTGAACCGTGAAAACGTCTTATATTAAGGAACAGAGGGTGTAGAGCTCACTCAAATTATCCCAGTAAAGCTAGTCATACCTTTGTTAAAATTAATGTTCATTATGTTATCGGAGGAGGTTTGTATGTTTGTCTCTAATGCCTGTCTACTACATACCCGACATCATGATGTAATGTTAAGTCATTTCCTTTTGTACGGTGTCACTAAATTATCAAGGCGGTGATGGCATTTTATTTTAGTAGAACTGCACAAAAATTGCTTAAAAGAAGAGGAAAGGTCAGTAATGGCTCAGTTTTTCAGAAAAAATGATGTATGCCTTCCTCACATCAGTCGCTGTTGCTTTATTTATTCCTTCAAACAGGTGGTTAGAAACAGTCTTGCTACCTTTTCCCATTAAGAAATTGGAATGCTTATATTTGTGAGTCTATGCTTCAACTAGTGCCACTTTTATAGTAATCACACTTTCAATATCTATGCAAACAGGGATGCTCGGTTTTAGTGGAGCTGCACAAAAAGTCCAATTGGTTGAACATTAGGAGCATGTTTTTTTCCAAACCTTTATATCCAATTGGTGGCACTATGAGCTGTTCATTACGAAGGTACATGGTTAGCTACTATCTTGCTACTCTTTTGTACTGTAATTAGATAGTAATACTAGTGGTTTGCATGTGAATTTATTGGCAGGGTGGACCTACATTGGTGGTGCAGGACAGGATTCAATGATTGGATGCTCAATTTCGGTTGTATCGATTTCACCTCTTCCATCACTGTAACATGGTGTGGTATATGTTTACTAGCTGCTTGATATTTGTGCGCACGAGAGATGTCGCCCGTTGCTATTTGGCAAACAAACAAAGTGTCCGCAATTTTGGTTGAACTGCACAAGAGAATAGTATAGTCACTGCATGCAGTGCCATTTGAAAATAGACGCAAAGATTGGATAGTCACTTCATGGACTGCAGAAAAGTAGTACTGTGCTATTTATTGGCCAACACTAGGTGCTTCATTGCTTTGGTCTGATTATACAATGGGCATCATTTTCCCTAAGTTAAAGTTTGTATTCTGAAAATAGTCTCGCGGTGTGATCGAGAGAAGACCAAATCATATTGCAGTGGATGTTCCTCCATCATGTGTGGTTCATTCTCATGGTTCCAGTTGTTGGTGAAACCACTTACGTTTGCAAGAAGAATTGTAGACTTCACAAACAAATTTGTCTTTCACCAGATCAATGTTGGCCAAGAGAAGCATCCATGTTAGTAGGAAGAACAGATGTTTTTCTAGATCTTTGCTTTTGGAGCTACATATTTGTATATGATCTCTGAATCATTGAGATGCATTAACATGTTGATCTTATGTATGGGAATCGTACTAGTTAGTTTTAGTTGCGACGCAAGATCCGAAGTGGCTGGTGTTTGCTTTTGGAGCTACATATTTGTATATGATCTGTGAATCATTGAGATGCATTAACAGTTACTTATTTCTGTTCACTAAGTGTTGTGACGCCCCCGATTCAATCGTACACTAATCATACACGCAAACGTGTACGATCAAGATCAGGGACTCACGGGAAGATATCACAACACAACTCTAAAACATAAATAAGTCATACAAGCATCATAATACAAAGCCAGGGGCCTCGAGGGCTCGAATACAAGTGCTCGATCATAGACGAAGTCAGCGGAAGCAACAATATCTCGAGTACGGACATAAGTTAAACAAGTTTGCCTTAAGAAGGCTAGCACAAATCGATACAGATCGAAGAGGCACATGCCTCCTTCCCGGGATCCTCCTAACTACTCCTGGTCATCGCCGGGCTGCACGTAGTAGTAGGCACCTCCGTGTAGTAGGAGTCGCCATCGACGGTGGCGCCGCCCTGGGCTCGGCATCTAGTTGCGACAACCAGGTAGAAGGGAAGGGGGAAAAGGGGGAGAAAAGCAACCGTGAGTACTCATCCAAAGTACTCGCAAGCAAGGAGCTACACTACATATGCATGGGTATATGTGTAAAGAGGCAATATCGGTGGACTGAACTGCAGAATGCCAGAATAAGGGGGGGGATAGCTAGTCTCATCGAAGACTACGCTTCTGGCAGCCTCCGTCTTGAAGCATGTAGAAGAGAGTAGATTGAAGTCCTCCAAGAAGCATCGCATAGCATAATCCTACCCGGCAATCCCCTCCTCGTTGCCCTGTTAGAGAGCGATCACCGGGTTATATCTGGCACTTGGAAGGGTGTGTTCTATTAAGTATCCAGTTCTAGTTGTCATAAGGTCAAGGTACAACTCCAAGTCGTCCTGTTACCGAAGATCACGGCTATTCAAAAGATTAACTTCCCTGCAGGAGTGCACCACATAACCCAACACGCTTGATCCCATTTGGCCGGACACACTTTTCTGGGTCATGTCCGGCCCCGGAAGATCAACACGTCGCAGCCCCACCTAGGCCAACAGAGAGGGCAGCACGCCGGTCTAAACCTAAGCGCACAGGGGTCTGGGCCCATCGCCCTTAGCACACCTGCACGTTGCGAGGGCGGCTGTCGGTGTCAAAACCGGCGGATCTCGGGTAGGGGGTCCCGAACTGTGCGTCTAGGCGGATGGTAACAGGAGACAAGGGACACGATGTTTTTACCCAGGTTCGGGCCCTCTCGATGGAGGTAAAACCCTACTCCTGCTTTATTAATATTGATGATATGGGTAGTACAAGAGTAGATCTACCACGAGATCAAAGAGGCTAAACCCTAGAAGCTAGCCTATGGTATGATTGTTGTTCGTCCTATGGACTAAAACCCTCCGGTTTATATAGACATCGAAGAGGGTTAGGGTTACACAGAGTCGGTTACAATGGTAGGAGATCTACATATCCAGACGCCAAGCTTGCCTTCCACGCCAAGGAAAGTCCCATCCGGACACGGGACGAAGTCTTCAATCTTGTATCTTCATAGTCCAGGAGTCCGGCCAAAGGTGATAGTTCGGCATCCGGACACCCCCTAATCCATTACTCCCTCAGTAGCCCCTGAACCAGGCTTCAATGACGACGAGTCCGGCGCGCATATTGTCTTCGGCATTGCAAGGCGGGTTCCTCCTCCGAATTCTATAGAAGATTTTGAACACAAGGATAGTGTCCGGCTCTCCAAAACAAGTTCCACATACCACCGTAGAGAGAATAATTTTACACAGATCTGCTGACGTATTCCGCGGCGTGACAGCACACCACGGCCAGGCCTTTGTTCGAATCATTTTTACTGTCCCACCTCAGCGCGTTTAGCGAGGCGGTTTCCTTGGCACGTCTTATCAAAGCGGAGATTGTGCCCCCTTATTCCGGGATTCTCATCAATACGGGTGTGGGTAACCCAACCGCGCCATTGATTACGGCGCTTGGGAGACAAGCGAGTTTTACCAGGCTGGTGGGGACGCATAGCTTCGTCCGTCCATATAAGGGGATAAGGATCCACCTTTTTACCCATGCCTTCTTCCTCCTTTGCTCATCCATTTCCACGCACTCGAGCTCCAGTGCCCAAGCCCGCACATCCCTCCTCAACCTCCTCCAGCCATGTCCGGAGCGGGAGGCAAGTGGATGGTCTCCTCCGTCACGGAGGGGCAAGTCAAAAAGCTGCGGAAGGCCGGATACTTGTCCGGCGGCATCGCGCATCGGCTCCTCGATGAGGGGCAGCTCATCCCCACCCCCAGGCCCCATGAGAGAGTGTTGTTCCTCGCCCACTTCCTCCGCGGACTAGGTTTTCCAATTCACCCATTTGTCCGGGGGCTCATGTTCTACTACGGCCTAGATTTCCACGATCTGGCCCCGAATTTCATCCTCAACATCTCGGCGTTCATCGTCGTGTGCGAGGCCTTTCTCTGCATCCAGCCCCACTTCGGCTTATGGCTGAAGACCTTCAATGTGAAGCCGAAGGTAGTGGGCGGCCGCCAAGCGGAGTGCGGAGGTGCCATGGTTGGCAAGATGGCCAACGTCCTATGGCTCGAGGGCTCCTTTGTGGAGACCGTGAAGGGGTGGCAATCGGGGTGGTTCTACATCACCGAGCCGCGTGACCCTAAATGGGCAGCGGCCCCCGAATTTCGGTCTAGTTTTCCTACGCGGCTCACCTCTTGGAAAGAGACGGGCCTGACGTGGGATAATCCGGAAGAGCTGACCGGACTCCAAACCTGCATGCAAACCCTGGTGAAAACAAGAATCTCAGGCTTGTCAACGTAGTCCAGGTTATGCTCATCCGCCGGATCCTCCCATGCCAACAACGGGCCTTCAAATTGTGGGAGTTCAATCCGGCACAGCACCAAACTCTGAAAAGGCTCTTCGACACTACGTACGAAGATGCCTGGAAGGTGCTGTTCAAGGGCGCCGAGGCCCCCACATCCGCTACCGAAGAACGTGGATTTAACTCGCAGCGTCAAGCTACCGAGGTAAGCTATTTTACCCTTTACGGGACTCTTGTTTTTCATAGTTTGACTCTATGCGGGATCTAAACTCCCTTACCTTTGACAGGACTGGCAGAACACGTCCGGGCAGGTTAACTGTCCGGCTCCCTTGCCAGAAGACCCAGCGAACGCCGGCTTGACGGGGCTGCTGGTTCCGGCACCTCACGTGGTGCCGGAGAAGAAGGGCAAGAAGAAGACCACGGGGACTCGAAGGAGTGCCCGGCGCCCGGTGTTGTCGGAATCATCGTCCGACAACTCTGAGGCGGAATCCTCCCATGAAAACGAGGAGGAGGAAAAAGAAGCCTCTCCCCCAGCGGGGGGAGAGAAGAAAAGGAAGGCTGCCCCAACTGGGGAGGCCGGAGGGTCTGAGGGAGTCCCGGATTAGGGGGTGTCCGGATAGCCGAACTATCATCTTTGGCCGGACTCCTAGACTATGAAGATACAAGATGAAGACTTCGTCCCGTGTCCGGATAGGACTTTCCTTGGCGTGGAAGGCAAGCTTGGCGATACGGATATGTAGATCTCCTACCATTGTAACCGACTGTAACCCTAACCCTATTAGGTGTCTATATAAACCAAGGGTTTTAGTCCGTAGGAAAAACAACAATCATACCATAGGCTAGCTTCTAGGGTTTAGCCTCTCTGATCTCGTGGTAGATCTACTCTTGTACTACCCATATCATCATTATTAATCAAGCAGGAGTAGGGTTTTACCTCCATCGAGAGGGCCCAAACCTGGGTAAAAACATCGTGTCCCTTGTCTCCTGTTACCATCCGCCTAGACGCACAGTTCGGGACCCCCTACCCGAGATCTGCCGATTTTGACACCGACATTGGCGCTTTCATTGAGAGTTCCTCTGTGCTGTCACCGTCAGGAAGGATGCCTCATCCCGTCCTTA
This sequence comes from Aegilops longissima, assembly GCA_021605205.1. Classification (NCBI taxonomy): domain Eukaryota; kingdom Viridiplantae; phylum Streptophyta; class Magnoliopsida; order Poales; family Poaceae; genus Aegilops; species Aegilops longissima. The sequence continues at coordinate 319,865,602 of CM038680.1, read as the reverse complement.
AAGACGGCACCATTGCCAAAGGAGCCTTGGCCACCGGCCAGACTCTCCGGCTAGGTGGTTTTCTTATGACCGCCAGTTCGGCCGCCGCGCCGACGATGACTTCTCGGGTCATCGAAGCCAATCTTCGCGTTAACTCGTAACTTGCCGAGCAGCTAGATCCGATGGAGCTCTCCTCCGTAAACGAGCTCTTGGATCGCATCGCCGCCCTAGGAGTCGCTACAGACTACGATCAGATCAGGCCTAAAACCAATCTGAGAGAGATTAACTCTCCCCAGGCTACCCACCACGTTGCTGTGGTAGAGGAGCAATACGGCGACTCTTCTTCTATCTTAAGGACTAGCTACGTCCGGATTCCTGACCCCTCCATGCCGGATTCCCGCGGAGGGACGGATGTTGATCAAGTCCTGAACCTAAAGTCAGGCGGCGGGCCGGATTCATTTGATAACATCCAAAAACCCAAACTTCCAAGTTCGGAAACTTCTCGCCCCTGAGACTTAGATTGGACGGGGTTCCGGATTTAATTCCACCCGCCCACCCAAACATTAGCGATCTATCCCGAATTCGGCAAGAGCCCGCTGAAATAGTACATCATTACTGGGACAGATTCCTCCTGGTTATGGACAGGATAAAGGACTGCCGAGAGGAAGACGCAATCTCACTTTTCTGCAATAATTGCACGAACAAGGGAATCCTAAACGCCATAAGTCGTCGTGAAATTACACGCTTTGCGGACTTGGTGACCATAGTACAAAAGTACTGTGCGATGGAGAGTGCCTGGAAAACCGAAAGTAAATTTTGGGATAATCCGGCCCCGAATACAACCCTAGTCCGAAATAAAAGGGTGCATCATCGCCAAGCACCTGGGTTAAATACCAAAAAACAAAAACCCCCTAAAGGGCACGGAACCGTACTGGAGGGATGGCTCAACGGACCCTGCAAAATTCATAGCACAGAGGGCGCCACTCCAACTCATAGCCTTCGAGCATGTTGGATACTACGGCAGGTGGCCAAAAGTGGCGAAGAGCTTCTAGCTCCAGAGTCCCAGCCCAGCAATACCAGTACGGAATTAACAGTCTTCGAGACTTTCGCATCAAATAACATGCGGAAACGAACACTCCGCAACCTTGCCGAAGTCTACCAAGTAGCAACAATAAACCCATGCAGTGACAGGGCTATTACCTTTAATGCCAGTGACAAACCTAAATTCCGAACAGCCCGAGCACCAGCCGCATTGGTCCTCAGTCCAATAGTGGACGGCTTTCGCCTTACTAAGGTACTCATGGATGGCGGCAGCAGATTAAACCTCATCTACAAGGAAACCCTCCGAAAAATGGAAATAAACTGGAACCGCATTGAGCGAAGCATCACAACCTTTAGAGGAATAATCCCTAGCCGGGAAGCATGCTGCACAGGAAAAATCACACTGGACGTGGTGTTCGGCTCGTCGGACAATTACATGTCCGAGGAGGTCACATTCCAAGTGGCCCCGTTCAGCAGCGGATATCACGCTTTATTAGGGCGAGAGGCATTCACAATTTTTCAAGCTATACCCCATTATGGGTACATGAAGCTTAAAATGCCCGGACCCAATGGAATCATCACTCGCTAGTGATCCAACATAGCACTCGCGCCGAGAACAAGACAGCCGCACTAGCCCTCGAGGCACTATCCGAAGCCCTAGCGGCCGAGGAACTCACTGCGATGCGCTCCACGGTGAACAGGGACGACGTGATACTTGATAAGAGATCAAAGTCCACCTCTTTTAAGCCAGCAGATGAAATAGTCAAATTCCAAGTCCACCCAACGGACCCTGCAAAGACGGCCTCCATTGGGGCACAATTAAACCCTGATGTAGACGCCGCACTATGAGAATTCCTACGGGAAAACTGGGACATTTTTGCCTAGCACCCTCCAGATATGCCAGGAATCCCACGTCAGCTGGCCGAGCATAGCCTAAATATCCTAAAAGGATTCAAGCTAGTCAAACAGGCTCTTCGGCGTTTTTCCGAACCCAAGAGACATGCCATGGGAGAGGAGCTAGCCAAACTGCTGGAAGCCGGATTCATCAGAGATATAAAACATCCGGACTGGCTAGAAAACCTGGTGATTGTACCAAACAAGGACAAATCCTGCCGCCTATGTGTCGATTTCAAAGACCTTAATAAGGCTTGCCCAAAGGATCCCTTCCCCCTCCCCCGCATTGATCAAATCATCGACGCTACCGCAGGACACGATTCATTGTGCTTCCTCGACGCATACTCCGGCTACCACCGAATCAAGATGGCGGAGTCAGACCAAGCCGCAACGGCATTCATCACTCCATATGGCCCATTCTGCTTCAACACAATGCCCTTCGGGCTCAAAAACGCCGGCGCAACATATTAGCGCATGATTCAGACATGTCTGGCAAACCAGATCGGCAAAATAGTGGAGGCATACATAGATGATGTGATCGTCAAATCCAAGCATGTCGAAACTCTAGTGGACGATCTGAGGCTCACATTCGACAATCTCCGAAAATATGACATTAAGCTCAATCCGGAAAAATGCGTCTTCGGCGTTCCAGCCGGAAAGCTCTTGGGCTTCATTGTGTCCGATAGAGGAATTCAAGCAAACCCAGCCAAGATCCGAGCTCTGTCACAATTGGATATTCCAAAAGACCTCAAACAAATACAAAAATTGACTGGATGCGTGGCGGCTCTAGCCGCTTTATCTCCCGTTTGGGAGAAAAGGCGCTACCCCTTTACCGCCTCCTCGGTGCACCGAACACTTCGAGTGGACGGATGTCGCCACGGCCGGACTCGAAGAAATAAAAGCCATATTGGCAACAAAACCGGTCCTGGCCGTGCCCACAATGGGTGAACCCATGCTATTATATATCGCGGCAACACATCAAGTAGTAAGCGCGGTGCTCGTCGTCGACGAGACACGGACGGACACAGGTTCCCTCTTCAAAAACCAGTTTACTACGTGTCCACTGTCCTAACTCCATGCAAGTCCCGGTATCCACATTATCAAAAGATAGCGTACGCAGTGTTCATGGCATCCCGGAAGCTGCGACACTACTTCCAAGAGTGTTCGATAACAGTGGCTTCCGAAGTTCCTCTTAATGACATCATAAACAACCGCGACGCGACGGGCCGGATTGCCAAATGGGCCATTGAGCTCCTTCCATTCGACATAACCTACAAGCCACGGCGAGCTATCAAATCGCAAGTCTTGGCCGACTTTGTCGCCGAATGGACCGATGTCGAACTCCCTAAAGAGTACGGCGCATATTCCAATTGGATCATGCACTTCGACGGCTCCAAAATGTTGGCCGGCCTGGGGGCTGGCATCGTCCTGACATCCCCAACCGGGGACACAGTCCAATACGCACTCCAGATAATGTACACGGACTCCAACAATGCAGCCGAATACGAGGCCCTTCTGCACGGCCTCCGGATGGTAGTCTCCATGGGCATTAAACGCCTAGAGGTGCGCGGGGATTCGAACCTCGCGATATCTCAAATAAACGGAGACTTTGATGCCAAAGATCCGAAAATGGCAGCTTACCGCAATGCGGTCCTAAAAATGTCAGCACGGTTTGAAGGGCTCGAATTTCATCATATAGCCCGGGATAATAACCAGGCGGCGAACGTATTGGCACGCATCGGCGCAAAACGCGATGTCGTCCCTCCCAACATCTTCCTAGAACGGTTGTTCAAGCCATCCGTATTATGGGAAGGGGAGTCCGGAAACAACAATCCGGATCCAACCCCACTGCCTGACACCGAACATTCTGACACAATCGGTGGCTCTGCCAATGAAATAACACCTTCAGCCCATGAAATAATGGCAGTCATTGCCTCGTGGACGGAGCCATTCCTAGCCTACCTAACTAGGCAGGAACTTCCCGAGGACCAAAATGAGGCCCGTTGCATAGTACGGCGATCCAAAGCCTATAAAGTCCATGAGGGAGAGCTTTATAAGAAAAGCACAACCGGAGTTCTTCAAAGGTGTATCTCCGAAGAGGAAGGGCGAAACCTCCTGGCTGAAATTCATGCCGGACTGGGTGGGCACCACGCCGCAGCCCAGGCCCTTGTAGGCAAGGCCTTCCGTACAGGATTTTATTGGCCGACGGCCTGGGCAGATGTGCAGGATTTAGTCCAGCGATGCGTCGGTTGCCGCCTTTTGCTAACTAAAGCCACATGCCACCCATCGCCTCAAAACTATACCCATCACCGGCCGTTCGCGGTCTGGGGGCTTGACATGGTTGGACCCCTTAAAGGAGGAACCCACAAGCAAAAATACCTATTGGTCATGGTGGATAAATTCACCAAATGGATAGAGGCCAAGCCTGTTAAAACGGCCGAATCCGGATCGGTGATAGACTTCATATCAGGGGTAGTACACCGTTACGGCGTCCCCCACAATATCATCACTGATAACGGCACCAACTTCACAGCCGATGAGGTCAAACTCTGGTGCAAAAACATGGGCATTAAGCTCGATTACGCTCTAGTCTATCACCCCCAAACTAACGGTCAAGTCGAGCGAGCAAACAGTCTAATCATGAGCGGCATTAAACCCAGACTAGTGCGGTCCCTCAAGGAATCTAATACGCACTGGGTAGAGGAGCTCGACTCCGTACTCTGGGGGCTGCGGACCACGCCGAATCGCACTACCGGATTCACACCATTTTTTATGGTATACGGCGCAGAGGCAGTCTTGCCCTGCGACATAATTCATGACTCACCTCGCGTGCGCATGTACGAAGAAAGAGAAGCCGAGCTCGATCGGCAGGACAGTTTGGACGCCTTGGAGGAGGAGCGCGATGATACGTCTCCGTCGTATCTACTTTTCCAAACACTTTTGCCCTTATTTTGGACTCTAACTTGTATGATTTGAATGGAACTAACCCGGATCGACGCTGTTTTTCAGAGAATTGCCATGGTGTTGTTTTATGTGCAGAAAACAAAAGTTCTCGGAATGACCTGAAACTCCACGGAATATCTTAGAATAAATAATAAAAATCTCGCCAAAGATGAAGACCAGGGGCCCACACCTGTCCACGAGGTGGGGGCGCCCCCCCGGGCGCGCCCCTACCTCGTGGGCCCTCGATGGCCTTCCGACGCCAACTCCAACTCTATGTATTGGCTTTCGGGAGAAAAAAATCAGAGAGAAAGTTTCATCGCGTTTACGACGACTGGAGCCGCCGCCAAGCCCTTATCTCTCTTGGGAGGGCTGATCCGAGTCCGCCTCGGGGCTCCGGAGGGGGATTCGTCGCCGTCGTCATCATCAACCATCCTCCATCACCAATTTCATGATGCTCACCGCCGTGCGTGAGTAACTGCATTGTAGGCTTGCTGGACGGTGATGGGTTGGATGAGATTTATCATGTAATCGAGTTAGTTTTGTTAGGGTTTGATCCCTAGTATCCACTATGTTCTGAGATTGATGTTGCTATGACTTTGCTATGCTTAATGCTTGTCACTAGGGCCCGAGTGCCATGATTTCAGATCTGAACCTATTATGTTTTCATGAATATATGTGTGTTCTTGATCCTATCTTGCAAGTCTATAGTCACCTACTATGTGTTATGATCCGGCAACCCCGAAGTGACAATAATCGGGACCACTCCCGGTGATGACCATAGTTTGAGGAGTTCATGTATTCACTATGTGCTAATGCTTTGTTCCGGTTCTCTATTAAAAGGAGGCCTTAATATCCCTTAGTTTCTGATAGGACCCCGCTGCCACGGGAGGGTAGGACAAAAGATGTCATGCAAGTTCTTTTCCATAAGCACGTATGACTATATACGGAATACATGCCTACATTACATTGATGAACTAGAGCTAGTTCTGTGTCACCCTATGTTATGACTGTTACATGACGAACCACATCCGGCATAATTATCCATCATTGATCCGGTGCCTACGAGTTTTCCATATACTGGTTTACGCTTATTTACTTTTCCGTTGCTACTGTTACAATCACTACAAAAATACCAAAAATATTACTTTTGTTGTCTTTACTTTTGTTACTGTTACCACCACTATCATATTACTTTGCTACTAAACACTTTGCTGCAGATACTAAGTTTCCAGGTGTGGTTGAATTGACAACTCAGCTGCTAATACTTGAGAATATTCTTTGGCTCCCCTTGTGTCGAATCAACAAATTTGGGTTGAATACTCTACCCTCGAAAACTGTTGCGATCCCCTATACTTGTGGGTTATCAAGACCTTTTTCTGGCGCCGTTGTTGGGGAGCATAGCTCTATTCTTTGAGTCACTTGGGATTTATATCTGCTGGACACTATGAAGAACTTGAAAGACGCTAAGACAAAAATTTATCCCTCAACTACGAGGGGAGGTAAGGAACTGCCATCTAGCTCTGCACTTGATTCACCTTCTGTTATGAGTAAGCTAGCGACACCTAAACCTACTACTGATATGAATTCCGATATGTCGCATGTTATTGACGATGCCACTACTTCTATGCTTGATACTACTGTGCCACTTGGTGAATTTCTTGATGAGAAAATTGCTAGGTCTAGAGAAAGAGAAATTATGGAACCAGAACACGATAATGTGAGTGATGATGAACCTATGCATGTTATTCCTGAGGGTTATCTTTTTAATAATGAATCTTATGAAGCTATTCTTGCTTGTCCGGATAAACCTGAACGTAAGAGGTTATTAATTAAGTAGAGTAAAGAATCTTTTAGAGGTAGGATGAGACCCGACCTTGCTTTTGCTACTTCACCTATCTGTGTTCCTGATCAGGATTATTATGATATGTCTGTTGATCCAGATATAATTACTTTGGTTGAATCTGATCCTTTTTATGGCTATGAATCTGAAACTATTGTGGCACATCTTCGTAAGTTAGATGAAATAGCTGCCCTGTTTACTAATAATTTGAGATCGCGCCACTTTTATATACTCGAAATATTTCCGTTCTCATTAAAGGGTGATGCTAAGAAATGGTTTAATTCTCTTGATCCTGCCTGTGTGCAAAGTCCCCAGGATATGATTTATTACTTCTCTGCTAAATATTTCCCTGCTCATAAGAAACAAGCTACTTTGAGGGAAATATACAATTTTGTGCAAATTGAAGAAGAGAGTCTCCCACAAGCTTGGGGGAGGCTTCTCAAGTTACTTAATGCTTTGCCTGATCATCCTCTTAAAAAACCTGAAATATTTGATATCTTTTATAATGGACTAACTGATGCTTCCAGAGATTACCTGGATAGTTGTGTTGGTTCTCTTTTCAGGGAAAGAACACCGGATGACACTGAAATTCTATTGAATAATATGTTGGCAAATGAAAATAATTGGGCACCTCCTGAGCCAACTCATGAACCAACTCCTGAGCCAGCTCCTGAGCCAATTACTGAGCCTATTCCTAAACCAACTCCGAAGAAGAGAGGTGTTCTATTTCTCAGTCCCGAAGATATGCAAGAGGCAAAGAAATCTATGAAAGAAAAAGGTATTAAAGCTGAAGATGTTAAGAATTTACCTCCTATTGAAGAAATACATGGTCTTAATTTACCGCATGTTGAAGAAGTATATGATCTCAATTACTTATTTACTGAAGAACCTCCCGATATCCTAACACAGGTAGTAAAGGTAAATTCTCTCTATAGATATGATAAAGCTGAAGTCCCTCCTACTGAAATTGCTAGTCAGTGCTTGGATGAGTTTGATGACTTTATGTTTAAGCAAGATGAATTTAATGCTTATTTTGGTAGACAATTAAAACAGAATACCTTTATGATTAAACGCTTCAGTGATTATATGGCTAATATTAGAGGTGAACTTAAACTTGTTAGCAAACATGCTTCTATGGTTACCACTCAAGTAGAACAAGTACTTAAATCTTAGAAAGAAATGCTAGATGAAATGAATAGTAAGAAAATGATTATGATGTTAGAGTGGCTACTAGAACTGGTAGAATGACTCAGGAACCTTTTTATCCTGAAGGCCACCCTAAGAGAATCGAGCAAGATTCTCAGAGAAATAATATTGATATGCCTAGTTCTTCTAAGAGGAAGAAAAAGAAAAATGATAGAACTATGCAAACTTCTAGTGAACCTATTGCTGAACCACCTGATAATCCAAATGATATCTCTATGTCAGATGCTGAAACACAATCTGGTAATGAACATGAACCTAGTGATAATGTTAATGATAATGTTCATGTTGATGCTCAACCTAGTAATGATAATGATGTAGAAGTTGAACCTGCTGTTGATCTTGATAACCCACAATCAAAGAATCAACGTTATGATAAAAGAGACTTTGTTTCTAGGAAACATGGTAAAGAAAGAGAACCATGGGTTCAGAAACCCATGCCTTTTCCTCCGAAACCATCCAAGAAAAAGGATGATGAGGATTTTGAGCGCTTTGCTGAAATGATTAGACCCATCTTTTTGCGTATGCAATTAACTGATGTGCTCAAAACAAATCCTTATGCTAAGTATATGAAGGATATTGAGGGAGTTCCGGACTAGGGGGTGTCCGGATAGCCGAACTATCATCATCGGCCGGACTCCAAGACTATGAAGATACAAGATTGAAGACTTCGTCCCGTGTCCGGATGGGACTTTCCTTGGCGTGGAAGGCAAGCTTGGCGATACGGATATGTAGATCTCCTACCATTGTAACTGACTCTGTGTAACCCTAACCCTATCCGGTGTCTATATAAACCAGAGGGTTTTAGTCCGTAGGACGAACAACAATCATACCATAGGCTAGCTTCTAGGGTTTAGCCTCTTTGATCTCGTGGTAGATCCACTCTTGTAACACACATCATCAATATTAATCAAGCAGGACGTAGGGTTTTACCTCCATCAAGAGGGCCTGAACCTGGGTAAAACATCGTGTCCCTTGTCTCCTGTTACCATCCGCCTAGACGCACAGTTCGGGACCCCCTACCCGAGATCCGCCGGTTTTGACACCGACATTGGTGCTTTCATTGGGAGTTCCTCTGTGTCGTCGCCGTCAGGTAGGATGCCTCATCTCGTCTTTAAAGACGATACTATCGCCAAAGGAGCCTTGGCCGCTAGCCAGACTCTTCGGCTAGGTGGTTTTCTTATGACCGCCAGTCCGGCCACCGCGCCGACGATGACCTCTCGAGTCATCAAAACCAATCTCCGGGTTAGTTCGGAACTTGCCGAACAGTTAGATCCGATCGAGCTCTCCTCCATAAACGAGTTCTTGGATCGCATCGCCGCCCTGGGAGTCGCCACAGACTATGACCGGATCGGGCCTAAAACCGATCTGAGAGAGATCAACTCTCCCCAGGCTACCCATCATGTTGCTGTGATAGAGCAGCAATGCGGCGATTCTTCTTGTATCTTAAGGACTAGTTACGTCCGGATTCTCGATCCCTCCATGCCGGATTCCCGCAGAGGGATGGATGTCGATCAAGCCCTGAACTTAAAGTCAAGCGGTGGGTTGGACTCATTGGATAACACTCAAAAATCCAAACTTCCATGTTCGGAAACTTCTCGGCCCTTGAGTCCTAAATTGGACGGGGTTCCGAATCTAGTCCCACCCGCCCACCCAAACATTAGTGATCTCTCTCGAATTCGGCAAGAGCCCGCTGAAAAAGTACATCATTACTGGGCCAGATTCCTCCTGGTTATGAACAGGATAAAGGACTGCCGAGAGGAGGACGCAATCCCAATTTTCTGCAATAATTGCACGGACAAGGGAATCCTAAACGCCATAAGTCGTCGCGAAATTACACGCTTTACTGACTTGGTGACCATAGTACAAAAGTCTTGTGCGATTGAGAGCGCTGGAAAACCGAAAGAAAATTTTGGGATAATCCATTTGAATACATCCCTAGTCCGAAACAAAAGGGTGCATCATTATCAAGCACCGGGTTGAATACAAAAACCAAAACCCCTAAAGGGTGCGGAACCGTCTTGGAGGGTTGGCTCAACGGACCTGCAAAATCCACAAGACGGAGGGCGCCACTCCAACACACAGCCTTCGAGTGTGTTGGATACTACGACAGTGGCCAAAAGTGGCGAGGCTTTTTAGCCCAGGCGACCAACCCAAAGATACCGAAGACGGTATTAATAGTCTTGAGACTTTCGCATCAAATAACATGCGGAAACGAACAATCCGCAGCCTCGCCGAAGTCTACCAAGTAGCAACAACAAATCCATGGAGCGACACGGCTATCACCTTCAACGCCAGCGACGAACCTAAATTACGAACAACTAGAGCACCAGCCGCATTGGTCCTCAGTCCGATAGTGGACGGTTTCCGTCTTACTAAGGTACTCATGGATGGCGGCAGCGGATTAAACCTCATCTATGAGGAAACCCTTCAAAAAATGGAAATTGACTGGAGTCGCATTGAGCGCAGCATCACAACCTTCAGAGGGATAATCCCTAGTCGAGAAGCACGCTGCACAGGAAAAATCACACTAGATGTAGTGTTCGCTCACCGGACGATACTGGTCCGAGGAGGTCACGTTCCAAGTGGCCCCATTCGGCAGCGGATATCACGCTTTGTTAGGGCGAGAGGCATTCACAATCTTCCAAGCTATACCCCACTACGGGTACATGAAGCTCAAAATGCCCGGACCCAATGGGATAATCACTCTCGCCAGTGATCCAAACACAGCACTCCGCGCTGAAAATAAGACAGCCACACTGGCCCTAGAGGCATTATCCGAAGCCCTAGCGGCAGAGGAACTAACTACGCTGCGCTCCACGGTGGATAGGCACGATGTGATACTCGATAAGAGGTCCAAGTCCACCTCTTTTAAACCAGCAGATGAAATAGTCAAATTTCAGGTCCATCCAACGGACCCCACAAAGATGGCCTCCATTGGGGCACAATTAAGTCCTGATGTTGAAGCCGCACTACGAGAATTCCTTTGGGAAAATTGGGACATTTTTGCTTGGCACCCTTCAGACATGCCAGGAATCCCGCGCAGGCTGGCAGAGCATAGCCTAAATATCCTAAAAGGATTCAAGCCAGTCAAACAAGCTCTTCGGCGATTTTCCGAACCCAAAAGACAGGTAATGGGAGAGGAGCTAGCCAAACTCTTAGAAGCTGGATTCATCAGAGATATAAAACATCTGGACTGGCTAGCCAATCTAGTAATGGTACCAAAAAAGGACAAATCCTGGCGCCTCTGCGTCGATTTTAAAGACCTTAACAAGGCCTGTCCAAAGGACCCTTTCCCCCTCCCTCGCATCGACCAAATCATCGATGCTACCGCAGGGCACGATTCATTGTGCTTCCTCGACGCATACTCCGGATACCATCAAATCAAGATGGCGGAGAAAGATCAGGCATAACGGCATTCATTACTCCTTATGGGCCATTTCGCTTCAACACAATGCCCTTCGGACTCAAAAACGCCGGCGCAACATATCAGCACATGATTCAAACATGTCCGCTACCCAGATAGGCAAAACAGTAGAGGCATACGAGGCGATGTGGTCGTCAAGACCAAACACGTCGGAACTCTAGTAGAAGACTTGAGGGTGACATTCGACAACCTCCGAGCATATGACATTAAGCTCAATCCGGAAAAATGCGTCTTCGGCGTACCAGCCGGAAAGCTCTTGGGCTTCATCGTATCCGGTAGAGGAATTGAAGCAAACCCGGCCAAAATCCGAGCTCTGTCACAATTGGATATTCCAAAAGACCTCAAGAAGATACAAAAACTAACCGGATGCGTAGCGGCCTTAAGTCGCTTCATCTCCCGGTTGGGAGAAAAGGCTCTACCCCTCTACCGCCTCCTCCGGTGCATCGAACATTTCGAATGGACGGATGCTGCCACAGCCGGACTCGAAGAAATAAAAGCCATACTGGCAACAAATCCGGTTCCGGCCGCGCCCAACCTGGGCGAACCTATGTTATTATATATCGCAGCAACACATCAAGTTGTCAGTGCGGTACTCGTCGTTGAACGAGAAACAGAAGGGCACAAATTCCCTCTTCAAAAACCAGTGTACTACGTATCCACTGTTCTAACTCCATGCAAATCCCGGTACCCACATTATCAAAAGATAGCGTATGCGGTGTTCATGGGATCCCGGAAGCTGCGACACTACTTTCAAGAGTGTTCAATAACGGTGGCCTCCGAGGTACCTCTCAACGATATTATAAACAATCGTGACGCAACGGGCAGGATTGCAAAATGGGCTATCGAGCTCTTACCATTTGACATAACCTACAAACCACGACGAGCTATAAAGTCGCAGGTTCTGGCTGACTTCGTCGCCGAATGGACCGAAGTCGAACTCCCTAAAGAGTACGGCACGTACTCCAACTGGATCATGCATTTCGACGGATCCAAAATGTTGGCTGGCTTGGGGGCTGGCGTCGTCCTGACGTCCCCAACTGGAGACACAATCCGATACGTACTTCAAATAATGTACATGGACTCCAACAATGCAGCTGAATACGAGGCCCTTCTACAAGGCCTCCGGATGGCAATCTCCATGTGAATTCAACGCCTAGAGGTGCGCGGGGATTCAAACCTCGCAATATCCCAAGTAAACGGAGACTTTGACGCCAAAGATCCAAAAATGGCAGCTTACCGCAACGCCGTCCTAAAAATGTCAGCTCGGTTCGAAGGACTAGAATTCCACCATGTAGCCCGGGATAATAACCAGGCAGCAGACGTGTTAGCACGCATCGGCGCGAAACGAGACGCCGTCCCTCCAAACATCTTCCTGGTACGGCTCTTTAAGCCATCCGTATAATGGGAAGAGGAGTCCGGAAATAACAATCTGGAGCCAGTTGCATCACCTAACTCAGACCATTCTGACACAATCGGCGGCTCAGCCAAGGAAATAACACCTTTAGCTCACGAAATAATGGCAGCAATTGCCCCGTGGACAGAACCGTTCCTAGCCTACTTAATGCGGCAGGAACTTCCCGAAGACCAAAATGAGGCCCGCTGCATAGTTCGGCGATCTAAAGCCTACAAGGTCCATGAGGGAGAACTTTATAAGAAAAGCACAACCGAGTCCTTCAAAGGTGTATCTCCGAAGAGGAAGGGTGAAATCTCCTGGCTGAAATTCACGCCGGACTCGGCGGGCACCACGCTGCAGCCCCGGCCCTTGTAGGCAAGGCCTTCCGTACAGGATTTTATTGGCCGACAGCCCAGGTAGATGCTCAGGACTTAGTCCAACGATGCGTCGGCTGCCAGCTCTTTGCTAATCAGAGCCACATGCCACCCACCGCCCTCAAAACTATACCCATTACCTGGCCGTTCGCGGTCTGGGGGCTTGACATGGTTGGACCACTTAAAGGGGGAACCCACAAGCACAAATACTTATTGGTCATGGTGGACAAATTCACCAAATGGATTGAGGCCAAGCCAGTTAAAACGGCAGAATCCGGACCGGTGATAGACTTCATATCCGGGGTAGTACACCGTTTTGGCGTCCCCCACAGCATCATCACTGACAACGGAACGAACTTCACGGCCGACGAGGTTAAACTCTGGTGCAAAAACATGGGCATCAAGCTCGATTACGCTTCAGTCTATCACCCCCAAACTAACGGTCAAGTCGAGCGAGCAAATGGTCTAATCATGGCGCCATCAAACCCAGACTAGTGCGGTCCCTCAAGGAATCTAACACGCCTTTGGGTAGAGGAGCTCGACTCCGTACTGGGGCTGCGGACCATGCCAAACCGAACTCTGGATTCACACCATTTTCATGGTATACGGCGCAGAGGCAGTTCCGCCTGCGATATAATTCATGACTCACCTCGTAATGCGCATGTACGAAGAAAGAGAAGCCGAGTTGGATCGGCAGGACAGTTTGGACGCCTTAGAGGAGGAGGGGCGTGGCAAAGGCTCGTCCGCATTTTATCGAGAGCAGCTCGAAGATATCAAAGCAGAAGTACGAGCCAAAACATACAATGTTGGCGAACTTGTTCTACGCTCTGCCGGACAAGAAAAGGACAAACTTAAGCCAAGTGGGAAGGTCCTTCATCATCGACCAAGTCGACCGGCGGAGCATACCGTCTCACGTAACGATGTCGACAACCGACTCGAGCCGAACCCATGGAGCGCAACCCGTCTCCGAAGATTCTACGCCTAACGCCGGACTCCGGGTTCGTCTCACTCCCCCGTCCACCCTCTTTATATTTTTTACTATCTCTTGTCCACCTCCTTCTTCCCACTTCCCTTTTTCAATACCTTTTATAGGCTGATTTGCGCTTTGTTCGCACACACTTGATGTGCTCCTGGCACTCATTATACCGGGGCTTCTTTAATGAAGCTTATTCATCTGGGCTTCATGGCCAATACATGTGTCATACTTCCGCATGTACCTTTTATTCACCATTGTATGCATCGATATGACTTAAGTTTTGGCCAAGCTGGGTTGCCTGGCTCCTGTGCTTACCCCTACGTTCCCGATTGTTCGGCTAGGAGGTAAAGGGAGCACCTCTGCGATTGCTACTGCCGGGTCAGCCGGATGTGTACCTCAGACTGGGTGAAGCCGAAAGCTAGCGTTCTTAAGAGAATATTCGGTCGGTGACTTGAAAGATGATTTATTACTTACTTATTTATCTGCCCCCATATGCTCTTTCTGCTATTTCTGCAGTCCGGCATTGCACTTTAGGGCATGCCTCCCAGGGAAAGGAACCCTTAACGGAACTATTCTCCCTGGAAGATGTTTCTTACTAACCATGTAATATAACATAACTAGTTGGGCACTTGTCTGATAAAGCAATTATGACCCCGACGCCTTGTCTCCATGCATGCCCCGGTTCTTTTATAACCATAAGGGTATTCGGACACACTCCGGACTGTTGGGTCCCAAGGTTGAAGCGAAACGGTCCGCAAAGACAAATGATCTACAATCCGGCTAGAAGGCATTTTACATGTCATTTCAAATTACATCGTCAAACCAACTAATTGTACTCCTCCTCAATCCCATCTAACAGCTGTCTAATTTACAGTCTGTTGGGAATATTTCATGCCAGTTCTACTTGGCGTACATCAACTCACAGGATCTCCTTCCCGTCGGGCCCGCAGTCCGACCTCGCCATGTGGTTTGGGTCAGCCCGGGTAACGTGTCTTCACCATGGCCCAGCCTCCTGGCGGCGCTCGACGGCAGGCCGATATCTTCCACAAGCGGAGGCGTCGCCGTGCTCCTCAAGCTTCTTAGCAAGCTCACCAAGGCCCTCGGGTAGGGAGCGGATGGCCATAAAGCATGAGCAGCGCCACTCATCGCTTTGTCGAACACGTTCGAGCAATTGCACCAGCTCGGGAAGTTGGTCACCCGTTGACCTGTGCATTTCCTCCATGAGGCAACCTGTGAGCACACCTAAAGACATATTTCTGTCAATCGACTTCCTCACCGAATTCTCCTTTTAATAGGAATTTGTTCAAGCACTTACTGTAAATGCCGCGACGAAGCCGTTGATTCTCCTTCACGGAGCCAGACAGCTGGCCCGAACACCTTTCAGCTCTTCTCCTCGCTGGGTGTGGGCATCTTGGAGCTTGTTTCTCTCTGCTGCACCTTCATAAGCACCCTCTCGCTTGCCTTTAGCCGACGCAGAGCTGTTGCTTGTCCGGATCTAGTCCGACGCCCTCTGCAATATTATTGTCAGATTCACGCCGCACTTTGTTAAATAATTATCTTTTCAAAGTACGTCTTACCAGTGGGGGTCTCTGTGGCTCCCCCTGCGGCGGCCAGTGCGGCCTCAAGTTGGGCCTTGCACTCTTGGAGCTCCTGGGACAGATGGGTATTCTTCTCCGTAAGATCCTGCATAATAATTGATCCTTAAATCAGTTATTTCAACTATTTTAAGTCTCGGGGGCTACTGGCATATATAACTCTTGAAATTACTTACCCGTATGTCTTTCACATACTGCTCCGTGGCTCTGGTTAACCCATCTTGAGCAGCACGGAGGTGCGCGTTTCCCGCATCAAAGGCATTTAACGCCTCCGGGGAGAAACACGCGTCACGAAGAACTGTCCGGCGACGCCTGTGATTCATGGCGCTCTCCACCTCAGACCGGGTGGCGGACAGCCTGTCGGCATCCTCCGTCGGAGGAGCGTCCGGCTCACGCCTTGTATTCGCCTCCCCTCCCGGACCATGCGTTGGAGCATGGCTGGCGGAGGCTTGATTGGCAACCTCTCCGGACACTGTCCGGCGAGTGCTCTTTCTGGAAAAGTTATGAGCATTAATATACCTCCTAGGGATCCTTCCCTTAAAAATAGCGGTGCTCCGTACCGTTGCGGCGACGTTTTGCTTCGCGTCGCGCTCCTCTTCCGCCTGCTGGGCCGGACTGACCCTTGTTGGCGGCCGCCGCTGGTTCGGCTTCCCACCTTAAAGGCACCTCTGCGATGCACCATCGGTATGGGATGGTCGAATTGGCGCTGGATCAAATGATGGTGTCAAGACCTCGGTCGTAGTCACCGGGAGGCCGAAACAAACCGGGGTAGTCAGCCGTAATGGCGACTAGGGCATTGTCTATGCTACGTTGGTGGAACACCCCGTCAATCAGCTCCACCTTTATGTCCGGATCCTCTTCGGAGGTCGGATCAAGGATCTTTCCGGATCCTCGGGCTGTGGAGTTAGGCTTCGTATGCCCTCCACGTCCGGCGCAGCTCTGCGTCGAAATCACGAGTAAGATACTTGACTTTAAAAGTATGGATCGGGTAGAGGAACATCCGCTTACCCAGCTCGAGGGTTATTCATAGAAAATCCATTCAGCGGATTCTTGCGGAGGAAGTCCTCCTCCTCTCCCTTGTACAGGCGGACAGGATCTTTGCGGATCGGCTACGAGCCTGGCCCTTTGCGCCATGCGGGTGGCGTCGTCTTCCCGTTGAAATCCCACATAGGGTGTCCCCTATATTAGAGTGGCTGCACCCTCGCATAATGCACGTGGCCATGACTCCAATCATGGTCAATCCGGATGGGCGATAACCTAATCCGTCCATCGATAATGGGCGCTCCTATCATCTTCCCGTTGAGGGCTCATGGCGCCAACTCAGGCGTTTCTTCAAGGGAGCATTGTTGAACTCCGGAGGCCAATCCGAACTGGATCCGGCAGAGGGGCGTCCTCCATATAGAACCATTCCGAAGGCCAGTCTTCGGACGCCTTCTTCGGGGTGCCGGATAGATATCCGGTTGTCACGCCCAAGATGCGACCCTATCCTAAAGGAACTCGAAGGTCCCACCAAGGATAGAAGCGCATCTTGAAGACGCTTTTGCAAGGTGGATATCATTACATCAACATTACATAATAGTGGGGATACATCCAAGACATACAAATGCCACAAGAATACAACAATATCTCATACAAGATCAACATCCGACTACAGATGAAACATAAACAGAAACTCAAACAATATCCATCCTGCTAGCCCAGGCTGCCAACCTGGAACCTATCCCCTGATCGAAGAAGCAGCAGAAGAAGAACTCCAAAACAAGCAAACATCGCTCTCACGTCGTGATCATCGCAAAAACTGTACCTGCAACTGTTCGTGTAGTAATCTGTGAGCCACGAGGACTCAGCAATCCCATTACCATGGGTATCAAGACTAGCAAAGCTTAATTGGAAAGGAAGGGGTAAAGTGGTGAGGTTGCAGCAGCGACTAAGCATATATGGTGGCTAACATACGCAAATGAGAGCGAGAAGAGAAACAAAGGAACGGTCGTCAACTAGTAATGATCAAGAAGTGATCACGAACTCCTACTTACGTCCGACATAACCCGTAAACCGTGTTCTCCTCTCGATCAACCCGAAAAGAGACACTCGGGGTTACGACACGGTTGGTGTATTTTAGAAGAGTTTACTTCAAGTTTACTACAACTAGATATTAACAAATTCCCATCTGCCACATAACCGCGGGCACGGCTTTCGAAAGTTCAAACCTGCGGGGTGTCCCAACAGCCCATGATAAGCTCTTGCGATCAACGAAGGATATTCCTTCTCCCGGGAAGACCCGATCAGTCTGGAATCCGGCTACAAGACATTTCGACAAGATAATAAAACAAGACCAGCAAGACCGCCCGATGCGCCGACAATCCCGATAGGAGCTGCACATATCTCGTTCTCGTGGCAACACCGGATAAGCGAAGCGTCTGGTACCGACGTAAACCAAGTTGCCAAGGATGGTCCCGACGGTGCTCTAGTTTGGACCAACACTTAGACAAGCATTGGCCCGGGGCTAAATAAAGATGACCCTTGGGTTAATTACTCCCAAGGGAAAGTAGGTGGTGGTGAGGCAAATGGTAAAACCAAGGTTGGGCCTTCTTTGGAGGAGTCTTATTCAAAGCGAACTGTCAAGGGGGTCCCATAAATCACCCGACCGCGTTAGGGACGCAAAATCCGGGAACATAATAACGATATGACGGAAACTAGGGCGGCAAGAATGGAACAAAACACCAGGCATAAGGCCGAGCCTTCCACCCTTTACCAAATATATAGATGCATTAATAATATAAGAGATATTGTGATATCCCAACATAAACATAATCCAACATGGAGCAATCTTCATCTTCACCTGCAACTAGCAACGCTATAAGAGGGGCTGAGCAAAAGCTGTAACATAGCCAAGAATGGTTTGCTAGGAAGGGTGACAAAGGTTATAGGTTCATGGCAATTTGGGAGGCTTGAGCATCAAGTGATAGGTAGCGCAGCATAGCGAAAGAACGAAGCAACTAGCATAGCAATGATAGTAATGAGATCCAAGGTGACGGTCATCTTGCCTGAAATCCCGCAAGCAAGAAGAACGAGTCCATGAAGAAGACGAACGGATGAAGCCGAACCAAGCGTAGACGAACGAATCCTCACGATCGCAACGAAACGGGAACTATCGAGAAGAAGCACACAACATGGTAAACACACCACACATATACAAGACATGATAATCAACCAAGTATGATGCAAGGCAAGACTACATGAAGCTACTCATGGCAAGAGATGATGCAAACAAGAACAACACATCAAGGCAAGTTTAAATGAGGCCGGAAACAACATAGAACAATTCCGGTAAGTCCTCATATGCAAATTTCGAAATTGGTCCAGATCTGAATAAACCTTATGTTCAAGTTGTTAAACAGCAAATTAAAGAGCATCAAGAGGATCTACACGAAATTCTAGTCAAGTTACATATAAAGTTCATTAGATTCGGAGCTACGGCCTAGAAGATATGAGCAAAACAAGTTAAACATGGCATTGATGCAAAATGCATGCAAACATCAAGCAAACACTCCCAAAAATGGATGCAACATGATAATATGAAGCTACATGCAAAATCAAGCAAGTTTCATATAGAGCACACTCAAAACGGAGCAACGGTTCAACACACACACACAATACAAGTTTAAAGGACAAGCTGTCCAAAACAGCAATTAGGCATATTGCAAGCACCTAAACAACAAGCTACATCATCTTAACATGATAACAAAAGGCATGGACGTGATGCACAGGTAAAGCATGACAAAACATGAACACTGAGCTATCTCCATAAATCACTAGAACATGCTCAAACGGACATGGCAAGATTGCAACTAATAACAGTTTCAGTCATTAGCAGAAATAACATCAGGTTGCAATGTATAGAGCTATCAAACAACATGTTATAAGAACTTATCAATGCAAACAAAGGCATGGAATGAATATAATAAATGCAGAGATCAAATGTCCTTTGATGACCATGAGCCAAAAAGGAACAGAAGATATGATGGCACCCATGTAAACATAGCAAGTTATATTACAGATTCATACATGGCAGTAACAACAATAAGTAGGCATGTTGGTGAGCTTGAACCACTTACCACAGAGCAATACATGGCATGGCAAGGTAACCAACAGTACGAAGACATGGTTATGAAGCTAAGCATGGCAATAGCAAGTTCATAGAGTGCATGGATCACTAACAACATTCATGGCAACATTGAACTTAATGTTAACAGGCTGACAGCAACATTATTTAGCAACTTTGGAGCATAATTACAACACGGTATAGCAAGCTATAAATGCAACAAGGGGCATGGATGGATAGAGCATGACATGTATAACAGAACATCCTTAGTGAACATCTCCAGATTATGCATAGAATGACTTGTAGTAGCAGGTTTACATAGCATCACGAAATAACAGATTCAGACAAGTAAAACAGTAACAGCAAGTACCCTACTTAACAAGCTTGATGCACTTACTACAGGAATCACAAAAATAGAAGGATAGCACCCCTGTAAATATGGCATGATGTAGTACAAAACACATGTAGAGCTCATGCTCATAAGATGCACACATCAAATGCAACAAAAATGACAAATCATCAAGTTATAACAGTTTCAGCAGATTAACAGCAACATGCACTCTTGCAACGATGATTCGGGAATCAAGATGAACTCAAATGAACATGGTGCAATGGAATGAAATGATGTACTCGTTGAGGCGAACAATTTGAAATATTACACGCACAAAATGGAGCAGTATGCAGCAAGTTATGATGCGTTGAACATCGCATGAAAATGTCAAAATATCTCGGGACTTAATGGAATTTTACCCTCCGAAAAGTTGGACGGGGTCGAACGGGACGAAGAGATCCGGGCGTGGGGAGGCGTTTGGATGGAGGGAGTGGTGGATCTGATCCACTCCCTCGGATCCGCCGAGCTCGCGAGGGCGAACCCAGCGGCACGACGGGACGACGGGAGGCGCGGGCCGGGCGAGCGGCGGCACGGGACGAGGTGGCGGCATGGAGCTGCGGCTCAGCGAGAGGAGCTGGGCGGCGAGGGCGGCAGAGGCGGCCGGCCGGCGGCGGGCTGACATGGGGCGGCGGCGGCGGTCGTGGCCGGCGCGCGGAGGCGGTCGCTTCGGCGGGCGGCGGGTTTGAGGCGACTTGGCGCGCTGGGATGGCGCCATGGGCAGCGGCGGCTGGCGGGCGCCGGCCAGCGGCGACGGAGGAGCCGGACGGCGGCGCGAAGAGAGGCCGGAGGGCGGCGGACGAGGCGGACGGGCGCGGCCCAGATCAGCGGTTCCAGGCGGGCTCGCCTCCGGCGGGCTGGCGGCGGCTTGGAGGGCCAGGGCGGCGTGGCGGCCTCTCGTTAGCTGGGGCGGCGGCGGACATGTCCGGCGCGGCGCGGACGCGTCCGGTGGCGGCGGGGAGGATTTGCTAGTGTATCGTCCGCGAATTTGGACGGGGAGGGCATATTTATAGATAGAGGGAGCTAGGAGAGTCCAAATGAGGAGCGGTTTTCGGCCACACGATCGTGATCGGACGACCGAGAGCATGGAGGGGGTTTGGATGGGTTTTGGGCCACTTTGGAAGGGGTGTTGGGCTGCACACAAAGAGGCTTTTGCGGTTACCCAGTTAATCGTTGGAGTATCAAACGACCTCCAAATGGCACTAAACTTGACAGGCGGTCTATCGGTGCTATACCAAGGCCGCTTGGCAAACCTCAGTCCATTCCGAGAATGTTCAACACCCTTTACTAAAAGAGGCAAAAGGGCGCCGGGGAACATAGGAGTGCCGGTTTGGAAAATGGACAACGGGGAAAATGCTCGGATGCATGAGACGAACACGTATGCAAAAGCGATGCACATGATGACATGATAAGAAATGCAGATGATGACATGGCAAAGTGCAACACGCAAGCAGCTGACATGGCAACTACGGCAAATAACTGGAAGACACCTGGCGCATCGAATCCGGGGCGTTACAACACTCCTCCACTAACAAGAGATCTCGTCCCGAGATCTTAGGACCGAGACGGAAGGGAAAAAGGGATGAGGTGAAACTAGAACTCAAGAGAAGAAGCAAAGAATCGAGAGCACACGAGAAGAAGAGAGAAACGACGAGAATGACGAGAATTGAAAGCTCACGGAATCAGATAGACTATGAAACCACTCCGGTTAGAACGAGATAAGAAACGAATAAGACTGAAAGGATTTAGGCAGCACTCTGACTGAAAATGGAAAGAATAGAACAAGAACTTCTCAAGACGGGATGGCACTTGATGAGATAAACAACTCAATTCCTCCGGAAGAATTAAAAGAATGGAATGGAAAGAACTTAGAAGGAAGGATTGAACGGAGTTGTTGAGGAATTCAGCAGCGACAGAATAAGCTTGATGTGGAGTTATCAAAAACATCTCAAAACTTGAGGTGAAATTATGCCACAACCAAATGCTTGAATATCTGAGAAGAACGAAGACATGCAAAACTCCAATTCAAAATAATACGGAGAATTAATTGCACTTCGAGATGCGAGAAGAAAAGATACTTGAACTCCACCAACAAAATCTTGATGAACTCTTGAAGAATGAATTAAATCATGACGAACCACCGTGAAGAACTCCGGTAACAAAAAGGATGATGAGATAGAATGAAGGAAGAAAGAATAAGATGAGCGTTGCGATGATTTAGATGGATGTTCCGACGAAATGGCCGAGGGCATTTGAACTCCGGAAAAGAAAAGACGAAAACACTTGGAACTAGAATTTATTCCTCAAGAATAAACTCTAAAGGAAGGGATTACTTGCTTGGATGAAATAAGAATAAGCTTTATTGTATGCTTATCCCTCATCTAATTAAATTGATGACAAGCAATGGATTTTGCATACTACTTATTCTTCTTGAAAAGGACTGAGAAGTGACATGTCGCAAACTTGAGAAGGTCTTCATGAACCACCGGTAGGATTGAAAAGAACGAATGGATTAATATGATAAACAAGGAAAATAATCTTGAACGAACCACCGTAAGAATTTGGAAATGACTGATGAAAGAGAATGAATCACCGGGAAGAATTAGAAGAACCAATAAGCTAGAGGGGATTTAGATGCAAAAGAACAAAGAGATCATGAGCTGATTAAAGAACACTTGAACGAGGCACCGGGATAAATAGAGAACGATAACTAGAATGATGGCCTCCGGTGAAAAGAAATGAAAAAAACAACTCCTGGCATACTCTGAATGGGTAAGAAAGAATATCTGACAAACGGAATAATATGAGAGGATAACATGAAGCTAGAACCATGAAACTTCGAGAGAACGGGCAAGATTTAGAGGAAAAACTCTTCTTCGGTCTTCAAATGATGACGAGAAACACCACCAAAATAACTGAGGTACTCCGGTAGAATGAAAAGCAAAGAGGTTGAGTCAACAATGAAATGGTTTGAAATCGATCTTGAAAAGGCATCTGACTGATGAAATTCATTCTTACGTCAAACTCCGAAAAGAATTGAGAATAACTCCGGGGAAATTAGAAGAGTCAGGTAAGATCCTGGGAAAAGACCTGTGGGTTAGGGCCCACTAAAAGAAAACACCGTTGAAAATGGATTGTTGAAGAGATAGATGATGCACCAGAACAATTGGAGGACTTGAATGAGGTGACAACCTCGAAATAATTAAAAGCAAACACGAATCTTCTGAGATGTCTTCAACACTCCGGGATAATAGAATGGCGAGAGGAGGAACGAGAAAGGGGAAAACACTTCGGTCAAGGAAAAGAATATGATCAACACCGAAAACTTGACTTGGATCCACGGAAAGAAAATCGACGAACAATGATGAACAGGCGAGAACTCACGGTTGAAACAATTTACGAAAGACTGAAGAGGTTCCGCACGAATGAAATTGATGGTCGAAACAGACTCAAACTCCGGGAAGAAAAAGGGTGAGAGGGCGGGAAAACAAAAACAACTTGGAAGGGGTACCGACGAATATCTTGAAGAGAAAACACCGGTTGAAATCATTGAGGAAAGAAAGCAAAGACTTTGCACGATTAGGATGGATACTCGATTACGGGCTCCGGTTCCAAGAAGAAGAAGGGGTGGGCGGGTGGGAAAGAAAACAACTGAGGATTGAACTCAAAGATGAAGAGGCTCGAGTCGACTTGACGAGAAATGCGCCGGATGAAAAGAGCTGAGAACCAACGATCGAAAAACCAACTGCGTGATCCTAAAGAAAAATTTGAAGGAGAAGAGAAGTAATTCAAAACACCTACGTTAAGATTCCTCACCAGAGCGACGAAGGGGCTGAGGAGTAAAAAGAATTCCTACTCTCCGATATAACTAGACTCCGAAAAACGGTTTTCTTCTAGACTCAACAACGGCCAAACTACACGATCAATCAAGGGGGCTCCTAGGGTCGGTCGAGGCTCTGATACCAACTTGTCACGCCCAAGATGCGACCCTATCCTAAAGGAACTCGAAGGTCCCACCAAGGATAGAAGCGCATCTTGAAGACGCTTTTGAAAGGTGGATATCATTACATCAACATTACATAATAGTGGGCATACATCCAAGACATACAAATGCCACAAGAATACAACAATATCTCATACAAGATCAACATCCGACTACGGATGAAACATAAACAGAAACTCAAACAATATCCACCCTGCTAGCCCAGGCTGCCGACCTGGAACCTATCCCCTGATCGAAGAAGCAGCAGAAGAAGAACTCCAAAACAAGCAAACATCGCTCTCACGTCATGATCATCGCAAAACCTGTACCTGCAACTGTTGGTGTAGTAATCTGTGAGCCACGAGGACTCAGCAATCCCATTACCATGGGTATCAAGACTAGCAAAGCTTAATGGGAAAGGAAGGGGTAAAGTGGTGAGGTTGCAGCAGCGACTAAGCATATATGGTGGCTAACATACACAAATGAGAGCGAGAAGAGAAACAAAGGGCGGTCGTCAACTAGTAATGATCAAGAAGTGATCCTGAACTCCTACTTACGTCCGACATAACCCGAAACCGTGTTCTCCTCTCGATCAACCCGAAAAGAGACACTCACAGTTACGCTACGGTTGGTGTATTTTAGAAGAGTTTACTTCAAGTTTACTACAACCGGATATTAACAAATTCCCATCGCCACATAACCGCGGGCACGGCTTTGAAATTTCAAACCTGCAGGGGTGTCCCAACTTAGCCCATGATAAGCTCTCGCGATCAATGAAGGATATTCCTTCTCCCCGGGAAGACCCGATCAGTCTCGGAATCCCGGCTACAAGACATTTCGACGGTAATAAAACAAGACCAACAAGACCGCCTGATGCGCCGACAATCCCGATAGGAGCTGCACATATCTCGTTCTCAGGGCAACACCGGATAAGCGAAGCGTACAGGTACCGACGTAACCCAAGTTGCCAAGGGATGGTCCCGCACGGGGCTCTAGTTTGGACCAACACTTAGACAAGCATTGGCCCGGGGGGCTAAATAAAGATGACCCTTGGGTTAATTACTCCCAAGGGAAAGTAGGTGGTGGTGAGGCAAATTTTAAAACCAAGGTTGGGCCTTGCTGGAGGAGTCTTATTCAAAGCGAACTGTCAAGGGGGTCCCATAAATCACCCGACCGCGTTAGGGATGCAAAATCCGGGAACATAATACCGATATGACGGAAATTAGGGCGGCAAGAGTGGAACAAAACACCAGGCATAAGGCCGAGCCTTCCACCCTTTACCAAATATATAGATGCATTAATAATATAAGAGATATTGTGATATGCCAACATAAACATAATCCAACATGGAGCAATCTTCATATTCACCTGCAACTAGCAACGCTATAAGAGGGGCTGAGCAAAAGCAGTAACATAGCCAAGCAATGGTTTGCTAGGAAGGGTGACAAAGGTTATAGGTTCATGGCAATTTGGGAGGCTTGAGCATCAAGTGATAGGTAGCGCAGCATAGCGAAAGAACGAAGCAACTAGCATAGAAATGATAGTAATGAGATCCAAGGTGACGGTCATCTTGCCTGAAATCCCGCAAGCAAGAAGAACGAGTCCATGAAGAAGACGAACGGATGAAGCTGAACCAAGCGTAGACGAACGAATCCTCACGATCGCAACGAAACGGGAACTATCGAGAAGAAGCACACAACATGGTAAACACACCACACATATACAAGACATGATGCTCAACCAAGTATGATGCAAGGCAAGACTACAAGAAGCTACTCATTGCAAGAGATGATGCAAACAAGAACAACACATCAAGGCAAGTTTAAATGAGGCCGGAAACAACATAGAACAATTCCGGTAAGTCCTCATATGCAAATTTCGAAATTGGTCCAGATCTGAATAAACCTTATGTTCAAGTTGTTAAACAGCAAGTTAAAGAGCACCAAGAGGATCTACACGAAATTCTAGTCAAGTTACATATAAAGTTCATTAGATTCGGAGCTACGACCTAGAAGATATAAGCAAAACAAGTTAAACATGGCATTGATGCAAAATACATGCAAACATTAAGCAAACACTCCCAAAAATGGATGCAACATGATAATATGAAGCTACATGCAAAATCAAGCAAGTTTCATATAGAGCACACTCAAAACGGAGCAACAGTTCAACACATACACACAGTACAAGTTTAAAGGACAAGCTGTCCAAAACAGCAATTAGGCATATTGCAAGCACCTAAACAACACGCTACATCATCTTAACATGATAACAAAAGGCATGGACATGATGTACAGGTAAAGCATGACAAAACATGAACACTGAGCTATCTCCAGAAATCATTAGAACATGCTCAAAAGGACATGGCAAGATTGTAAATAATAACAGTTTCAGTCATTAGCAGAAATAACATTAGGTTGGAATGTATAGAGCTATCAAACAACATGTTACAGGAACTTATCAATGCAAACAAAGGCATGGAATGAATCTACTAAATGCATAGATCAAATGTCCTTTGGTGACCATGAGCCAAAAAGGACCAGAAGATATGATGGCACCCATGTAAACATAGCAAGTTATATTACAGATTCATACATGGCAGGAACAACAATAAGTAGGCATGTTGGTGAGCTTGAACCACTCACCACAGAAAAATACATGGCATGGCATGGTAACCAAAAGTACGAAGACATGTTTATGAAGCTAAGCATGTCAAGACCAAGTTCATAGATTGCATGGATCACTAACAACATTCATGGCAACATTGAACTTAATGTTAACAGGCTGACAGCAACATTATTTAGCAACTTTGGAGCAAGATTACAACAAGGTAAAGCAAGCTATAAATGCAACAAGGGGCACGGATGGATAGAGCATGACATGTATAACAAAACATCCTTAGTGAACATCTCCAGATTACGCATAGAATGACTTGTAGCAGCAGGTTTACATAGCATCACGAAATAACAGATTCAGACAAGGAAAACAGTAACAACAAGTACCCTAATTAACAAGCTTGATGCACTCACTACCGGAATCACAAAAATACAAGGATAGCACCCCTGTAAATATGGCATGATGTAGTACAAAACACATGTAGAGCTCATGCTCATAAGATGCACACATCAAATGCAAAAAAATGACAAATCATCAAGTTATAACAGTTTTAGCAGATTAACAGCAACATGCACTCTTGCAACGATGATTCTGGCATCAAGATGAACTCAAATGAACATGGTGCAATGGAAAGAAATGATGTACTCATTGGGGCGAACAATTTGACATATTACACGAACGAAACGGAGCAGTATGCTGCAAGTTATGATGCGTTGAACATGCCATGAAAATGTCAAAATATCTCGGGACTTAGTGGAATTTTACCCTCCGAAAAGTTGGACGGGGTCGAACGGGACGAAGAGATCCGGGCGTGGGGAGGCGTTTGGATGGAGGGACTGGTGGATCTGATCCACTCCCTCGGATCCGGCCGAGCTCGCGCGGCGAACCCGTCGGCACGGGACGAGGGGAGGCGCTGGGCCTTGAGGAGGGGCGGCACCGGACGAGGTGGCGGCGTGGAGCTGCAACTCGGGCGAGGAGCTGGGCGGCGAGGGCGGCAGAGGCGGGCGGCCGGCGGCGGGCTGACGCTGGGCCGCTGGTGGCGGCGGTCGCGCCGGCGCTGGAGGCGGTCGCTTCGGCGGGCGGCGGGTTTGGGCGACTTGGCGCGGATGGCGCCCGTGGGCGGCAGCGCTGGCGGCGTCCGGCCAGCGGCGACGGAGAGAGCGGACGGAGGCGCGAAGAGAGGCGGAGGGCGGCGGACGAGGCGGACGGGCGCGGCCAGAATGCGGCCGGGCGGGCAACCTCGGGCCCCGGCGGGCTGGCGGCGGCGCAGGAGGGCCAGGGCGACGGGCGACCTCTCGTTGGGCTGGCGGCGGCGGCGGACGTGTCCGGCGCGGCGCGGACGCGTCCGGTGGCGGCGGGGAGGATTTGCTAGGGTTTTGTCCGCGAATTTGGACGGGGAGGGCATATTTATAGATAGAGGGAGCTAGGAGAGTCCAAATGAGGAGCGGTTTTCGGCCACGCGATCGTGATCGAATGACCGAGAGCATGGAGGGGGTTTGGATGGGTTTTGGGCCACTTTGGAAGGGGTGTTGGGCTGCACACAAAGAGGATTTTGCGGTTACCCGGTTAACCGTTGGAGTATCAAACGACCTCCAAATGGCACGAAACTTGACAGGCGGTCTATCGGTACTATACCAAGGCCGCTTGGCAAACCTCGGTCCATTCCGAGAATTTTCAACACCCGCACACGAAAAGAGGCAAAAGGGGGCGCCGGGGAACATAGGAGTGCGGTTTGGAAAAGCGGACAACGGGAAAATGCTCGGATGCATGAGACGAACACGTATGCAAAAGCGATGCACATGATGACATGATAAGAAATGCAGATGATGACATGGCAAAGTGCAACACGCAAGCAGCTGACATGGCAACTACGGCAAATAACTGGAAGACACCTGGCGCATCGAATCCGGGGCGTTACACCGGTCCCGACAATGCGCCATATTTCGGCTCCGCCCACTTGATATGTCGACCCCTCGTGAGAACGGGGTACGAGACAAAACAATCTCTTCCACAGCGCAAAATGGGGCTCGATGCCCAAGAACAGCTCGCAAAAAGCTATGAAGCCCGCGATGTGCAAAATGGAGGCGGGCGTGAGGTGGTGAAGTTGGAGTCCATAGAACTCTAGGAGCCCCCGGAGAAACAGATGTATGGGAAATCCGAGTCCCCTTATTAGATAGGGGACAAAGCATACCCGCTCCCCTTTGGAAGGGTTGGGGACGCTCTCCGCCTGCTTTCCATACTTGTAGGTGGTGAGTCCGGCTCGAACCGGAACCATGAAAGCTGGGGGAAGATATCCCTCGGTTTGGAGTACCACTAGCTCATTGTGTGGGCCGAGCATCTCCCCAATCTCCGGCTTAGGGCTGGGAGCACGAGAGGAGGAGCCGCGTCGGCTATCCATGATGGAATGGATTTTTGTCAGAAGCACTTCGATGAGAACTTGCGGATGGAGGATGGTGAGAGCTGGATCTAGATCCTCGCCTCTCTTATAGGCGGCTCGTTCGCACGGCTAGGGGGTAAAATGTAAAAATACCCCAGCCTTTCGCATTCGTACGACACGTGGAAGAAGGCCATTATTGGGCGTAGGAGCCAAGGAGCGCAACATTTATAAAGAAGTCGGACACTATTCGACGGGAACATGAAGATTGAAGGAGAACCCGCCTTGCAACGCCGAAGACAATATCTGCGCCCGGACTCGTTGTCGCTGAAGCCCGGTTCGGGGCTCTTGAGGAGTTCGGACTAGGGGTGTCCGGATAGCGAACTATCATCATCGGCGGACTCCAAGACAATGAAGATACAAGATTGAAGACTTCGTCCCGTGTCCGGATGGGACTTTCCTTGGCGTGGAAGGCAAGCTTGGCGATCTGGATATGTAGATCTCCTACCATTGTAACCGACTCTGTGTAACCCTAACCCTATCGGTGTCTATATAAACCGGAGGGTTTTAGTCCGTGGGACGAACAACAATCATACCATAGGCTAGCTTCTAGGGTTTAGCCTCTTTGATCTCGTGGTAGATCCACTCTTGTAACACACTTCATCAATATTAATCAAGCAGGACGTAGGGTTTTACCTCCATCAAGAGGGCCCGAACCTGGGTAAAACATCGTGTCCCTTGTCTCCTGTTACCATCCGCCTAGACGCACAGTTCGGGACCCCCTACCCGAGATCCGCCGGTTTTGACACCGACAGATATCATTACTAATAAAAGAAAGATACCTGAAGCTGAAATTTCCACCATGCTTGCTAATTACACTTTTAAGGGTGGAATACCAAAGAAACTTGGAGATCCAGGAGTACCTACTATACCATGCTCCATTAAAAGAAATTATGTTAAAACTGCTTTATGTGATCTTGGAGACGGTGTTAGTGTTATGCCTCTCTCTTTATATCGTAGACTTGACTTGAATAAGTTGACACCTACTGAAATATCTTTGCAAATGGCTAATAAATCAACTGCTATACCTGTCGGTATTTGTGAGGATGTGCCTGTTGTGGTTGCAAACATTACTATTTTAACGGACTTTGTTATTCTTGATATTCCCGAGGATGATAGTATGTCTATTATTCTTGGAAGACCTTTCCTTAATACTGCAGGGGCTGTTATTGATTGCAATAAAGGCAATGTCACTTTTCATGTTAATGGTAATGAGCATACGGTACACTTTCCGAGGAAACAACCTCAAGTTTATAGTATCAACTCTATTGGAAAAATTCCATCGATTATATTTGGAGGTTTTGAATTTCCTCTTCCTACTGTCAAGAAGAAATATGATATACTTATTATTGGGGATGTCCATATCCCCGTTGAGGTAACATAGTGTTATTCGAAATTTCTCCGGTTCCATGTTAATCGGAATGAGTTTGTTAACAAGACTTGATCAACCTTGTTAGTGGATTCTTTTTGATGAGCATGAGATGGATGAAACTAGAAGCACAACCTTCTGTACCCTCTTTATATTTTTATGTTCTTTAGTAGAAATAAAGTAAAATAGTATTTTTTCATACATCTCCCGACTTATCCGTGCAATATAAAAATATCCCGAAAATAAAAGTCCTCAGAATGCCATGCCAATTTAATATGATTTTTTCGGGAATATTTAAGGATTTTTAGTGCAAAAATTACCACGGGGGGAGCTGCCACCTGGCCACGAGGGTGGAGGGCGCGCCCTACCCCCCTGGGCGCGCCCCCCTGCCTCGTGGGCCCACGGTGGCCCTCCTCCACTTATCCCTGCACCCATCTTCTTCCTCTGTCTCACACAAACACGAAAACCCAACTCAAGCACGAGTTCCAGCCCCTGTTGCTGCGATTTTCGATCTCCTTGCTCAAAGCACCTCTCGCAAAACTGCTTGGGGAGATTGTTCCTTGGTATGTGACTCCTCCATTGGTCCAATTAGTTTTTGTTCTAGTGCTTTATTCATTGCAAATTTGTGCTGCATAGGTGACCATGTTCTTGAGCTTGCATGTCAAATTTATATGGTTCCAAGTAGTTCTAATGCTTGATATATGCTCTAGGCACTTGTATGAGTAGTTGCTATCAGTTTTGTTGAAGCTGGTTCACTTTTGTTTGAAGTTACTAAAAATTTCAGAATTATTTTTCAGAGAAAACAATATGCTTAGGAAGATGTTCCAAGGTGGTTCTTCAAGGAAGAAAGGCCCTAGGCTTGCAATGCGTGATGGTGACGAGGAACCACCAAGAGACGCTCTCGTGAGGCCATGTGAATGGCCTTCTGAAAATTTTATGAATCAAGTGGGAATTAAAGAAGAATTTTACACATATGTGCGTAATGCCGGTCTTGAGGACTTTGAAGCTGATAAGTG
Source organism: Aegilops longissima (assembly GCA_021605205.1). Lineage (NCBI taxonomy): Eukaryota > Viridiplantae > Streptophyta > Magnoliopsida > Poales > Poaceae > Aegilops > Aegilops longissima. The sequence continues at coordinate 319,834,030 of CM038680.1, read as the reverse complement.
CCCCCAATATCGTTATCTCACAAGTTCATTTGTGGGGAGGTTTGATTATTCATCTTCACGCAATTCTCCTTCAGTCATGTTTGACCTTTATGACAAATCTTATACCATGGACTTAGAGGATTTCACTTTTGCATGCAAACTTCCATCATGGGGTAGTATCAGGGATCCCCCTAAATCTGAATATAGAGATTTTCTTGCTAAAATAACTGTGGGGGAATCTAGAGATATAGCGCAGGCCACTATAGGGAGCATTCACTTTCCTGCTATACATTATTTTGCTCTCTTCATTGGTAGATGCATAACTGCTAAGGATGAAGCATGTCACATGTGTGCCCCTAATCTCAGAATTCTCAGAAGTGCTGTGTTAGGGGACCAAGCTTATCATATGGGAGCCATTGTAGCTCGTAGGTTGCACCTTAATAGACGTAACGGAGATTTCTTTGGAGGAATTTATGCAACCCGCTTAGCTAATTTTCTTGATGTAGACATTCATGAGGGTGATATGGAGTTACCCTCTTCTTATTTAGATCTTGATTCTATGTTTTCCCACCAGTTCATTGAGAGGACCGGACCACCTTACCAGTACCGATTAATATTTGACAGACGGCGTGTTGTCCGTGTTCCTCTTCCTGCTCCTACCTTCTTTGATTTTCAGGCGAGAGGAAATTATATTATTACCAGAGAGGAGGCAGATGAGTACGAGAGGGGAGTGGAAGCAGCCCGACGCCGCACTGTTGCTCAGCAGGCGATAGCCGCTGCATCGCAGTACGACCCCAGCTTCACCTACGGATATCAGCCAGGCTATCCCTGGCAATAGACCAACTTAGGCCAAAAGCCTAAGCTTGGGGGAGTACGTATTTCCCACCGACATTACATTCATGCTCACACACACTCATTGCTAGATGTCGGTGCTCATACTCTTTCATTGTAATATCCATGTTAGTTTAAATTTCTTTTTCCTGCTTTCTTCTTGTGTGTTTGATAAACCTTAAGAAAAAAAATTAGTTAATCTACTTTCCTGCTGTAGTAGTAATAATTAAAAAGAAAACCCAAAAATATTTCCCGTTCTTCTTTTGCTTGTTGGGAGCTTTCCCGTGTAAATAGTTTTTATTTCTTTTCCTTCCTTTGGGAGTTGAGAAGACCATATTGAAAATGCTTAGTGGCTCTCATATGCATGATCGTTCATTTAACTTAGAGCCCATATTACCTGTCTTCTCTCTTGAGTTGAATGCTTGCAGATTCCAGCTTAGTTCAATGCACGTGCACTCTTATTATTATTCACACCGTTCGGTCGTGCAAGTGAAAGGCAATAATGATGATATATGATGGACTTATTGGGATAAGAAAAGATGGTATGAACTCGACCTCTCTTGTTTTTGTAAATATGATGATTCATCGTTCCTGATTCAGCTATTATGAAGTAAACATATTTGCAATGACATTTAGAGATTATAGTTGCTTGTGCCATGCTTGATTAGCTATGAGTTATAATGGTTTACCTTGCGTGCCAACATGCTATTGAGATGATTATGATGTGGTATGATAGGATGGTGTCCTCCTTTAAATGAATTGAGTGACTCGACTTGGCACATGTTCACGCATGTAGTTGAATCAAATCAACATAGCCTTCATGATATTTATGTTCATGGTGGATTATATCCTACTCATGCTTGTATTCGGTGTAAATTAATTTTAATGCATGTTTATGACTATTGTCGCTCTCTCAGTTGGTCGCTTCCAGTCTTTTGCTAGCCTTCACCTGTACTAAGCGGGAATACTGCTTGTGCATCCAAACTCCTTAAACCCCAAAGTTGTTCCATATGAGTCCACCATACCTTCCTATATGCGGTATCTACATGCCGTTCCAAGTAAATTTGTATGTGCCAAACTCTAAACCTTCAAATAAAAATTCTGTTTTGTATGCTCGAGCAGCTCATGGGCAACTAGGGCTGCCTATATCATCCATGCTAGGTGGGTTATTTTCAAGAGGAGTGGACTCCGCTCCTCATTCACGAGAAAGGTCCGGTAACCGGGATGCCCAGTCCCATGATCCAAAAAGATCAAAGCAAATCAAAATAATTAAACAAAACTCCCCTTGGGACCCGTTGAATGTTGGAGGCACTCATTGTTTCGAGCAAGCCATGGATTGATGCTTGTGGAGGAGGGGGAGTATAAACCTTTACCATTCTGTTTGGGAACTTCCTATAATGCATGTAGTATGGAAGATACAGCCATCTCATAGTTGTTGCGTTGACAGTGAAAGTATGCCGCTCAAAATGTTATTTATCTCTATTTCAAAACTGAGCTCTGGCACCTCTACAAATCCCTGCTTCCCTCTGCGAAGGGCCTATCTATTTACTTTTATGTTGAGTCATCACCCTTCTTATTAAAAAGCACCCGCTGGAGAGCACACTGTCGTTTGCATTCATTATAATTGGTTTATAATGGGTATGACTTGACTGGATCTCTTTTACCATGAATTACAATGTTTAGTCAGTCATTGATCTTTAAAGGTGCTCTGCATTTATGTTTTGCGGTCTCAGAAAGGGCTAGCGAGATGGGTGAGGGCTTTTGGAGGTCGAGCTCCATGGAGCTCGTTTTCAAAATACAAATTTCCACAAGGTGAAAAAATTTAAACTTGTTTGTATACACTTTCACACATGTGTATTGCGTCTATGCAAAAATTCAAAACCAAATACTTTCACACGTGGCGTACAGAAAAAAGACAAAAACGTATTTCTAGAATGGGTCAATATTTTTTGTTGTTGGGCCGGATTTTTGTTTTTTTTTGTACAGCCTACAAATCCCAACAAATCCAAATAATTTTTGTACACGTTCGTGCGGAAATCTATTAAGTTACCGTGGAATTTTGTTTTGAATTTTTCTGAAACTTTGAAATATAAATTTTGATTTTTTTCAAAATACCGAGCTCCCTGGAGCTCGGCCTCCGTTGGCATTTTCCGCTAGCGAGATACCATTTTGTTATATCATGTTATGATTATTTTGAGAAAGTGTTGTCATCCGAGTTTTATTATTATGGCTCGCTAGCTGATTATGCTATTGATATGAGTAATTGTGAGACCTACGTGTTATTGTGAGTATGGTTAGTTCATAATAATTGCTGAAACTTGAATGCTGGCTTTTCATGTTTACAACAACAAGAGCAAATAGAGTTTGTAAAAGTTTTTCTTTTTCTCTTTCAGTTTGTCAACTGAATTGCTTGAGGACAAGCAAGGGTTTAAGCTTGGGGGAGTTGATACGTCTCCGTCGTATCTACTTTTCCAAACACTTTTGCCCTTGTTTTAGACTCTAACTTGTATGATTTGAATGGAACTAACCCGGACTGACGATGTTTTCAGTAGAATTGCCATGGTGTTGTTTTATATGCAGAAAACAAAAGTTCTCGGAATGACCTGAAACTCCACGGAATATCTTAGAATAAATAATAAAAATCCTCGTCAAAGATGAAGACCGGGGCCCACACCTGTCCCACGAGGTGAGGGGCGCCCTCCCCAGGCGCGCCCCCTACCTTGTGGGCCCTCGATGGCCTTCCGACGCCAACTCCAACTCTATGTATTGGCTTTGGGAGAAAAAATCAGAGAGAAAGTTTCATCGCGTTTACGACACGGAGCCGCCGCCAAGCCCTAATCTCTCGGGAGGGCTGATCTAGAGTCCGTTCGGGGCTCCGGAGAGGGGATTAATCAACGTCGTCATCATCAACCATCCTCCATCACCAATTTCATGATGCTCACCGCCGTGCGTGAGTAATTGCATCGTAGGCTTGATGGGCGGTGATGGGTTGGATGAGATTTATCATGTAATCGAGTTAGTTTTGTTAGGGTTTGATCCTAGTATCCACTATGTTCGAGATTGATGTTGCTATGACTTTGCTATGCTTAATGCTTGTCACTAGGGTCCGAAAGTGCCATGATTTCAGATCTGAACCTATTATGTTTTCATGAATATATGTGTGTTCTTGATCCTATCTTGCAAGTCTATAGTCACCTACTATGTGTTATGATCCGCAACCCCAAGTGACAATAATCGGGACCACTCCGGTGATGACCATAGTTTGAGGAGTTCATGTATTCACTATGTGCTAATGCTTTGTTCGGTTCTCTATTAAAAGGAGGCCTTAATATCCCTTAGTTTCCAATAGGACCCGCTGCCACGGGAGGGTAGGACAAAATATGTCATGCAAGTTCTTTTCCATAAGCACGTATGACTATATACGGAATACATGCCTACATTACATTGATGAACTGGAGCTAGTTCTGTGTCACCCTATGTTATGACTGTTACATGATGAACCACATCCGGCATAATTATCCATCATTGATCCGGTGCCTACGAGTTTTCCATATACTGGTTTACGCTTATTTACTTTTCCGTTGCTACTGTTACAATCACTACAAAAATACCAAAAACATTACTTTTGTTGTCTTTACTTTTCTTACGTTACCACCACTATCATATTACTTTGCTACTAAACACTTTGCTGCAGATACTAAGTTTCCAGGTGTGGTTGAATTGACAACTCAGCTGCTAATACTTGAGAATATTCTTTGGCTCCCCTTGTGTCGAATCAACAAATTTGGGTTGAATACTCTACCCTCGAAAACTGTTGTGATCCCCAATACTTGTGGGTTATCACGCGATGTGGCAAAAGCTCGTTCCGCATTCTATCAATAGCAGGCTCGAAGATATCAAAGCAGAGAAGTACGGGCCAAAGCTTACAATGTTGGCGAACTAGTTCTACGCCTGCCGGACAAGAAAAAGGACAAACTCAAGCCCAAATGGGAAGGTCCCTTCATCATCGACCAAGTCCTGACCGACGGAGCATACCGTCTGTGAAACGCATCGGACAACCGACTCGAGCCGAACCATTGGAATGCAGCCCGTCTCCGAAGATTCTACGCCTAGCGCCGGACCCCGAGTTCGTCTCCTTCCTCCGCCCGCATTTTATACGGTAGCGGTCTTTTATTTCTCCTTCTCCCTCCTTTTTCTTGAAGCCTTTGGAGGCTCGTCCGCGCATTGTTCGCACAAACTTGACGCGCTACCCGCGCTCATTATACCTGGGGGCTTCTTTAACAGAAGCTTATTTGTATGGGCTTTATGCCCACCACATGCGTCACACTTCCGCATGTACCTTTTATTCACCATTATATGCATCGATATGACTTAAGTTTTGGCCAAGCTGGGTTGCTGGCTCATGCTTACCCCTCGTCCCCGATTGTTCGGCTAGGTGGTAAAGGAGCACCTCTGCGATTATTCTTGCCGGTCACCGTATGTGTACCTCGGTGGGTGAAGCCGAAAGCTAGCGTTCTTAAGGGAATATTCGGTCGGTGAACTGAAAGATGATTTTTACCTATTTATCCATCTGCCCCCAGATGCTTTTCTGCTTTTTTTAGCAGTCTGGACATGCACTTTAGGGCATGCCTCCCATGGAAAGGAACCCTTAACGGAACTATTCTCCCTGGAAGATGTTTCTTACTAACCATGTAATATAACATAACTAGTTGGGCACTTATGCGATACAGCACTAATGACCCCTACGCCTTGTCTCCATGCATGCCCGGTTCTTACATAACCATGAGGTATTCGGACACAATCCGGACTATTGGGTCCCGAGGTGAAGCTTAAAAGGTCCGCTATGACAAGCGATCTACAATCCAGCTAGAAGGCATTTTATATGTCATATTCAATTACATAGTCAACTTGACTGATTGTATTCCTCCTCAATGCCATCTAATAGGCTGTCTAATTTACAATCTTGCTGGGAATACTTGGCCAACTCTACTTGGCCATTAATCGAGCTTCTGAGGATCTCCTTCCGATCAGGCCCCACAGTCCGACCTCGGCCATGTGGTTTGGGTCAACAACCGTGTACAACGTCTTTACCATGGCCCAGCCTCCTGTCGCCTTGACGGCAGGCCGATATCTTCCATAGTCGGAAGCGCCGCCATGCTCCTTGAAGCCGCTCTGCAAGCTCCCCAATGCCTTCGGGCAGGGAGATGGATGGCCACAAGGCCTGGGCGACGCCTTTCATCACCTGCCGAACTCGTTCGTGCAGCTGAAGCAGTTCGGGAAGAAGATCACCCGAAGAACCGGGCATGTCCTCCGCAGGACGACCTGTGAGCATACCTACATACATGTTTATGTTAGTCGACTTCCTCGCCGAACTCTTTCAAAGTTCGTTTAAGCACTTACTGAAAATGCCGCGACGAAGCCGTCGATTCTCCTTAACGGAGTTAGACAACTGGGCACGAACATCCTTTAGTTCCTCACCCAGCTGGGTGGTTGCATCTTGGAGGTTATTTTTCTCCTGCCGCACCCTCGTAAGCACGCTCTCGCCGGCCTTTAACCGGCGCAGGAGCTGTTGCTTGTCCAGATCCACCCCGGCGCCATCTGCAATGTTAATGTCAGATTTACGCACACGCCGCACTTCGCAAAACTACTTCTCTTTTGAAAAGCATATATTACAAGAGGGAGTCTTTGTGGCTTCCCCGGTCATGGCTAGTGCGGCCTCAAGTTGGGCCTTGCACTCTTCAAGCTCCTGGTACAAACAGGTATTCTTTTCTGTAAGAACCTGCATTCCAAATGATCCTTAAATCAGTTATTCTAACTATTTTAAGTCTCGGGGGCTACTGGCATATGTAAGTGTCAAAATTCCTTACCCGTATGTCTTTCACATACTGCTCCGTGGCTCTGGCAAGACCATCTTGAGCGGCATGGAGGTGCGCCTCTCCCGAATTAAAGGCGTTCAATGCCTCTTGGGAGAAACATGCGTCACGAAGAACTGTCCGGCGGCGCCTATGATTCATGGCGCTCTCCACCTCTGATTTGGTGGCGGACAATCTGTCGACGTCCTCCGTCCGAGGAGCGTCCGACGTGCGCCTTGTGTTCGCCTCCTCTTTCGGACCCGGCGTTGGAGCCTGGTTGGCGGAGGCACGATTGGCAACCTCTCCGGACACAGTCCGGTGAGCGCTCTTCTTCCTGAAAGAATCATGAGCGTTAGTATGCCTTCCAGGAGTCCTTCCTTGAAACTCGGTGGCGCACCATACCGTTGCGGCGACGTCTCGATACGGGTCGCATTTCTTTTTAACCTGCTGGGCCGAGCCGCCCCTTGTTGGGCAGCCACCGTGGGCTCGGCTTCCCGCCTCATAGGCACCCCCTGCAAGACGCCATTGGTGTGCGGTGATCAGAAATAAGCGCAGGGTCATGGTATCGGGACTTCGGTCACAGTTACCTGGGAGGCCAGAAATATTCCGGGGTAGTCAGCCGTAATGGCGACCAAAGCATTGTCGATGCTAAGCTGGTGGAATACCCCGTCGATCAGCTCCACTTTTATGTCCGAATCCTCTTCGGAGACCGGATCGAGGGATCGTTCCGGATCCTCGGGTTGTGGAGGCGGGCTGTGTATCTTCTCTACGGCTCGGCGCAGTTCCTGCGTAGAAACCACGAAATGAGATATTTAACCACGGGAATGTGGATAGGACAAGCCACAAAGATGTCCGCTTACCCAGCTTCGAGGATTATTCATAGAGAATCCGTCCAGTGGACTAACACGGAGAAAATCCTCCTCTTCTCCTTTGTACAAACCGGACAAGATCTTCACCAAATCGGCGACCGATCCCGGCCCTTTGCGGCCATGGCGGGTGGCATCATCCTCCCCGTTGAAGTCCCACATGGGGTGGCCCCTATATTGGAGCGGCTGCACTCCCCTCATAATGCAGGTGGCCATGACTCCGATCATGGTCAGTCCGGCATAAGCCAGCAACCTTATTCGACTCATCAAGTAAAGGACGTCCCGGTCATTTTCCCTCTGGGGGCTCCGCGGTCGCCAGCTTAGGCGCTTCTTCAAAGGAGCATTGCTGAACTCCGAAAGGCCGATCCGAATAGGATCCGGCAATGGGACGTCTTCCATGTAAAACCATTCCGAGGGCCAGTCTTCGGACGCCTTCTTTGGGGTTCCGGATGGATATCCGGTCCCGGCGATGCGCCATAGTTCGGCTCCACCCACTTGATATACTGACCCCTCGTGAGAACGGGGCACAAGGCAAAATAATCTCTTCCACAGCGCGAAATGGGCCTCAACGCCCAAAAATAGCTCGCAAAGGGCCACGAAGCCCGCGATATGCAAGATGGAGGCGGGCGTAAGGTTATGCAGCTGGAGGCCATAAAACTCCAGGAGCCCTCGGAGAAACGGATGAATCGGAAATCCGAGTCCTCTTATCAGATAAGAGATAAAGCATACCTGCTCTCCTTAGAGGGATCGGGGGCGCTCTCCGCTTGCTTTCCGCCCTTATACGTGGCGAGTCCGGCTCGAACCGAAACCATGAAGGCCGGGGGAAGGAATCCCTTTGTTTGGAGCGTCACTAGCTCGCTGTGCGAGACTGAGCATTTCCCCCAATCTCTAGGCTGAGGGCTGGGAGCACGAGAGGAGGAGCCGCGTCGACTGTCCATGATGGAGTGGGCTTTGGTCGGAGGTGCTCCGATGGATACTTGCGGTGGGAGGATGGTGTGATCCGGATCTGGATCCCCGTCTCTTTTATAGGCGGCTCATTTACGCAGCTAGGGGGGTAAATGTAAAGATACCCTGACTTTTCACATTCGTTCGACACGTGGAAGGTGGCCATTATTGGGCGTGGAAGCCGAGGAGCGCGATATTCACAAGAAAGCCGGACACTATTCAATACAGGATTCAGAGGAGAACCCGCCTTGCAATGCCGAAGACAATCAACGCGCCGGACTTATCATCATTGAAGCCTGGTTCGGGGCTCGAGGAGTCCGAATTAGGGGTGCCCGGATAGCGAACTATCATCTTTGGCGGACTCTGGACTATGAAGATACAAGATTGAAGACTTCGTCCCGTGTCCGGATAGGACTTTCCTTGGCGTGGAAGGCAAGCTTGGCGATACGGATATGTAGATCTCCTACCATTGTAACCGACTCTGTGTAACCCTAACCCTATTCGGTGTCTATATAAACCGTAGGGTTTTAGTCCGTAGGAAAAACAACAATCATACCATAGGCCAGCTTCTAGGGTTTAGACTCTCTGATCTCGTGGTAGATCTACTCTTGTACTACCCATATCATCAATATTAATCAAGCAGGAGTAGGGTTTTACCTCCATCGAGAGGGCCCGAACCTGGGTAAAAACATCGTGTCCCTTGTCTCCTATTACCATCTGCCTAGACGCACAGTTCGCGACCCCCTACCCGAGATCCTCCGGTTTTGACACCGACAGGGTCCAAAAAAGGAACGGCCCTTCCTCCGAACTTCTCCACCAACGCCGACGACGGCGAAGAGGAGTGGCCATTGAGGGCCAAGCCCCTGGCGAGATCGTAAGTGTCCGGATTCCGGAATAACTCATGGCTTTTCATTTGTCGCATATGTCTTCTAACGCCGAATACAACTATGCAGCCCGCCCAAGGACGAGCTGGCCGCTTCGTCGAGCGGGTCCCTGGATCCGTCGGATGTGTAAAGCGCTTCACTTCCGGCTGCCTCTTCTCCTCGCGCCGCCGACGACGCCGAGGTGGGGCCCCAAGAGGGGCCCGGTCAGGAGGAGGTGGCCCAAGAGGTGCCGCAAGGCAACCTCCCGGACTCCAGGCGCGAAGGGAATGAAACCCCCAAGGGCTCTAAGTCCGACCCTAGTCAGACTCCGTGCATCGAACCTTGATGGTTCCAAGTCCGCAGCGGCCCTTCATAAGAAGGGCAAGCTCATGACGCCGGTGACCTCCGCCCAACCGAGGCACGGATAGCTTTTGGAGGCGCTTAACAGCTCCTCCATCGACGAGGAGCACCGCCTTGTTATGAGTGTGGTGATCCAGAAAGTTCATCCGCCAAAAGCGGGCTGGTCAAGCCTCGTATCAGCCTTCTAACAAAGCTTTGAGGTATGTATTTAGAGTATGTAAAATATTACCGCATAGACAGTAGCCTCGATGCTTAGTTCGTGTTCGGAAAGAAAAGCCGAGGCCGAGGATCTAAAAGATATACGCAGGAGTCTAATATAAGTATGTCAATATGGGAATGCAGGCTGCGCTTGACCTCTCGCCAGACCGATCATGCGGAGGTCAATGCATTGAAGGAGAGCCTCGAGCGGTCCGAGAACGAGCTCGGCCTTGCCAAAAAGCAGCTCGAGGAAAAGGAAGGTAAATAATACCTTATGGGATTATATATAAAAAAATGTGGTTGCAAAAAATGACAGGACTAACGTGGGTATTGCAGGGGCCACGAACGAGGTGGCGACCCTGAAGAAAGTGGTGTCCACGGCCGAAAACAAAGCGGCCGCGGAGCGCACCGAGCGAGAGAAGCAGGAGCGCGGGTGGCAGAGGTGCGGCAAGAGCTCCAGGCTCTCGTGGAAAAACACGAGAGTTTGGAGCATGACTCGAAGACTCGAGAGTCCGAGCTCGCCTCGGCCCTTGAGAGTGCCAAAGCCGCTAAGGCCGAAGCCCAAAAAGCCCTCCAGGAGATTGAGGCGATAAGGAAGATAGCGGCGGGTAAGGCATTCTTTATGCAAAGCAAGCACGTGAAAGTCAATTATCTATTACTTACCCGAATCCGGAGCTCTCCAGGAGCCTTCGCAGATTTGCCCCGCAGTGTGTCCGATGCTGCCGAGTTCTACCGAGCCGAGGAGGGGAGCTCGACGGAGAAGGTTTTCTGGTCTCAGTATGCTGAGGCCAGACACCCGGTGCCCTTGAGCGACCAGCTGAAGCAGCTAGTCGAGCTCCACAAGGTCGCCGAACAGGCCATGAAGGGCCTCATAGTTCGGCTGTGGCCTAAGGAAGCCATGCCTGGGAGCTACCTCGGGCTAGTGGGCGGCTGGTGGACGCTTTGCCCATGGATTGAAGTCATCAAGCGCTCCGTCTGCATTGAAGGTGCTCAGAGGGCCCTTGCCCGTGCTAAGGTGCATCTGCGGCAAGCTGGACGCCGAGAAGCTTGTACGGACGGACCACCAACCGGCAAGGAGTATCGCAAGCCCGAGATGTATTATGAGGGCGCCCCAAGGGTGCTGCCTTAATAGCGGTGAATGCTCCAAAGATGTAATTTTTATTAAACTCGCATTTGTTATCATGTACGCTGAAAACTTGTTCATATGCGCTAAGCAACGCCAGAATTTAAAATATTACCTTCAGTGCGGCCGCTTATCAAATTTGAGAGATGGCGAGTCGTTGGCTTCAGCCCCCATGCCACGAAAGTGCCGGGTGTTGGGATAAACTTGAGCGCTCTTGTTCCCATTCTTGGGTCCTTCGAGGGAGGCGCCAACGCAACGAACAGGCAACCGGACTATAATGCTTGAACACTCTCACTTAGCCATAGAATTCTATAATTTTAAATTTCGGTGAAGCCCTAGTATTCGGAAGACCGAGTTCGGGCGCTATCCACGCTTAGGCCGGACAATGCCGACTCCTCCTAAGCGGCATAAGTCTTTAGGGACTCGAAAACCTCTCGAACAGCGATCGCTCTCGCCTCTATCATGACGGTCAGTTTTAGCTTTTCCACCGAGGTGCTTAACCCAGCTCAACCGGGCACAATCGCAGTGGTTCTCCCAGCTACCTTAGCCGATATAACGGAACGTAATGTACCAAAGCATGGGAGTCGGGCAAACCCAACTATTGACCCAAGACATGATTCGGAGCCGATGCATATAATGCTATAAGTTCGGGGTGCCGCACTTGTGAAAGTGTTCGTACTTATCACACCATATTTTGGGGTACATAAGCCCCTAGTGTATTGGTCGTACCAAATTGCACGGTTGCACAATTTCATAACTGAACATATATAGATAAAAAAGGGAATGCAATAATAGGCAAAAGCTATGTATTGTTTATTCAAAAGGTACTGCAATGAAAGTAGAATGATACAAATAGTGCGATAAGCAAGGAACGGGACTTTTGACATGTCCCCCCTCCAGGGGTAAGCTTGTGGGATGGTATGTAAAACAGGTATACTGCTCGTAATAGAGACCACTTGGACACTCAACGTAGTTTTCTGCTTCCCTGGCTGTTGCATCATGTGTTCGGCGATTCGGACATGGCTTCTGGAGAACGAAGTCCTGAAAGTAAGAGAAAAAGAAAAAAAAGAATGACACAAGCGGGAGCCCCTAGTGCGGTTAAGCCGCATGCTGGGCATGCCGTGGTCGTGCCCCTTCCCCTATGCCCATGGTATTTCCAGAGCGAAGTTATGTATGCATGATCTTGGTTTCAAATTTCGCGAGGGTTGGGGTTAGCCGCATTGCTGGCGATGCGTTTCGGATCGTGCTGCGGTCTTGTTGTATGTTACTCCTGGCGCGCTTGACGGTGTCCGGATGTTTAATAGCCGGACTCGAGAATTGCCTTGAGAGGCTGCTTTGCACTTCTGCCGCGAGGGCCGCCGTATGCTCCTCCGTTCGGAGAGAGCGTTCGCTGTTTCCATTGACCGTAATTACTCCTCGGGGCCTGGCATCTTGAGCTTGAGGTGCGCCAGAAAGCGGCACCGCATTGAACTTTGCGAACGCGGTTCGCCCAAGCAAGGCTTGATAGCCGCCATGAACGGGACTATGTCAAGATTAATTCCTCACTTCGGAAGTTATCCGGGATCCAAAGACCACTTCGAGTGTAATCGAGCCCTGCATAGTTGGCCTCTACACCTGGTATGACGCCTTTAAAGGTCGTCTTTGTGGGTTTAATCCTTGAGGGTCTATGCCCATTTTGCACATCAGATCCCGATAAAGCAGGTTCAGGGCTGCTGCCGCCATCCATCGTGACTCTAGTGAGGTGAAATCCGTCAATGATTAGGTCAAGAACCAATGCGGCGAATCCGCCGTGGCGGATGCTAGTGGGGTGGTCCCTTCGATCAAAGGTGACCGGGCAGGAGGACCACGGGTTAAACTTTGGGGCGACTGGCTCCATCGCATATACGTCCCTTAGTGCACGCTTCCGCTCCCTTTTGGGTATGTGGGTTGCGATATCATGTTCACCGTCCGCACTTGTGGGGGAAGCCCTTCATCCTCTATTGTTCGGGGCGCCGGGCTCCTCCTCGTCATCACTATGCAGCCCCTTGTCATTGTTTTCGCATTTAACTTGCTGCTCGCTTGAACACCTGTGAACTCCTGCTGGTGTGGTTGGCTGGTTTTTCGGGTGCCGTATCCGCACGAAGCGATCGAGTATTCGGTCCAAATTGACGGGCCCTGGGTATTTCTTTTGAATGGCTTTTTCCGCTGACCGGTTTAGAGCTCTGAATCCGCATTGATCGCCGATTCTCAGCATTATCGCCGTTGCACGCGCGCTTGTGCTTGTTGCGACGCGACCGCCATTGCTGTCCTTGGTATCCGAACTACCGTGGTTTTTGGTCAAGTTGTTACCGCGAGCTAGCCAGATGTCCTCTCCCGCAAAAGCGGTCATGAGTGTGGTGAGGGCTGCCATGGATTTAATCTTTTCTGTCGTCGAGGTGCGGGCCAGCCACTCATCGCGGATGTTGTGTTTGAAGGCCGCTAGTGCCTCGCATCCGGACAAAGCGACGATTTGATTTTTCTTTGTTAGGAACCGTGTCCAGAATTGTCTGGCCGACTCCTCTGGCTGCTGAATTATATGGCTAAGGTCATCGGCGTCTTGTGGTCGCACATATGTGCCCTGGAAGTTATCAAGGAATGCGGCTTCCAGGTCTTCCCAACAACCAATTGACTCTCCTGGCAAGCTGTTAAGCCAATGCCGCGCTGGTCCTTTAAGCTTGAGTGGGAGGTATTTGATGGCGTGTAGATCATCACCGCGGGCCATGTGGATATGAAGGAGATAGTCCTCGATCCAAACCGCAGGATCTGTTGTGCCATCGTATGATTCGATGTTTACAGGTTTGAAATCCTCAGGGATTTGATGATCCATCACTTAAATGCGTGAAGCATAGTGGTGTGTCTTGGCGCCTCAGATATTATATCACGACACAGCTCAAATGAACTTTGTCTACTATGTTCGGCCCGGCCGGAATTGATGTATCCGTCGTGACGGTAATCATCTCGAGTCATGGGGCGCCCACGCGATCCGTAGATTGATCTTGTTTACCTTGCCTTGTCCTCCAATATATCTCGCAGGTTAGGCGCATTTCCCTGTGCCTTGGTACTTTTTGAGCGACGCCGGGGTGCGGCTTGAGTGGAGGGCCGAGAGGCCTCTCTGTCGCGGCCACGTGGTGGCCGGTCGGCCGCGTCATGCGCTGGTGATGTAGGTTTGGGTGCTTCCTCCTCTAATCGGGGTAGCAGTCTGCGTTTTGGGTAGCTTTTGGAGGGGCGTTCGAGTTCATACTCTTCGGCTGCAAGGACTTCAGTCCATATGTCAGCTAGTAAGTCTTGGTCAGCTCTAAGTTGTTGCTGCTTTTTCTTGAGGCTGCTTGCCGTGGCCATAAGCCTGCGTTTGAAACGCTCTTGTTCGACGGGATCCTCAGGCATGACAAATTCATCGTCGCCGAGGCTTGCCTCGCCTTCGGAGGGAGGCATATAATTGTCGCCCTCTACCTCTCTGCTCCGCCGCCTATCATGTGGGCTGGCTTCTCCATCCTCCGTGCTGAATCCTGCCGAGGAGGTTGTCTTCGCACCTTCTGGGTGTTATTATCTCCCGTGCCGAAATCACCATTTTTGCTATGGCGGGATTTAGAGCGGCGCCGCTGACGCCGGCGCTTAGGCTGTTTCGTGGAGGGGTCATCCTCCGCTGTTCCGTCGCCATTCCCATCTTTTGGGATGTCCACCATATATATGTCGTATGACGAGGTGGCCTAACAGTGCCCTGTAGGCGCTGGTTCTTGGTCGCCTCCGGCATCGTCGTCCATACCGTCGATGTCTTCGGAGTCAAAGTCGAGCATGTCGGTTAAATCATCGACAGTGGCTACAAAGTGGGTGGTGGGTGGGCGTTGAATTTCTTCGTCGTCCACATCCCAACCTTCCTGACCATAGTTCGCCAGGCTCTCCGAAAGAGAGAGACTTCAGTGAGTTCAGGATGTCGCCAAGGGCGAAAGTGCTTTGAAAGATGTCTGCGGCGATGAACTCAGAATCGCGCCCAATCGGATTCGATTGGCAGGGGCGCGGAAGGTTCGGAGTCCGGAGAGGAGTCCGGCGCCTTGGAGTCACGAGCTTCACAAAGGACAGGGGTGTTCGGCTCAATCGCCGTAGAGATTGCAGCCCCCGAGGCGGTGTCTAGCCACTCGTCCTCGATCGGCGAAGTCGGCTCCGAGCTAAGGGTCGGAACGGACACTGGTGCGGCATCCAGGGCACTGTTCGACGGTAGAGCTAGATCGTGCCCATCGAGACAGTGCGGCGCGCTTGGCTGTGGCTCAAATCCGTCAAAGATCAAGTCTCCGCGGACGCCGGTCGTGTAGTTCAAACTCCCAAATCTGACTCGATGGCGGGCGTAGCTTCGATCCGCTCAGATGGCCAAGTGAATTGCCCGCATGCAAAGCCGCCGAATACGAAGATCTGTCCGGGAGAAAAGTCTCACTGGACCGCGTCGTTGTTGATGATCGAAGGAGCCATCGGGCCTAAAGACGACGCATACGGAGGAACTCTCAATGAAAGCACCAATGTCGGTGTCAAACCGCGGATCTCGGTAGGGGTCCCGAATCATGCGCCTAGGTGGATGGTAACAGGAGACAAGGGACACGATGTTTTTACCTGTGTTCGCCCTCTCGATGGAGGTAAAACCCTACCTCGCTTGATTAATATTGATGATATGGGTAGTACAAGAGTAGATCTACCACGAGATCAAAGAGGCTAAACCCTAGAAGCTAGCCTATGGTATGATTGTTGTTCGTCCCACGGACTAAAACCCTCCGGTTTATATAGACAGTCAAGAGGGTTAGGGTTACACGTAGTCGGTTACAATGGTAGGAGATCTACATATCCAGATCGCCAAGCTTGCCTTCCACGCCAAGGAAAGTCCCATCCGGACATGGGACGAAGTCTTCAATCTTGTATCTTCATAGTCCAGAGTCCGCCAAAGGTGATAGTTCGCTATCCGGACACCCCTAATCCATGACTCCTCTCGGTGTCGAAAGCGTAACCAGCCCTTAATACAAGAGCAGGCTTACGTTCCAATCCGGTAGGCCAGGCCAGCCGCCACGTCACGAAGGCTTGGCCGATACCACGCCGAAAGTGCCCATATCTTTCCCACGAGTTGGTTAGTGCGTATAGACCAAATGGCCGACTCAGATCAAATACCAAGATCTCGTTAAGCGTGTTAATGATGTAAATCGGACACCGACCAGGGCAGGCCCACCTCTCACCTGTAGTCTCAACCTGCCACGACGCTCCGCCACAAAGATCCACACAGAGGGTCGTTGGGACAAGGGTCCTTCAGCTAATCCGTGAATCACTCATGGTGCTCCACGAGCGACTCGACTTTAGTCACCACATATATCATTTATAAAGTATATAGATATACCCGTGACCACCTCCCGAGTGATCACGGCCCGATAGTATAGCATGGCGCAGCGGACAAGAATGTAGGGCCTTGATGGAATACTAGCATCCTATACTAAGTATGTAGGATTGCGGTAAAGGTAACAACTGATAGTAGCAAGGACAAAGCTATGCATCGGGATAGGAATAACGAAAGCGAAACATGCTACACTACTCTAATGCAAGCGAGAGAGTAGAATAGGCGATATCTGGTGATCAAGGGGGTTTGCCTGATTGCTCACGGCAAGAAGGAGGGGTCGTCAACACCGTAGTCGTCTTTGGAGTAGCAACAAGGCGTCGTCCTCGGTGTCTAGCGAGAGAAGAGGGGGGAGAAACAATAAATACAATGCAAACAAATGCATGACGATGCATTACATGACAAAGCGAGATGCTAGGTGTGCCCAATCGCGGTAGTAGGTGATACCGGCGAAGGGGGGAAACATCCGAGAAAGTATTCCCGGTGTTTCGCGTTTTGACGATTGAACCGAGGGGAAAGTTGCAAGTTCGATAGGTTAGGGATGTGTGGCGGACGAACGGGCTGCGATCCGGATTAAATCTCGCTCGCTCGAGCAACTTTCATGTAGAAAGGATTTTCATCCGAGTTACAGATTAAAAGATATGATTTTCAAAAGAACTTATTAATTTCTGGAATTTAATTAATTACTTAATTTAATTCGAAATTGGATTTATGACATCAACATGATGTCATGCTGACATCAGTAGTCAACAGGGGTTGACTGGTCAACCTGACGAGTGGGTCCCATTGGTCAGTGACACATTTTAATTAAACATATTAATTATCCTAATCAGGATTAATTAGGAGTGGGCCCCATTATCACTGACTGATTGTTTAATTACCTAACAGTTTAATTAGTTTAGTTATTTGATTAGATTAATTAATCAAAATTAATTAAGTTAATTAATTCTTTATTTATTTATTTATTTATTTATTTTTAAAACGTTCTGGGCGTGGGGCCCAGCGTCATAGGCACAGGGGCCTAATGGGCGTGGGCACTCGCAAATCGGGTCAATGGATCTGGGCGCCATCCAACGGGTGTCTTTGCCGGAGGTCGAACCCGCTGTTGGTTAGGGCCCGGAGCTCACAGTGGGAGCCGGCGAGGCGTGGCTGGCGCCATCTGACAACAATGACCAGCGAGAGTGGCGGTTCATGTCGGGCAGCCACTACAATGGGGAGGGAGGAAAGCGGCAGCAGACAAGAACAGATTCAGCAGGCAGCAGCAAGCCCCATGGTGCAGCAACAACAGCATATAGCAGCAGCAGAAGGGGCAATAGGGGGCGCGGCGAGGAGTGGTGGGGGCGCGAACGGGGCGGCCGGGAGGCGCGGGAGCGCGGCCACGAACGATGAGCGCGCCGGGAGCAGAGCTTCGGCTATGGCAAACACGGACAAGCACGGGAGCGACGGTAAAACAATACGGATCGAAGGGATAAGCGCAGGAATCGGTCGAGGGGCTCACCCCGGTGCTCGTGGACGAGGTAGGGAGGTCGGGGGAGCTCGGGAGGCGGCGGCCGTGACCGGGAAGGCGACCAGATGGCGAGGATTCATCGCGGCTCCAGTCGAACGAGTGCCCACAGTTGACGTAGTCGACGACGGGGAAGCCGGTGGGCACCAGAAGGAGGTGCGGGAGGCTCGGTGGCAACCGGATCGATGAGGACAAGGCCACGGCGGGGTCGGGAAGCCTCAAACTGACGAACACGAGTGAGAGGAAGGGAGGAACAGTGGCTAGGGTTACTAGGGGAGAGAAGGGGGAACTCGAGGCTTGCTCTTATACATCCCCTCGACCGTGGGATGATCGACAGCAGCGGCACCGACGGCCATGGTGGGTGGATGTACGCCACACACATGTCTCTGCCTCCTTCTCTGTACAGGGGAAGGGGAAAGGCCTGTGCTGGGCTGGGCTGTTAACTATAGTAGTTGGGCCAAAGTGCACGGTAGCACTTTGCCTTTCCGTTACTTCTCTCTTTCCTTTTTGTTAGTTTATTTATCCCCTATTTTGTATTAATTTTGGCACTAAAAGATTTTAGTTAAAGTTGAAACTTCTCACATAATTTACTCTCATATTTTGGTGCTGCCCAAAAAGCTTGAGGTTAACTAGAAATGTTTGAAATTAAGCTTATATTAAAATAGTCATAATAAGTGCTTCTTGGCCACTTTAAATATTTCTAGGGGCAATTAAAAATCCATTACATGCTGGTTTCTACATGTTAATTACTTAGTGAATATTTGCAACCCATCGAACATTTTAATTTGACAGGTTGAAGAATAGAATTTGACTTGTTATTTGCAATTTGAATTTGACTCAGATTTTCATCAAGTGGCTATCTGGCTTAAATAAACACGATGACATGGCACATTAGGGTGAGGTTACTGTAGATTAATTACGGGGTGTTACAATTCCCCTTCACTTTAAAGAAATCTCATCCTGAGATTTGAAGAGGTGGAGAAAGGGGAAAGGTCTGGTTACGAAATTCTAACGATTCTCCTCGGTCTTAGTTGCTCTTCTCGAAGAGGTCGATCCATTACATTGATGTCTTCATTTCTCTGCTTCAGTTCATCATGATAAGTTGTCGTCCTTCCTTCAGGATCTTCACCATACATACGAAAGGATAAGATGGGAAAACTCTATAAGGACGGATTCTAACAAGAATGAGCATCAAACAGTTAACTCAGGGGAAGAAGCATAAGTATCTCTCGAATTTAAACTTAAGAAGATATCGAGAGCAAAGTAAGAAGGTACCATGAGAAGTTTCAAAGGGATAGGCAATCGTTCGATGCCTAATCAGAAGGTGAAAGGGTTTCAGGGCAATGAAAATAAGTATTGCGTCTGATACCAGAATGGATCACTAGGAAGATGCCCATGAACTACATACGTAGCCAGACTCGAGAAATAACTTTGGAGACAGGGATATACAAAAGAGTCAGGTTTTGATCCTGTGGAACTGTGGGTTATGGGCCCACCATGTGGGTTAAAGTAAGAGGGGCAGCGACGTCTTGCATGGTCATGATAGCAAGGCATGTCAGAGAGTAGCTCGCCGCTTATGTCGCTACAATGTCGCATTAAGGGCGTAGGGACGAAGAGAACCATTTTCCTGCTCGTTGAACGAGGCGGGCCAATAGGCAAAGTTCTCGTCCATCGATGGCTACCGGAATGCCATCAGCAAAAGCAACGGGGTCTTACTGACAGAGTTGTAGTCCGAGGTGTTTACATAAGCAGTGTTTTATTACTGCTTAGATCATATAGATCACAAGAAAGGTTTAAACAAAACAATGGAAAGAAAAAGGTGATCATCAGATTAAACAGAACAATGGAAAGGAAAATGTGTTTAAACACATATTTCAAGGGTATATCCTTCCCAAGGACAAGCAGAGCATGATATCCATGACGGGATATAACGTAGAAAACACTTTAGGAAAAGGGGGGGGGGGACTTCATGACATTACCCATACAACGGTGTTTGGATAATTGAGCAAGAAACATTTAGCATTGGGCTTTAAATGTTCTTGTTGAAAATCGGAGTACCACAGACATGCTTTGAGATAGCATTGACATGGTCTTCAAGCAAAGGTCGGACTTGGATATACAAAGGATTCATCAGGAACAACTTATAGAATAAGTCTCACAATTTCCTCATGGAAGAATGGTTAACCTAGCTAAGATGGAAACTATAACAATAGGTCCTCCGGCCAGGTGTGCTAGGCATGACATCACCTTACCGGGTCATATAAAGACCAATGTTCAGATCTGATCGGTGTTAGGATACCTCAGACTCAGGATGCCTGAGAAGAAAAGATGCAACACAATTTGACGAGATGACATAGTAAGTTTCTCGGGAAAATAATTATGGAAGCGAGTTCCAAAACAAGAGTTCATCATTAAACCAAGGAGAGGTGAGGAGGTGGCTGATTGACTTAGCGACAATTCATTGAGATTTCCAAAAGATGGATTTCCACAATTATGTGAACAAGGAGACAACATTTGTCAGATCAAATGATATAATGATGTATGATTGAGGAAAACATACACAATTTAAACATTGGTTGAAATGTGCACCCGACATATGGGCTTAGGTCGCACGATCAATGTTAGAATGGTGATTAGATATCCAATACACAAAGAATGTAACTATCGTTCATTAACTTACAAGCAATAGGGTTGCTAGAAGTACAGAATCCAAACAACACCGTTCACTTGTTGGTATCCCGGTTAGAATCAACACAGGGACCAAGAAATGAACGAAGATGGCGAGAAGTATTTCTATGTCAAGAAAATTCTCAAGAGGTGGAACAAATCTCATAACATTCTTGACATAAAAGATGGTAATACTCCAAGGTAAAGAAGAACAATTGCTGGATAGCAAGGAACTCAAGGTATAACACCAAACATGAACAAGCTTGTGTTGGTGGAAGGCAAGAAGTGGTCGATGATAATACAATTCATCGAGGGCAAGGATGGTATTTCTCATCATGAATTCAATTGATATCCTGGAAGAGCTCAAAATGTTGATGATGATCACGACACAATTGTTGAGAGATTTCACGAAGAAGCAATCGAACAGCAACGACATCAAGAAAAAGCAATGGTGAAGCGAAGGGTCATTGGGACCACGGATACGACACACACTCGGAATCAAGCTTGATGTTCAAGGCAAAATGATAAGACGAGGAAGATCGACGTAAGCTTGGCTCATCGTCGAAAGTTGTGCTTCGGGAATAAGGACCAGGTAGCATAGTTAAAATTAAGCACAATAATGATATAGCCGAACAGGCTAGGAATGGCATGATCGGGTACAAACTCATACATAAAGAAGATTACTAAGAGTTGTTGAACCGTAGGTGCGGACCCGGTTCAGTTATCGTTGTCTTTGAGTGTTTCATAACTCGGAGCCGTGAAAAATTGGAATCGGTGAGAATGTAGTACTTGATGAAGAACTCATAAGAAGTTACGCAGTTCCATGATAATCTCAAGATACTAGGGGGTAATGCTCGACGACAGATCAAGGTAGAGGTTGGACTAGGGTATTGCTCTGCAGAAGACAAGTGCTTAAACTTGCCTGAGAAATGGGATCAAAGAAGAACATATGGTCTGAACCACAATTGCAAAGGATCAATTCACCGATACCAAAGGATATTATATCAAGGAAATAGTTATTATTACAAGAAGCTTCTATGATAGGATCCACATCGTGTCCATGGGCATGAACACAAAGTACAAGGTCGACTCCCACTTCCTCAATGCATAATCTTCCATTCACCTCTCAGATTTCAAGATGACATTAGTTGTTGAAAGTTTTACCCGTGCAATACCGATAAGTATGACTCGTGAAATATTTCGGTTCACACCGATGAGGGAAGGCGTTGGTTCAATCCCATCGGGCTTCTACTAACATATACCATAAGCTTCAAGAGTAAATATCACCAGCTCGAAAGCGTGAGCATGGTTGATAAAAGGAGAGGATACAATTTACCAAAGGCATTATGTATCGAGAAAGAACTCACAAGGTGATTAATTATGAAGGACACCGCCGGATATATTAATCCAACAAAGGATATGGCGATCCACAAGGAGCTGATGTGAGTATCGATACCCAATCAGAGGAAGAAAGAATGCAAATGCATCGGTTTATAGAACATCTGAATAATTCAACCTTTAAATAGCAAAGGAATTATGATTTTCAAATCAAGGGATCAGGAGCAAACGCTCGGATCAAGGATGGATAAGTTTAATAGACTTAGGGGTACAGTCGATGGCAATCTGATTGGCCGAGAACCAGCTGATGTTCGAAAGTAGCCGGAAATATAATTTATAAGGATCAACTTATGATTGCGTGCATTCGCACACATATAGAATCAACGGACACAAAATGATAGTGACAAAGGATGCCAAGAAGATTACTAGACTTATGGGATTAACCATAATGAAATTAAGCAAGAATTTCAAGAGCAAATGGCTGCCGAAGATTTTCGGAAGATCGAATGGTATTTTCAAGACTATTGTGAAACACATGATCAACTGGGGATGAACTATCAGCTTCCCCGACATCCTTTGCGAAAACTTTGTTAGAGTCCACCCAAACGTAGCCCTCTTCCGCCACTTCTTCATGCCCGCTGCTGAGAGAGGAGAGCCACTTGTTGAGGGATTGCTTGGATCTCCGTGGATCGGCAAGAAAGAAGCCTATCTCGAAGGGGAGCTCCATAGCAAATGGGAGGAGTGGAGAGCCTATTGGTGTTGGATCAGAGGAGAACTCGCAGTCTTTTCACTACCCAGCGCCAAACTCCCATAGTGCGCGGCAACGATTGGAGCAACTTGGCGCCGGAGGATGCTAGGTTGAAGATTGTCTGTGACTCGGATCTCGCGCCTGTGCTTGCCGGACTTCATCAGAGGCGTAGTTGGCTGGATTTCTTCGCCACAGACGCCTTTGCAGGAGAGGAGGAGACCTGCTTGGGAGTTCCAAAATGCGGCGGACATCATGAGGCTGCGCCTCGGCCTCAACGGAATTTCACTGCCTTGGAGTTGGATGCGATGTCGCCGAGCTGTTCAAGCACGCACTCGATCACCCCGAGTGGTTTAGGTTGCCAAGGGAGTCGCCCCATTGTGCAACAACTCTTCGCCGACCAAGATCCGCACCTATGATGCCAAGCAGCGATTCGCATGGATCGCTCCAACCTGCAAGAGCCTCGCGACGACATCGCATGGCGCTTCTTCGACAGCTTGAAGAAGTGCCGATCCGCCCGACGAAAGCGTAAGTGGCTCACCCGCGATACCACCGACACCGAGATGCAGCGAGATTGCCACCAGGTTAGAGGAGGCGGCAGCATGCTACCGGGCGAATTCGGGTTCACCGTGGAGGAGGCAGAGGCAGCAGAGGCGGCAAGCCTTGCCGACGAGAGGAGCTTGCTGCCGAGGAGGAGCAGGCCGAGCCCGGTTGAGCCGAGCGAAGTCCGCCGAGGGCGCCTCCACACCTTCAGTAGCTTGTCATGAAGCGGAAACCCACAGCCCACCAAGAAGGCGCTCGCAAGGCCGGGAAGTGACGGGCGGCAGACGGGCTAACAGCCAGAGCGCCGAGCGACGCGCTTCCATCAAGGCAAGCATCAAGTGTCAGCTGGAGCACCCCACACCGCTGCAACAATTGAGGCGGATCTTCTCGTGCCACTGCTGCCACCTCCGCTAAGCGGTCAAGGGAACCCACTCCGCTTCTTCAAGACCGGAGGCGAGCCGAATTTGATCTCTCCGCGCCATCTCCGACGAGGAAGAAGAAGAAGAGTAAGCTTCTATGCTGTGCTTGTATTTCTTCAATTTGGTTGTTTTGTCTTGTATCCGACTTGCTTCATTCTGAACTCTTTCCTTTCGTATGCGCTGGTCCGTAGAGCGCCGAAGAGAGCTAAGACCCCCCGTGGTTGTCATCAAGATGATCCCCTGCGGCAACAGGAGGCGATCTCGAGACCCCTTGCCGGACCCGACAACCCTTCTCAGCAGCCCTCAAAGACAGCCCCCCAAACAGAAGTATATGGTTTATTTCTTACTTAGGGCGGCATGGGTGCTCCTTCTTGCTGATATCTCGACTTGTTGATTTGTGTAGGAGCAGAGCAGCCTCATCAGAGGGCCCAAGCCTCCCCAAATACCATCTGCTTAACCACGCCGCCAAGGAGAATTCTCCCAAGGGAGCTGCTTCTCCGCAAGGGATATTCGCAAGGGACGGCACCAAGGATCCTCCGTGATTGAGACCATGGCTGCAGCATCC